>JANVCQ010000005.1:18196167-18214378 GCA_025531925.1 Erythroxylum plowmanianum | reverse complement strand
TAAAATATTACAATAATACAATTTCATCATTTTAATAAATAATATTACATTAAAAGATTCAAAACATCCAATAAAAAAAACAATAACTACCCTTAAACAATTTACAAAAAGAGTTGATGGCGAAGAAATAATCAAGTAGAAGTTAAACCTGAAATAAAAACATTACAGTTATATTATATATATAGAATTTAACATAAACATCAAATAGAAGTAAAATTAAAAGAAGAGGAAAAACAAAAATTTGAGATTCAATCGTCAATAGAAGGAAACTCGCTAGAACTGCACTGACCCCAGTGATCATTTGATACAAAATCCTCATCGTTGAGAGAAGTTTAATCATCATTATTATTCAACTTTATTGCATCAAATGACATGTCAATGCTTTCTCATCAAAGATTATCTTCCAAATATAAATCATTCACATCAACTAAATTGGATTCTTCAGAAACCCAATCCACCAAAGCATCAATATTATCAATAGAAATTGAATCAGTTGAACTACTTATGTTATTAAGACTCCTAGTAAATAATTAAATTTAATTATTAGAAAATTATAATAAATTATATCAAAATTAATAATGATAATAATGAAAATAACATACCTTTACCGAAGCTTTAAATTGAAATGAACAAAAACCAAGTCATTCAATCTCTTATGCTCCAATCTATTCCTTTTCTTTAAGTGGATAAATTTAAATGTGCTCCAGTTTTGTTCACACTTAGTTACACTCACACAATGACTTAAAATTCAAATCGCAAACCTTTTCAATTATGGAACACTATTTCTGAATTGATCCCACCAAGAAATTGTAAGTTATAAGATAACAAAAGTAGTGTTATAAATAAAATAAAATGATAATTATTTTTCAACAAATAAGAAATAGGAAATAACTAATACCTGGAGAAAGTTTTCTTCTTTGTCGAATAGCAATCGACATTCCAAAATTCACATAAGACAACTTGTAAAGCTCCATTTGTAAGTTTAAAAGATCTTGCATCGCGTCTTGAGGAACAATTGTTGTAATTGTGAAAAACATTCATCTATTAACTTTAGCTTGCTTTATAAGATCTAGTCTAAAATACACACTAGGATTCAAAAATGCCCCAGCTGCAAACAGTAGAGAAGAAAGTTGTCTTTCCCTTCTCTCATTAATGATTGAGAGATATTGTATGTATAAAGAAGGCCTATTTTTCAGATTGGCCTTGATTGCTTCCATCACTCTTTCCATAGCATCAAAAATATAACTCATTGTTGACTTTTCTTCATTATCAGTCAACGAAGCACCCTCACCAAAGGCTCACAAACTTGGATAACAAATTGACATTGCGACCAAAATTCTCTATCTTCCAGTATAATACTACTAACCTCCATTCCAGCATTGGGCCTAACGTGCTGAAATACAACCCACTTATTACTTGTAAATTTTTGTCTTAATTCCTTCTTCATCGAAACAAAAGATTGAAATGATAATAAATTTGTTACAAATCTTGTCATAGTAGGGTGATACAAATTCCTATCATTGGTAAATTTCCTTCTCATCAAATTTAAAATCCATGCACGATTATAAATGAATTTTGTCACGTTTTTAGCCTTCTGCATAGTCTGATCAATAACAAGAAAATACCTAAGATCTTATATATTTTCCAACATTAAGTCAATGCAATGTGCAACACAAGGAGTCAAAAAATGAATTATAGATATTCTGTAACCTTTTCCCTGTCGCTTTATAAGCGGAATCATTGTCAGTAATAAACTAAATAATATTTTTCGGCCCTACTTCATTTACAACTTTATCAAATATCCCAAACAAAGTCTCAGCATTTCTAATAAAGCCAGATGCATCAATAGATTTCAAAAACATAGAACCATTTGAAGAATAAATCAAAAAATTTATAATAAACTCTTGTCTTCTATTTGTCCAACTATCACATATAATTGAACAACCATAAGTACCCCAACTCACTTTTTTTTCAGCCAAATAATTTCTAATTTCAGAAACATCACAACTCAAAAGTTTACCTCTTAAGTCATCAATCGATGGCCCTTTGTATCCTGGACCATAAGAGACTATTGCATCCATCACAGGCAGATACTAATAAGACTGAAAAGCATTGAATGATGAACCTATATCATATCACCATCTAGCTACTGCCATATCGATATTGTGAGTAGCATCTCTTGATTACATTGCACTACGAATTGAATGATGGGCTCCAGGAGTTGTTCATGGTGCAAAGAAACTAGTCACCTGCCTTCTTCTCTTCCTCACATCAGATTCTTCATGATCCTGAGATAATACACTACCAGTATCAATATCACTGCCACTTCCACCTTCAACATTTCCATAATCATCACGAAAACTAGAAAACGAACTTCTACTACCAATTTCAAAATTTAATCTTTCCCTTCTATCTTCTCAAATTGATGTTCATCAAATAATGTTTTTATCTACCACTTCACATCATGACTTACTTTTTTACATGCTTCCACATCTCCTTTAATCTCAGCTAAATGCCTTTTCAATCGGGTGATTCCTCCATCTTTCAAATGCTTGTTACAAAACAAGTAAATGGTATGATTCTTTTAACCGAGAACCGTACCAGCATGAGCCCAAGCTGGATTACTATATCTTCCTGAAGTAGGTTGATCAGAAGTATTTAAACTTCCTTTCATTTATCTGTACACAAAAATAAATAACACATAATTTCAGTACACAATTTAAAATATTCAACATATATAATAAGTAACACAAAAATACACCAACAATTTGCAATTTCAACAATTACAAAACAATCATATTGTCATTTTCATTCCCTTCCATTTCCAACAATTTTCAATTCTAACATTCACAAAATATTTATTATTGTATTTCTATTCCTAACAATTTCTAACAATTTTCAATTTCAACAATCACAAAACATTCATTATTGTTTTTCCATTTCTAACAATTTCTAATTCTAACAATCACAAAACATTCGTTATTGTATTTCCATTCCTAACAATTTTCAATTTTAACAATTACAAAACATTCATAATTCTATTTCCATTCCAACAATAACCAACAATTTCCAATCCCAACAATCACAAAATATTCATAATTTCATTACCAATTTCATCAATCACAAATCAATCATGATTTCATTATCAATTCTAACAATTTCCAACAATCACAAAACAATCATGGTTCTATTACCAATTTCATTAATTTCCAATCCCAACAATTACAAAACATTCATAATTCAATTACCAATACTAACAATTTCTAATTCCAACAATCACAAAACAATCATAATTCCATTTCCATTCCAATAATAACTAACAATTTTCAATCCCAACAATTACAAAATAATCATAATTCTATTACCAATTTCAAAAATTTTCAATTCCAACAATCACAAAACAATCATAATTTCATTTCTATTCCAACAATAACTAACAATTTTCAATCTCAACAATCACAAAACAATCATAATTCTATTACCAATTCTAACAATTTTCAATTCCAACAATCACAAAACAATCATAATTCTATTACCAATTCCGACAATTTCTAACAATCATAAAACAATCATGATTCCATTACCAATTTCAACAATTTCCAACAATCACAAAACAATCAAGATTCTATTACCAATTCTAGCAATTTTCAATTACATCAATGACAAAACATTCATAATTCTATTTTTATTTCAACAATTGCCAATTCGAACAATGACAAAACATTCATAATTTCATTTCAATTTCTAACATTTCCAAACACTTTCCATTTTCAATTCCAACAATTATCAACAATTTTCAATTCCATTTCCAACACAATATTTAAGCGTGTATAATTTTTCTTTTACAATATATAAAATATGAAAAGACAACCTAAATGCGTTGTTTATCATTATAATTAATGATTAAAAAAGGAAAAAAGTGTTTAAATAGTTTCCTTAAGTATGTTGTAAACTATGTATGTAATTGTAAATAGAATTGGATGTAAATGATTATTTTACTAAAATAAAAAATCAACAAAAAATTAATACTTTAATTTTGTGATTTGATTTTATATATTTTTATATAATAAAAAGTTCAAACATATATTTCTTAACTTTTATTAAAATTGTAAATTTTAATTAATATGCATTATATTTTATTAATTATAACAATTGATTTTATATATTTTAGTTTTGTATATACCAATTACATTTAACTTCTAAAGTTCTAAATTCTAACAAGATAATTATTTATAATTATAACATAAAATTACGGAATTTCAAATTTTCAATTGATAACAATGATCCAAAATCCAAATTCAATACCAAATACAAAACAATATATTTTCATTTCCAATTTTCAGTTTTTCACAATCAACAACTATACTATACCAGTATACCCATTTCCAAATTCCAAATCACAAACACAAATACAGAATTGTAATTTCAAGTCTTCAACAATACACCTTTAGCATAATTAACTTCAAGTCTTTAACAATCACAAGACAAAACCCCTTCGAGTAACTTCAACTTCAACATAATTAATCAACAGATTCAACATCGTCAGGTCAACACAATAGCATACCTAATTTCAACTCAACACCATAAAAAATACAACCAATTCAGAAACACAAGCAACCCCAATACGGCAATAACATCGGCATTCAACAATAACAATCACAAATTTATCATCCAACTTTCAGAAATCCATCATTCAACACAATAAAAAATTAAATCAAGTAAGAAAATTTCAATAAATGACAGAAAAACACACACCAAAAAACAAGGTGTGGTGGTGCGTTTGCGACGTTTGGTGGGGCGGCGGTGCGGTGTGCGGTGGTGCTTGATGTGGTGTGCGGTGGACCTCAGCTACGATAGTGACGACTGTAGCAGGTGGTGGCGTCTTCGGGTGTCATGAAGGAAGGTTGAAGATGAACTGATGAAGACGGCAAGGCGAGACCACGACATAGGAGGAGAGGAGGAGCCGAGGGAGGACAAGGTTGAGACGGCGTCGACGGTGAGAGTCAGATAGAGAGACAGTGAGAGAGAGAGAGATGGTGAGAGCGGCGTTCGAGAGAAAGAAGAGAGATGAGAGGATTACAAGTAGGGGGTTTAGGATTATAAATTTTTAAATTTGCAGATTGGTCCCCAAATTTTTCCTTTTTTACTGAACCGTCCGGAATTATCCGATATTGTCAGTATCGGCTGGTAAACGAAAACATCCGATACCAACCGAAATTTTTGTCCTTACCTACAACACCTGTAACAGTAATGGTACAGAATTCACATCATTGGTATAAACCCGGTCCAGCCGTCCAGGAGGAGCTGGTGATAATCCTGTCAAACTCAAGTTCTCCACTTCATACCCATACCCGTATCCGTTAACTCAAATCAATAAATGGTGAATACAACGCAGCGTTTCCAAAGACTATAAAAAAGCCTTCTTCTATCGTCACCCAGCAGCCGCCGCCGCTCCGACCACCACAAGCGGTGGTTGATACGTCCAGTAATTGAAATTCCAATTCCTGTGTGTTTATTTTAATCTAATCTAACAACTCTCGCTTTCCCTATCGTGTTAATCAAGTGCAGCTACAGCTTTATTAGGGTTTTAAAAAATGGAATCAGTTAAGCGAAAGTCGATGCCAACAGAGGAAATACGTCCCAATAAGCAACAGAGAGAGAACAGCTATGCTTTTTCCGTAGAACAGGCGGCTTGTGTTCACGACGTGTCGTATCCTGAGGGTTATGTGATCACCAAGAAGCCTGACTCTTCCGACTCGAAGCCGGCTAAAGAATTTCCATTCGCACTTGATCCTTTCCAGTCTGAGGCCATTAAGTGCCTCAACAATGGCGACTCCGTCATGGTATACTTCTGTCCCTCTTCATTGATTTATTGATATGGTTGCAATATAAAGTTAATGTCAAATTTGACAGGTTTCTGCTCATACATCAGCTGGGAAAACCGTGGTGGCATTGTATGCTGTTGCTATGTCTTTGAGAAATCTGCAGCGAGTCATTTACACTTCACCCATTAAAGCACTTAGCAACCAAAAGTTTAGAGAGTTCAAGGAAGAATTTTCTGATGTTGGCTTGATGACTGGAGATGTAACTATTGACCCTAATGCTTCTTGCTTGGTGCGCCAGACACACTTTCTCAGCTGTGGCTTATTATTATTGTTGTTGTTGTTTTTGTGTGTATTCTCCTGATTGACTATGTCAATTGTTTTAGCTTTTTTAAAAGGCCACGTTTTATTTTAGGTGATGACCACCGAAATTTGGCGTAGTATGCAGTATAAGGGATCAGAGATTACACGTGAGGTGGCTTGGATTATTTTTGATGAGGTGCATTACATGCGTGATCGAGAAAGAGGTGTGGTATGGGAAGAAAGCATTGTTATGGCCCCAAAGAATTCCAGATTCGTGTTCCTTTCTGCAACTGTGCCTAATGCTAAAGAATTTGCTGATTGGGTTGCGAAGGTGACTTGCTGTCTCTTTGACGTATCCATATGGTTGTTTATCAAAGGTGACTAAAATAATTGGTACCATAAGTATATTGGCCGGGTGACTTATATTGTCAAACTGATAATTATGTAAAATATGGTGCAAAAATGATACTCCTTTCATAAGTCGACAGTAACTTAAAATTTGGAGGAAGCAATGTTGCTTTTACCTTCTATCATTCCAGAACATATCCTTAACATGCCCTTTCCTTCCTCCCACAAAACAAGACACAAGGTGAAAAATTGAACACGGATGAAGCTAAAGTTTGTATCCTTGAGATCCTTGTTCACATCATACATGTGGAGGGAAAGAGAGGCTGATTGCTTGCTTTTTATAGTGTTGAAATTTTTAAACAATTTGATCTGCTTGGCATTAGTTGATTACTTCCTCGTAAAGATGTTAAGTTATAAATGAATACTTATGACTGTGGTATGAATTAAAGCTGCATCTACAACAATGGAACATATTTTAGTGGATTCTAAAATGCATTATGTTATTCCAGGTGCATCAACAACCGTGCCACATTGTTTATACTGATTATCGTCCAACGCCCCTTCAGCATTATATTTTTCCTGCTGGAGGTGATGGTTTGTACTTGACGGTGGATGAAAAGGGAAAATTTCGAGAGGAAAGCTTTCAGAAAGCTTTAAATGCATTGGTTCCCAAGGGTGAAGGTGAAAAAAAAAGGGAGAATGGGAAGTGGCAGAAGGACTTGATTGTGGGAAAACTTGGGGAAGAAACTGATATTTTTAAGTTGGTAAAAATGATAATACAGAGGCAGTATGATCCGGTTATTCTTTTCAGTTTTAGCAAAAGAGAATGTGAGTTCCTTGCCATGCAGGTATTTTCTTTGTCCCATATTAATTTCATTTGATTTTCTTTTTCTTTTACATTTTCAATTCTTTGATTTTGTTATCCTAATTTACTTAATGTTGTTGCTAGCTTCCTCTGTGACCCAAGCAACCCAAAATGTATGACTTTATTTTGCCAATATTTAGCTTTGTCCTCATATCTGTTTCTTTTGTGCTGTAATTCTGGATGTGCAAATGAGCATAATAGTCCATTGTTTGGAAACATGTTTCTATAGCTCAAGATGCATCAATTTGGTAACCATTTCTTTTCACACACATTGTACTTCTTCCTTGTCCTTAATAAACCATTGGATGTCTTGTTTGGCACTACAGATGGCAAAAATGGATCTCAACAATGATGATGAGAAAGTCAGTATTGAAACCATATTCTGGAGTGCCATGGACATGCTATCAGATGACGACAAGAAACTCCCTCAGGTAAGTTTTTGTTCTTCAACATTTAATTGAGTTCTGCATATTTTAGGTTTCTGCTCATGTAACTGTAATGTCTATTAGCTATTTACTAAATAATGCGACGCATAAAATGCTACTTGAGTTTTTTTTTTCCCTTTTTGATTGATTTGTAGCTCATTTTACATGGCATTGTCTATCTATTTTTTCCCCAGGTTTTTCTGTTTTTCCGTCTCCATTTTGGATTTTAAACATTATCATGTTTCATAGTTGTTATACCTTGTGCTTATGAAATGAATAATGTTATTCATGGTATTGGGAAAATGTGGAAGATCCATATTGGAAAATGTAATTGTGAGTGCAGCGTTTGAGAACTGCTCGATGTTCCCATGATTTAGAAAATAATCATGGATTCACATTGGCGAAAGTAGTGCTTTTAGAGCGTCAGTTTCTTATTGTTAATTAACATGCCCACACTTTAGAAACCAATTGGTTGTTTTACGATAAATTAAATCAACTTCATCTTTACAATATAATGTTATTTGTTGAGAGGGATGACTTTTCCTTGGGTGTACAAGCTTTTTCTCATGCATTACAGCCACAAAAAGCTGTTGGGGATCACATGATATAATATTTATCAATATTATCAATCCCTTAAGGGATGAAGTAAACCTTGCTAGCTGTTATTTTGGATTTTTTCCAGCCAACTTGAGTTTTGTTTATTATGTTTTGTTCTTGATCTAATACGCCTGAGTCCTAAATCTTTAAAGAGTTAATCTTTGTTTTGGGAACTTTTATATATTAAATAGGTATTCTTTACACTTCTGTCAATGTGAACTCCTGTAAGGCTGTAACATGTGCTGTATTATACAACGGATGGCTTGTATGTGCTGTATCGTGTGTATGTTAAACATTAAAAAATTGAAATTGCACCTTTTATGTGTGAATTTGTTTCTAACAGGTTAAATGTCTCTGTTTTCAGGTTTCAAACATGTTGCCTCTCTTGAAGCGGGGAATTGGTGTGCATCATTCTGGCCTGCTTCCAATTCTTAAGGAAGTGATTGAGATTTTATTTCAAGAAGGCTTGATCAAGGTTGATAGGCATCTTACAGTTGTTCAACTTGGATTCATTATCAGATTTAGTTCTTTTTCCTCCAAAAATGTTGTTATTTCTTTGGCCCCATCTTCCAGGCTTCTCGTTTGACACATGAAGATTTTGCCTATATACTAGCCAGTGCACATGCTGCAAAATCGATTTTCTCTTTCGATGCTGCTTGCAATGATTGTTCTTTTTAGTGTCATTTACCCTGTCTATTCATATGGGATGATTATTGAGTTTTTTTTTTTCTGTAGTGTTTGTTTGCTACAGAAACTTTCAGCATTGGGTTGAATATGCCTGCAAAAACTGTTGTGTTCACAAATGTCCGTAAGTTTGATGGAGACAAGTTTAGATGGATATCTAGTGGAGAATACATACAGATGAGCGGCCGTGCTGGTCGTCGTGGAATTGATGAACGTGGAGTATGCATACTCATGGTGGATGAGAAGCTTGAGCCTTCTACAGCTAAGATGATGCTTAAAGGAAATGCTGATAGTTTGAACAGGTACTTGGTTACTTCTGCATGTACCAATACTCAAGTCTGATTCATAGTTTTATCGAGTTCTGATATAATCTTGGTGAATCACTTTTAACTTCAATACAGTCAATACAGTCCACCTGACTGGAAATATGATATTCATGTTTTCCCTTTCTAAGATTGATCTATATAGAAGCTTATTGCTAGTAGGTTAGATGGTTGACGTGACTATAGAGTCTTCTGCAATCTCAATATACCTGCTTAAATGACAATAGCTGGTCCTGGCTCCAAATTCAGCAGTTGAGTGGTGGAAGAGTCTTGAGATACAAAAATCATAAATATGCATATTCAATTTCTTGGTGCCAAATTGACAATATGGGTTATTCTGAAAAAGATTTTTTGTAGAGGAAGTTATTGTTGACTTCTTGTTATACTTCATTTCAGTGCCTTCCATTTGACATACAATATGCTTTTAAATCAATTACGCTCGGAAGATGGTAATCCTGAAAATTTGCTCCGTAATTCATTCTACCAGTTTCAAGCTGATCGAGCCATACCTGACCTTGAGGTTAGTTCATATAGAAACTTGAAGTTTCCATCCCTTGTGGTTGATCTTTTGACCTCAGTTTTGTTTGTTCCAGATTATAAGATGTAAGTCTGTCTCTGTTTTCTTATTTTTAGGACACATTCTGTGAGATTTATTTGTATAGAGTACAAGCCACAACAATTGGGAAACTGATTCTGCTGTTTATTTCATTTACCTAAGATTTACTATTTTAACATGTGTTTTGTGAGGAACGAGTGAATTAATATACACCAGAATTTAGTGAGATACTACTTCCTTATTGAGGATTGTTGCTTGGTCCAGGAAAACAGGGGTTGACTAATAACGTATGGGATGCACCTTAACAAAGACCACCAATTTACTATATTAGATGTTGTAGGCTAAACTTTAAGGAGCAGCTAGTTAGTGCTATATCCTGTCTTTCTCCTAGCTTTTTGGTTCCCAGACTTGTGTTGTTTGATAAGGGCTATTATACTGACTATGCATGAAGGAAAGAAAAAGCATATGAGAAGTTAGATAAGAAGACAGATCAAGTTGACAATATCAAAGGTACTTAGAGTACCTACTATTAACCAATATGCACATATAGTTGGATTGGAAAAGAAAGGGGGGAATAGCCTTTTAATAATTGATATTACAGAGACTAATTGTAGTTATTCCATCAGAAGTATGCAGATTGTTTGAGTATCAGTACGTGGAGAAATAATATTTATTGTTTGTATGAGTAATTAAAGGATCATACTGAACTCAAAGTCATAATCATTTTTTAATTATTTTTTAAGAGAGAGAAGTGAAAGGATAACCATTTTTTGTGATCCTTGTACTTCAGTTGATTTGTCATCTCGGTCTTATTGCTTTAACTTTTTCTTTTGAAGTTCTTATTCTTTTTGAAATGTGCCAATGAAATCCCTGCCTTCTTTAGCTTTGTCAAAATAGTCCATATTTGTTTTCTATCATCTATTTTGATAGTTCTACTTTTAGTAGGACTTCAACAGAAAACTTCTCCATATAAAAGTTCTGAAATAGAAAAATATGACAAGCAGGAGGACTGAAAAAATATTTTTTTCCAAGTTCCTAATGGAGTTGGAAGAAGCGTATTTTTACCTTTCTGAGGTGATATAATCCATATTTTCTTTTAGCTATCTGAGTTCCTTATACTTTGTTTTACCGGATGCGATGGAAGGCCATACTCCTATATCAGCTTTGATACATGCTGCTACTATGGTAGCTTTGTCAAAATAGTCCATATTTGCGCTTTGTCAAAATAGTCCATATTTGTTTTCTATCATCTATTTTGATAGTTCTACTTTTAGTAGGACTTCAACAGAAAACTTCTCCATATAAAAGTACTGAAATAGAAAAATATGACAAGTAGGAGGACTGAAAAAATATTGTTTGCCGAGTTCCTAATGGAGTTGGAAGAAGAGTTTTTTGACCTTTTCTTTCTGTAAGGATTTAAAATAGACAAATTAAAATAAGAGGATTAAATGAAGAAAATGCAATAATGTGGACTACAAATCAGATTATCGGAAAAAAAAAAGAAAGTCTCCAGAAAGGGGAATATGGTATATGCTAACGAATTTCCACTATGATTACTAATCTTGGATGTTGCTGATCCTCTGGTTTATTTCACCTCTGCTTGGACAATTTATTGCTTGGTTTTTCATTTGCATATTGATCAATTATATTTGTAGAAACAAGCCAAAGCCCTTGAGGAAGAGAGGGATTCAATGATAATTGAAGAAGAAGATAGTTTGAAGAACTACTATGAGCTGATTAAGCAATATAAAAGTTTGAAAAAGGATATTCGTGATATTGTGTTTTCTCCCAAGTACTGCTTGCCCTATCTCCAATCGGGCAGGCTTGTCTGCGTCCAGTGCACTGGGACTGATGATAACTCCCCATCTTTCTTGATTGAAGACCCAATAGCTTGGGGAGTGGTAGTCAATTTTGACAGAGTAAAAACTGCTGGTGAAGGTAGGAGTTCCATTATTTGTTGGGTTTGTTGTTATCATAACTAGCACATCTAATTATCTTTTGTTGAACACATTAGATGATGCTGGTAAAAAACCAGCAGATGCAAACTATACAGTGGATGTCCTTATGAGATGTTTGGTGAGCAGAGAAGGAATTGCTAAAAAGAAAATTGTGATTGTTCCTCTGAAAGAGCCTGGGGAGCCTCTTGTTGTTTCTGTTCCCATATCTCAAGTAAGTACTTGATAATATATGCCGTTTACGCTGGTATCTGTCTCCACTATTTTATTCTTTCCCAGCGACTGAGTCAAATTTTTTGAACATTCTTTGCTTGTCCTGACTGAAAATGAACTAGATTGATTCATAGTCATTTAAGGAGTATATAAATGAGTCCAGGCGTTTGTTAAAGGCTCAATGTGTGGCTCGATAAAGAGCAATTCGGAACTCATTTATTTAAATAAATGGACTAATTCAAACCAAAACTTAAATATGGAAGGTTCAGTTCATTCATGTTCATAAATAGATTGTTTAAAGGCTCAGTTAAGTTTCATTTATATATATATATTTTATATTAGGTTTAACTTTTTGTAACCAAACTAAAGCTTGAATGAACCTTATATTGAACCATGTCGAGCTTTAGCAAGCTCAAGCTTGTTTATTGTACTCAACTTGTGCCTGAGCCAAGCCTGTGCTTTGAGTTGAGTTTAAGCTCGTGTTCGTGCCTATTTTTTATGTGAACTGAACCTCAGCTTGCCTATGTCGGTTCAGCTCAGCTCCGTAAAATCTAGTAAAACTATATTAAAAACAATAATAAGGATGTAAAATTATATTTGAATCAGCTATTCTGTTCCTTAATATGAAGTAGAGCTAAAATATTTCTACATGTACTTTGAATTTAAAAACAGACACATTTGCTAAAATATGAATATTAACTTTATCTGTTTTGGAGTGCTTGACTTGCACATATTACAGTGACCATCTTCCTTTCATTTCTTGAATTAAATTATCGTCTTGATCTTTAAGGATAAATTTTGAGAAAAAAATGTTGAAAATTTTTAGTGCCTGGTAGTTCAGTACATTCATGTGATAAAATTTTCTAGAAAAATATGCATAGAATTGTCTGTTCTTACTTTAGGAGCACATAAATCTAGCGTTCAGAAGATGCTATTTGCTTTCTTCATTTTGATATACTTCCAATATGTTGCTTTTTTCAAGTTTTCAAGCTTCTCCATGTTACTGAAAATTTCAATAACCTTTTCATGAATTTCTGCAGCAGCTTTGCATATTTTAATCTAATTGATGATTGGTATATTCTATTTTTTTATGTCATATTTGTAAGGGAAACTTCTGATTTTTTTCTCTGGTTATTCTTTTTAACACGCAAGACTTTCATGTGACAGTGATCTTTTCTTTTTGTGAAGTCGATTGAAGTTTATTCCTCGATTTAGAGGATACTGTTTGAGTCGGTTTTCTTTTTCCTGGTTACCACATTCAAGGAGTGAAATTATGTCTTGAGAAATTTTCATGTTTTTGTTTGTCTGTGTTATTGTTGCCGTTTATCTAATTTTATTGTGTTTAAACAGATTGTTAATCTTAGTAGTGCTCGTTTGTACATGTCAAAAGATCTTTTGCCATTAGAAGTTCGAGAGAACACATTGAAACAGGTTTCAGAATTTCTTTCTAGAAAGCCTACTGGGCTGCCTCTAGATCCTGAAGGAGACATGAAGGTATTAATATGTTGTTTATGTATGATGCTGGGCTTCTTATCTTCCTCGTCTCTTTCCAGAATTTCCATCCCTTTAATTGTTATCATTCTAATGTCCTCAATCTCAGATCCAAAGTAGCTCATACAGAAAGGCAGTGCGTCGGATAGAGGCTTTAGAGCACCTGTTTGAAAAGCATGAAATTGCAAAATCTACTCTTATTGAGCAGAGGCTTAGAGTTTTACACACGAAGTATGAACTAACTGCTAAGGTTAAGTCAATCAAGAAAGCAATGCGTTCTTCCACTGTCTTGGCTTTCAAAGATGAGCTTAAAGCTAGAAAAAGAGTTCTCCGGAGACTAGGGTAAAGAATATTTCCACTTCTTTAAAAAAATCTTCTTCTCACAAGGAATAATCTATTGATTAAAACCAGAAAATTCTATTGATGTCTTGGTTTGAATTTACTTCTGGCAAGTCCCCCACAATTCTTCCTTTTGTGCCACCACTGCTTGGTTTTGTTTCTTCTGTGTTGTGGGATGGATCCTGGAAGAGATGGATTGAAATGCCTTGTGTATGTTCTGCAGTTCTTAAATTAATAATCTGTATATACAGGGATTCATGCAACCCTTTGAAGGATTCTGGTTCCTTTCCATATTACTCTACACCAGAGAGGGATTAAAAGTAATCTTTCAAATGCATGATTATGCAGTTATGCTCCATGCTTTTGTGATTGATGAACACCACTATTTAATATTCAACAATCATAGTTCAGCGACGTTCAGTTTTGATTTGTTTGGCCTAGTTGTTGTAATCTGTTGTAAACAAAGTTTGCTGTATACTGAATCTGACTGTTTGGTACTGATATCTAAATGTTACTGTGGTTTTAATTGCAGATATATCACAAGTGATGACGTTGTTGAATTAAAGGGAAAGGTTGCTTGTGAAATTAGTAGTGCAGATGAGTTGACCCTCACAGAGCTGATGTTTAATGGTGTTCTAAAGGATATAAAGGTAGAAGAGATGGTGTCTCTTCTCTCTTGTTTCGTTTGGCAGGAGAAGCTTCAAGATGCTGCAAAACCTAGAGAAGAACTTGACTTGCTTTTCACTCAGTTGCAAGATGCAGCTCGAATGGTTGGCAAACTTCAGCTTGAATGCAAGGTATTGTTGGATTTCTTGCTTGGTATATATTATGATTTCTTCTTTGCATGCAACTCAAAACATGGTTTTAACATGGATTTGGGACCAGATTATAGTAAAGTTTAAGAACGAGTAAGGTATTTAAATTATGATAGTATCGATATTGCAAACTTAAGTTGTTCAAATGACACAAAATTAGATTAGTTGGACTTTGCATAAAACTTGGCCCACAGATTTGTGATACTCAAATTTAAGCATCTATTGGGGACAGTTTTTTCTTAAGCAATCATTTGATCTAGTGCTCAAATCTTTTTCTTTGATATTTAATTGACAGGTCAAAATAGATGTAGAGAATTTTGTGAGTTCATTTCGGCCTGATATCATGGAGGCTGTGTATGCATGGGCAAAAGGATCCAAATTTTATGAGATAATGGAAATAACGCAAGTATTTGAGGGAAGCTTAATCAGGGCGATTAGGAGATTGGAGGAAGTTCTTCAGCAGCTTATACAAGCAGCAAAGTCTATTGGTGAGACAGAACTGGAGGCAAAATTTGAAGAGGCTGTTTCAAAAATCAAGAGAGACATTGTGTTTGCAGCATCTCTATATTTGTAGTCATTACTTGAGCTTCAAGGCTCTTTATGATGCTTTAGTGAAAACTTGAAGAAAGGGAAGCTAGCATCTATTGGTTCTTGTTGGAAAGTCAGGGTTGTCTAAGATTTTCTTGAGATGAGACAACTACCAGAAGGCATACAGCATTATCAATTATCACTGCAAAGATCTTAGCTAAAGATGGAATGCAGGTTAAGTCACATGATTGCAAATGTACTTGTCTGCCTGACACATTCTCCGAATTCATACATGCCAACATAGTCAGAGAGCACCGAATGCCAAGAATGTGTTCTAGGTTAAGAAAATGATCCAGACGATCAAATTATTACTCATAGTTGTGAGCCAGAATGCGACTATAAATCAATTTTGATGTATATGGTTGGGTTCCCATATTTATTGTATACAGTGGTCAAAGAAGATGGTCCTTCGGTAAAAGCCTTTATCTACCTTCATTTTTTGTTGGAAATGGTGTATCGATAAAAGCCTTTATGTCTACTTTCAAGTTCTGTTGGAAAAAGTTTGCTTGAAGCATGACGTTATGGTTAGTAGTCTGCTGGTTCATTTACTAGAGTTTTGGTTTTATCTGGTCAAATTTTGGAGTTTGATATTTAAGAAATGAGAACATGAAGTAGATGGACATAAAATGCACATGTTGTGTGAGCAGTTTGACTTAACAGCAGCCCTAGAAAAGTATCTCTTTGGCATGTTTTTCATCAATTTAATTTTTGAGGATAGATGAACGGAAGCCCAATATTCTGGTATCCAGAGAGCAAAAGAAAGGTGACTAAATATATTGGTGTCTGTTGGTAGTTTTTGACACCTATCAAAACCATGTGAAGATCTACCATCGTCGAACAATTATGTCAATATTTGGGAATCCTCTTCAAGTCGCTGTCGTCAAGGTAATACTAGTATTTATTTGCTTCCAATAAGAAAAAAAGTCACTTTCTCCGAAAGTGGAAATTGTCCTTACCTTGATTAAAGCGTTCCATTTTTATATAGATGCTTGATAAAATACTAAACAAACAAAACCCGAATCGTTTCTAAATGCATAACTAAATATAACATATTCTTTACCAAAAATAAGTTGAGCCAATACAGGGCTTCAGTAAGCATTCATTTTAGTTGATCAAAACTAGTTTGATATCTAGCAGACCATTCATGTTTCACTCCTTTTCGTAGCAATTTAGTCAAAGAGGATGCTATCACTGAAAACCTCTTCACGAAGCGGCGATAGTCACCAGTCAAACTAAAAACACTTCTCACTTTTATCACATTCCGTGGCAGCTTTCAGTTAATAATTGCTTTAATTTTACTAGGATGAATTCTAATTCCTTGAGAAGAGACAACATGCTCTAGAAAAGATACTTCTTGAAGCTAGAAATTACATTTGCTTAGCTTAGCATACAACTGTTTTTCCCACAGGGTTTGTAACACAATCTGTAAATACTAAGCATGGTCGTGCTTATTCTTAGAATAAACTAGGATATCATTTGTAAATACCACAACAAACTGGTTTAAATAGGGCCTAAATACTCTATTAATCAAATCCATGAATGTAGTTAGAGCATTGGTTAATCCAAACAGCATTACCAAGAATTCATAGTATCCATAACGGGTCCTAAATGCAGTCTTTGGAACATCCACATCCTTTACCCGAAGTTGATAATACCATGATCACCGATCTATTTTGGAAAATACTCCTACACCTTGTAATTAATCAAACGTACCTTCTATCCTTGGTAATGGATACTTATTCTTCACTATGTCCTGTTTAATTGCTTGTAATCAATACACATCCGAAGAATACCATCTTTTTTCTTGACAAATAGAATTGGTGCTCCCTGAGTTGAGATGCTGGGTCGAATGAATCCTTTATCCAATAGCTCCTGTAATTGAACTTTTAACTCTTTTAATTCAGTAGGAGCCATCTTATACGATGGTCTGGATTTAGGAGCAGTGCCAGGTATAATCTCAATATATAGCTCTATTTCCTTTTCAGGAGGAAGTTTGGGTAACTCTTTAGGAAACACATTTGAAAATTCGCTCACCACTGAAATATTTTGTAGGTTAACACTCTCCTTCTTAGAATCAAGTACAAAAGCCAATTAAGCTTCACACCCTTTCCTAAGGAGCCTTCGGACTTGCATAACAGATATTACATTAGCCAGAGAACTAGTACAGATTCCATACAATATTATTTCAGGTTGATCAGGCTTCTTAAGCACAATAGTCTTAGCACTACAGTCAACCACTACCTGATGTTTAGATAACCAATCCATACCCAAAATTAATTTGAATTCATGAAATGGAAATTCAATTACATTCGCTACGTACTTACTACCTTGGATCATAACATGACAGTTTCTATAAACCTAGTTAACTAACATACTACTACTTCGAGGACTGGTTACATGAATATCATAATCTAACTGATCTACATGCATCTTTTTATCAAGAATTTCTCCAACACAGATATAAGAATGGGTGAATCCAAGATCAATCAAAACATTCATATTAGAGTTAAAGAGAGAAACAGTATCAACAATGACCTTAAGTGTGTCCTAATCCTTGCAAACTTTCAAAGTATAAGCTCGAGCCGTAACAGAAGGTACAACAGGTCGATCAACAATTTCTGAAAGAGTACTCAAATTAGGCCTAATTTGGCTAAATCCTCCATGTCCTCTACCTCGTCCTCTATTCCTTGCAGGTGCATGAGAAACCTCTATACTAGCTTATGGTGTCTGAGACTGTTTCATAGGACAATTTGCTATCAAATGATCAGTGTTGCCACATCGAAAACATACACCCGTAGCCTCCTATAAGTTCTGTAGCATCCCACTCCCACGAGACCCGAACCCGACATCGACGGTGATATCCGAGTCCGCGACCCGCGAGGGTGGT
>JANVCQ010000005.1:18104493-18141604 GCA_025531925.1 Erythroxylum plowmanianum | reverse complement strand
CTATTCAGACAACCATTTGAAGAACAAATTAGCAAGTTGGGCATGATAGACATCTTTGCACCAACTTGAGGGGGAGTATAGAGAATCCCATAATAATAGATAGTCCCTTAATCAAGGTATTATCCTTATAGATTATCCTTAGCTGTAATATCTAGCTATATTAGGGATATTTTCAAGTAAGGAGTTTTCCTAATTAGGAAGACTCTCATAACTATGTACCTTAGCTCTATATAAGAATAGCAGCAGCTATATATCAATTATCTGAATAAAAACAGAGGAGATTTTACAATTTTTTTATTTATATTTATGCTTTACTGAAAATTTTTTCCTATTATTTTGGTGCTTTATTCATTTCATTTCTCATACTTCCAAAATTTTGACTAAAGCAGGACATAATAATATTAAACAGGGAACTCTCTCCAATAGAAGAACAACATAAATAATTATTGATACTATTACAAAATAATTAAATCTTATATAAATTAAATAATAAGGATAATATAAATTTAAGATAAATTTTAGTTATAGAAAATACCATGCAAATAACGGTTTGCTTCTAGAATGAAATAAAAGAAAGAGCTTACGAGAAAAGTAAATGTGGTTCAACCATAAAGGATTACATCTGTGAATGCATAGACCATATCTTCTTTTTAGGCTTGTGTATATTACATGGTACATGAGGCTCATACATGGTTGGTAGGAATATCTCTTGATTTACTGAATGTTATCATCATATTTAAGATTCTACAGTTAATGCAATTTCTGGTAAATCAATGTATAATAACTATAAGTTTTGAAACATTTTAATAGTATCCATCTCAAATGTTGTTTATTGGTGAGTAGTGGTATTAAATTTGTACCATGTTTTCTTAGAAATTGCTGCATGATGTTGGATGGTTGAATTAGTGGATGAGTCAAAATTTCTTAGTATCTGTAGTTTTCTTGATTCTTTTGCTAAAGAATTATAATCTTTACTTTGCTTGATCATTGTCATCTGTTACTGATGCTATTACGAGTTAATCACTCCCATGCTTAAACTTTTGGCACGGCAGCTGATGATTTTCTATCTGTTTTTTGCAGGTTGACATATTTATTCGCAAGATGAATTCAATTCCAGCCTTCACTGCTAACTTGACAGTGGAATCTTTCAACAGACGGACTTTATCTTGATGAAATTTAATAATCTTTACGCAAATTATTTTCTGATCATATGCAGTTTTCCCTGGGGGTGAATGCTTCTGTGCATGTTAATTTCATCACTTTGGGTAAATGCCATGAACTTTGCATGTAAGGTGTAGTTGGACAGATTGCACCAATGGATGTTTTGAAATCTGAAGTCCTAGAAAAAAAAACTTGGTGCACTTTGATATGTCTGAGGTATTATACATATCATTTCTTTTTTTGTCATTTGTAGGCTTCAAGTATGAACTGTTGGCAAATTTATCGTGGCTCTATGTGTATAACGTTGTCAATAGCTGCCTGTTTTTGAGCTGCTACATAGGTTCAGATTATACATAGTTAAGAAATTTCACATTCGGAGAATTCACTGCCAGCCGCATCTTCTGTAAATTGGATCTCATTTTTTTATCTACACTGCCTGCTTATTGGATGCTTTTGTTAGTTACTATCAAAGTTGTTATGCAAGTGATGCATTGTATGTATTCTTGCGAGTCATACACCTTTGATAATTGACAGAACGTGGACAATGTTGTGCTCCGTGGTAAATGCGCCTAGTTATGTTGAGCAAGTATGTACATGATTTCTCTTCTGCTATGATGAAGATCTGGTGACAGAACATGGCCACAACGAGTGAGTGAGAATGGTGAGCGTTGTCTTGGTGGTACTACATCAAGGACTGTTGATGGGCAATGATCTATGAAGGTTGGTGGCTGAAAAGTGTCCATGTACCGATAGAGTTTTAGCTACCAAGTTTCCTTATTTGACTAAATTGGATTCTCTCACCTCCTTTAGTACACAAGGCCTACTTTTTAGCTTCAACTTTCTAGCAATGTAAGTCACATCTAAGAGAGGTTACTTTCAACATTCAATGGCTACTAGTTAATGGCGGATGCCGTGACTTTTCACTTTCTGACAATACTTCGGTGATTTTTTATCTGGACGATCAGAAAGGTTTTACCACTTGCAAGTTGCAACGATTGGTTTTGCCATTGAGCCTAGTTTCAACGTTAAATCATACAAATGGATGCAGCTAATGCTTGACGACGTAATGTTCCCTTGAAGATGAACTCTCTGTGGAAGACTCGTATTTGGCTGTTTATAGCACTAGAATTTACTCGGACGATCAGAATAGTGCGTGTCTAATTTTGATATCACAAACAACTTGAGAACTTGTAGGTTGCTTTTGCCTAATCTTTGATTATTTAAATCCTTTCCGAGCCTTGTCATAAAAAGAAAAGCTTTAAGCCTGTTGTGAGTGAATAATGTCCCGATAAAGGTTTTAGGTTGAAAAATCTCTGACGACTAAACGAGAGAATTACGAAACGCAATAAATCCTTAAATTGCAACCCCATCAATATTTGAGTTGCAGTGCCAGTGGCCTCAACCCCACATGAGATACCCCCAAGGCAATGAAAGTTGATACATTCTCCAGTCTTTTTGACATCATCATCGGGTAGCCTTAAAAGTAAAAGTTGAAAGGGTCTTCACTCTTCTAGTCTTTTTGACATTATCATCACGCACCCACAAAGCTTTACTTTAAGGTGATGCATCGAACGTAAGTGTTCACTTTCTCTTGTAACAATTGCTGATCCATACAAATTTTAGGTCATTGGACAAACTATGAGCAACTAAAATTTAGGATCTTTATTTCCACGCTTATGAGGATTTTTTTAACTATTTATCAACAAATCATCGGCAATTTATTTTCACTTTTATTTTTCTGTTGTAGTTTTTAACTTTAGTATCTATTTTTTTTTTTAAAAACAACAATAACTTTGACTGTTAATATTAATGCAATAACATTTTATTCAATAAGTAAAAATTATATATAAATTAATATATATTTTAATTATTTCTTCTTCTTGTAGGTTATTTGGAAACAGTCTCTTTGCTACTTATAAATAAGACTATGTATTATTGGACCTTCTCAGACCCTGCGTATCAGTGAGATTTATACTGGATGTTGTTATTATTATAATTATTAAAACTGATTTCTTTTGAAATTTGCACATTTTAAGATATTTGAAACTTGAAATATGTTTATTAAACAATTATTAACTTTAAAATATTTTATTTTTAAAATTAAAATTAAAATTTAAAGTGATTATAAAAATAAATTTAAAATAAACAATTTAATTATATTAATTATAACTCTTATTAGTAATTAATATTAAATAATTAAATAAATATATATTTAGTCGATGACACATTAGATTAATTATGACAAACAAAAATAGAAAACCAAAACTAGTTATTGTAGGTGATGCAAATACAGGTATTACAACTAAATCTTTAAATTTATACGCCAAAGTTTAGTAAAATAGGCTTATTAATATTTAAAGGAGTGAAAGTTCAAAACTTTGGTGTACATTTGAGAAAATTTTGGCCCTTGATCACAATTCTGTGGACTTGAAAGTGAGCATTGATGCTTTGCATCTTGAAGGGAGGACTCAAGAATAGTATCACTTATACATTAAAAAAAAGACTGGCCAAGGAACCATTAAGGTAGGGGAGTTTGTGTTATCATTCTCCTAAGGATCCAGTGAAATATTTTAAGGAGTTGAAGAATGAAGGATGAATACAAGAGTATTTTGTAAACTTTGAACTATATTAAAATATATAGACCTTAATTGTACCTGGTGGATTTTTCAAAAGTGCTTAAGCCTGAATTAGAATTAGCAATGAGTCATTGGGCATTTCAACAAGCGATGCACTCACTAAAGAGTAAGAAGTAGTGGTGACTGGTAATGTAACTCTTTACAAATTTCAGGTGGGGACTCCCTCACCTAACAATGTGAGAACATTAGGGGGAAGCTCAGTCACTTCGTATAATGAAAAACTAAAAACGCTAATATCGTTAGGCTGGTGCCTACTCTTGTAGCCGTGGACCTTGATTGATCTCTGTTAGAATGGGTGGACCACAAAGGACATTTAGTAAAGGTCTAAGAGTCCTGTTCTTATTGTGGCAAAAGATATTCACCTAGGAATAGATCCGAGAGAAAATAACTTTATCTCTACATTACGAAAAAGGAAGAGGCTGTGAGGACAAAAGAGGAAGATATAACTTTTAGAAATAGTGGTGATCAAGCAATCCCTAATGTGTTATAGAAAGTGCGGTCGATGAAGGAAAATTGATGCAAATGATGGTGATAGGTATCACGAAAAGAAACTCTTACAAATGTTGATTGACAATAAAACACTATTGCAATTTTATTGATTGAGGGGAAAGTGACGTTGTGCAACCTTTCAAAATCATTGTAGGAGGTGGTCACAAATTGGAATGCTATTAGATTTGTCCTAATTCCACATGGACAATATAATGTTAAACAATTTTGTCATTTCTCATCAAGTTGGATAATTATTAATTATATTTTTCGATTTTTTAATAACTTATAGGTTAAGTTACGTAATTTGATATGGATAAAGATAATAAATTAAATTAATAAATGATATAAATCAATGGTTCGAAGTTCATGTGAAAAAAGGATTTTAATTAGTGTGGACCAGAGCCATATTGGTTTTGTGATGGGGAAGCCCGATATGGATGTTATATATAAAGGTTAAGATCTCCCATAGTTGCTCATATATTAATCGTAAGTATAAGGATTCTTTGATCCGTTAAAAAAGCTTACGTTTTGAGAAAATTGTAAAAAGACCTTACATGCGTCCAATTGAGTAGTACCTATGAAGACGACGGTGGATTCACACTCGTTTCAGCTTTAGAAAGCTCGTTTAAAGTTACGGAGACCGAAATTAAGTATTTTCCTCATTTCTTCATTTCTTTCCCTTTTACGTTCGATCTGGGATATCTAACTAAGGTACCGTTATGTATTACACATAGTATCATAGCGGTGACGTGATAGGTAAATAAAGATTTTTCAGTTTTTCTCCATAAGATTTTCTGAGAGCTAACTTCTGTTTCTCAGTTATTTGTTGCTTTTTATTGCATGAAATTGGTATAAATGTGTTAAGCTTTGAAAAACAGTGTAAAAACAAGGGGAGCGCAAAAAACTGACTTAAAACTTGTCGAAAATTACCTTTTTCTGGCGAGGATGCGTCTCACTGTCAGGCTGGTGTATCAGTGAATAATGCGTGCAGTCTAGCGTGTGCATCCTTCGTTGGGCGCCACACATAGATCGCATGAGCCAGACGTGTCCTTCACGTGTCTGACACGGCACGTCGCTAATGTCAGCCGTATGAAATTGCTACAGTATTTTAAAAAACACACAAAAATTTCAGATTTTTCATAAGGGTGCCCTAGGGTGTTTTGGGTCAGTTTTCGAGTCTTAGAAATCCATAAAGTGAGTTATTTCCATTTTTTGTATTTATTACATTAGTAAAAAGTTTAACTTTTAAAAGGAATTAAGGCATTTTGAATTCGATTTCGAGTGAATTTTCATGCTTCGGATATCACATAAGAGAGATACTTCAAGTTTTTGTGTCTCAGGTCTCATGTTCAGTGTTCAGGATCATATGATAGTTACTTGGAAAATGAATTAAGACATTATAAAGTCATTTTGAGTGAAATTTCATGCATCGAGCTTGCCATAAGGTAGATACATGAGGTTATCATGTCTCGGGTGGTCGGTTCAATGTCCGGTGATACACGATAGTCGCTCTACTGAGATTTTTCCTTTACGAAAGTCTCAAAATGTGTGATAATGAGACTGTGCATTCGAATTTTTGCATTTATTGATGTTACCTTGTCACATACCACATGCCCATAAAGAATGTGAGGATAACATAAAGATGTATCCCTTGTGTTTGTGGACTTTTTGAGTGTTGATGAGGATGTAGTCACCACAGCGGCCTTTCGAGATAGTATTTTGAATTGTTCTAGGGGATGTCTTTGGTCTCATGTTTGGTTATTCTGCCCACAGGTGTTGACCTTACATGAGATTTTGAGATGTGCATAAAGGCATTAGATAGAGGAAAGTCATTGCTTGAATTATCTATTTGCCCACAGATGGTAGTGTCATAAAAGTTGATGGTTTGTACTTTGATCGCTTTTATGTGGAGATCTAGTTGCATATATTATGTATTAGGCCCATAGGTATTTCATAATATATGTGATCGTATTTTCAGAAAAGATACTATTTAATAGCTTTGAGTATCGCTATTATTCTACGTTTGTATTGATTTAAATGATATCATTTTGTAGTTACCTTTTCAATCAACAAAATCAGTGTCATCAATGAAACCCTGACCGATTTCAATACGAAGAATTGGACAGAGTATGTATTGAATGCTATGGAGATATCTGAGATTGATATGGCTATACGGACGAATAGGTCATCTCTACCTACATCCATGAGCTCGAGAGCTCATAACGCAACCTATGAAGCTTGGGATCGATATAACAGATTATGTCGCACGACCTTTAAAAGATCCTGCTTAGTGGACTTTCGGATATAGACATAACGAAGGAATATCTTGGAAATGTCTCCCAGAGATACATAGCCTCACCTAATATTGAGATAAGTGCCTTGATGAAAGAATTATTTTCCATAAGTTATATGGGAGAAGGGGGAGTATTGAAATGCATATCAAGAATGATCCATCTTTATAGTAGACTGAACATGTTAAACATTCCTCTTCCTGATATCTTAATAGTTCACCAGACTCTAAATACACTCCCTCTAGAGTTTTGTAATCTGGTGATGACATATTGTTCATAGGATAAGGAATGGGACTTCAATGCTTTGATTACCCATTGCATTGTTGAGTAGGCTATAACCCTCGAAGCAATTAAAGGGAAAGCAAAGATGAAACCCACTAAGATCATAGGTAGAAAGAATAAATCTTCTCCACATGCTTATACTAGTCAATCCAGTGCTGGTAAAGGTCCTAGGGACATAAAGAAGCTAGCAGTATAAGGCCTAGAAAGAAAGACTGTGACCATCAAGTAACTCCTTGGCTTATCAATTTATGAATCTAATTTTTGATATTCGCATTAAGTACTTGGTGACTAGATAGTGGAGTATCTGATCAAGGTTCTTCCACAATGAAAGAGTTCATATCCAGGATAAAGTCAAATAAAGGAAGGAGTAACTGATTGTTGATGGCAATGAAGAGGTAGAAGTAATATTTATAGGGAATGTATGTATTGAACCATGCTGCAAGGTTCATTTTTATTTTTACAAGACACATTTTATATGTGATCTTTGTATCAATTTGGGACAAAGAAGGTTGATGTTTTGTATCTAATGCTTCTATTAAGTAATTGTTGTTTAATGCAAAACAAAATGGTATAACTTTCTTGTCACACGGTTTGTGTAGAATATGTCTTACCTCGAACTAGATATATGCTTCTTCATATTTCGTTGAGCAAGTCATGAAAAGAAGAACCCTGATGAATGAGAAGTCATACATGGTGTGGCATAAAAGTTTAAGCCACATTTTCAGAACTGGGGTTGAGAGATTGATTAAGGAAAGCATTCTCTCAATTCCAGATATTGATGATCTAGAAATATGTGCTGATTGTTGCAAAGGTAAGCTGACTAATAAAGAAAAAGGGTAAATTTGTGCTTTTGACTTGTTGAGTCTAATATATACGGATATCGAAAGACCTTATACAGTTGCATTATGCAATTCCAAATGTATTCTGATATTTGTTAATGATTATTTCTATTGTAGTTATGTGTTCTTGCTTAAAAACTGAAAGTCGAAAACCAATTGGGAAAATTCATCAAGATAGTCAAATTTGATCGTGAAGGAGAATATCATAGCAAACGTTATGTTTCAGGACTTGAAAAGGTCCGTTTACCAAATATATGGAATTAGTTAGAATAGTGACTTGATTCATTATGCCAAGTAATCCTGAGCAAAATGATGTATTGCTGAAAGGCATAATTGCACTCTAAAGGACTTATAGAAGTCGATGCAGAACAGGACTATTCTACTTGATTTTCTAGAAGATTGAAAACTCAGCTGTGCACATATTTGTGTATGAGACTGCCCTACTAAGGTAATATAATCCTTATAAAGAAAAATTGCATACTCGTTTCGCTTATTACTATTTAGTAAGATATCTCGATCATTTTAAGGCTACAACTTTTACTGTATAGAAAGAGGGACCAGAATAGTGAAATCACAAGAAACTAAGTTTCTAAAATACGATGTCTATGATGATGGTGGGCCCGTAGACCCTTTGGATGATAGTAGAGTGGATATTACAGTTATCATGTACCCGCTACTCATACAATTAGATTCGGTAGATCTAAGTCTCTGTAACGTGCCTATATAGGAACAAGAATCCATACCAACATGTTTCCTGGGGGTACAAGATCTAATGCAGTTAGGTAAATCCACCATAGTGAGAGGACTTGGTATCCCATTTAATTACATAGTCTATCAGGTGTATAGGGCTATGATATTGGATATGTTTTTTTTTGGTAAGTATACTAGACATGTTTTGAATCTAGTTAGTTTTACATCAGCTATTTTTGGACCCAATGCAGATATGTGGTGGGATGCAATGAATGACGAGATGTAATCCATGAAGCATAGTAAGGTTTAGAAGCTAGTTGATTTGCAGCAGAACTGCAAACTTGTCAGTTGTAAATGAAGTTTTGGACCAAAAAGATTTCAGGATAGAGTTCATCGGCTTATAGGCTTGCTTAGTTACCTAATAGTTCACTAGGGAGAAAGGTTGACTTTATGTTACCTTTTCTATCGCATCCTGTAGAATACATTTTGAGTAATTATGACAATTATAGCTCATGATGATATAGAGTTACATCAGATAGATGTCAAAATCACTTTCCTAAATAAAGACCTTTATAAAGTGCTCTATGTGATATAACCTGAAGGGTTTCAGGATCCAGATAGAATTGACATAGTTTGCATGTTAAGTAGATCAATATATAGTTTATATCAAACCTCTTAAATGTGATAGCTTACATTTGATAAGGTTTGGCCTTTTTTGGCTTCATGGAAAATAAAGTTAAAAAGATGCTTGTACTATGAGGTCAGGGAGAGCAAAATTATCTTCATATTACTACATGTGGTTGATATTAGTCACGTCAAATTACTTGACCATGTTATATAAGGTTAAGCAACTTTTGGTCAAGAAATTTGACATGAAAGACCTTGGTGTAACATCTTTTGTCTTAGGTATTCAGATTCATTAGGACAAATCTCAACACTCATCAGGCCTCTCACAGAATGCATACATTGAGTATATGTTACAAAGGTTTAATACAGTTAACAGTAAACTTGTAATAGCACCTATCTCTTATAGTGAGAGATAATCTTTGACACAGTATCTAAAGAATAAAGTAAAGAGAGAGCTTATAAGTAATGTTTTGTATACTAGTACAGTTGATAGCCAGATCTATGCTTAGTTATGTACTAGGCAGGACATTGCATTTACCATTTGATTGTTTGGTCAATATCTGGTTAACCTAGGTGTAGATCGTTAGAATGCAGTCAAGCAAGTGTTGAGATACTAAAGGGAAATAAGGATTATATGTTGACATATAGCATATTCAACAGACTAAACCTCATAGAGAATTCAGATTCACATTTTAACCATATGTCCGGATGATCGAAAGTCCACTTAAGGTTACAATTTAAAGTTTGCAGATGGTACAATTTTGTGGAAGAGTGTCAAGTAGACACAAATGACTTCCTTGATCATGCATGCAGAGTGCATGCTATGGTGCTGCTTTATAGACTATTTAACTCAAAAATTGGATTTTTAAGTTGTATGTGGTTAATTCAGTGGCTAGACTCATTTGGTTGTACTGTGGTAATTTTCTTGTTGTGTTGTTTAATAATAACAAAGAATATAATAGGGTTTTAGCATATAAAGGTCAATTATGTGGCCATAAAGGTGTTGATACAAAATGGTTACATTAAGCCTTGGAGCATTTAAAGACTGAGGAAAATATAGTCGATCCTTTAGCTAAAGGACTTCACCCACTTGTGTTTAAAAAACAAGTATATAGTATGGATGTTTTGAAGTCCTTAGACATTGTTAGTTAGGGGATCATTATGTTTGTTCCATCTACATTTGTACATTTTGATGTAGTATGACAGTTTGATGGTTCATCAATAAAGATGATCATCATTTATCCTTGGTAATACATGTTATCATATATTGTCATAATACATATAAAAGTCTTAAGATTTGTATCGATTTTAAGCATTTAAAGGTCATTGGTGTCCTTGAGCTTATGTCATTTAGACGCATACAGTTTTATACAGATATCCATGAAGTTTGATATGACATTGAGGGATATAAAACATAAAGGTTCTCTAATGAATTTTTGCATTCAATTGGAGAACATAAAAGTTTTCTCTAATGTAGATTAACATTTGGTGAGAGGAAACAAGTTTTTTCTAATGTTGTTTAGAATTTGGTGAGAGAAAACAAGGTTTCTCTAATGCAGTTTAGCATATGCGGTTTAGCATAAAGTTGGAGAAATCAAGACCTATAAATGAAGATGATATAATTAGATCATAAAGGTATCATCCTAGTTTGCCACAATTCATTTTCTCATTCATGTTAGTGAGGTATTAGGTATACATGAATGTATTGGATCTGTGTTGCACATGACACATGCATTTGATACTTTTCAGTATCGAAAGCCTTGCAGGACGGAATGATGGACTTTCGTTATCATTGGATCAAATATTTTATTTTAAAACCTAGTCGACAAATTCAATAACGTGACTTAACCGAGTTTTTAAATTATTTTTAAACTTGAGTCAAAACTGTAATTAATGCTGTCCAGGGGGGAGAATGTTGGACAATTTTAGACTTTCTCAAAAAGTTAGACAATTATTAATTGCATTTTTTGATTTTTCAATAACCTATCAATTAAGTTACATAACTTGTTCCAGATAAAGATAATAAAGTGGTTCAATAAATGATCTAAATTAATGGGTCGAATTCTGTGTGAAAAATGGATCTCAATTAGTGTGGACCGAACCCATATCAGTCTGGTAATGGGGAAGCCCAACATAGATGCTATATATAAAGGTTAAGGTCTCCTGCAGTTGCTCATATATCAATCGTAAGCATAAGGATTCTCTGACCCGTTAAGAAAGCTTACGTTTTGAGAAAACTATAAACAGACCTTACATGTGTCCGAGTGGGTAGTTCCCATGAAGACGACAGTAGATTCACTCTCGTTTCACCTTTGAAAAGCTCGTTTGAAGTTATAGAGACCAAAAAAAGGTATTTTTCCCATTTATTCGTTTCTTGCCCTTTTACATTCGATATGGGATATGTAACTAAGGTACCGTTACATATTACATGTAATACTTAAAGTTTGTCATTCTTCGGGAGGTTATGATGTAGTCATTGGTGTATGCACTTCGATACACTCTACTTTCATCTCTCTCAACTCAAGAGACGTATACAAGAAAAAGTTTCTTTCACATTTAAAAGAAACATTTAACATAGTAGATAACTTTCCCTTAAGTATTGCCCCAGGGGCCGGTGGTCATCTTAATGTCGTTCATGTTATGGGTATATTTATGTAAATAACTTGTAAAACAAGTCATTGCGCAATATTAGGTGATTAGAATGAGTTTTAATTGTGAACGTATATAATAAACTGAAAAAAATATTGTTATTATTTAATGTTATGTGACTAGGTGGTCTTATGTAAGGACGAATCACTACAAGAAAAGTAGGGATTACTGACAGAAAATTACCGACAAAAAATAAATCATTGCAAATTAGCGACAAAAATGGGGTTTCTGTCACTAAAATCACTAGGAAAAATTTTGTTTAGCGACGGTTCTAATATTCGTCACTAAAAATGGAGGGAAACTATCCTGACAAAATTTGAGACGGAATTTAGGGACAAATTTGTTACTTCCATCGGTAAAGTTGTAAAATTAGCGACGGACGTATTATCTTTGGTAAATGATGCAGGAAGTGAAGGCGAAATAATAAATTTTGAGAATATCTTGATGTATTGACTATAAATGAAAGTGTATGGGTTAGAAATTGGTATACTTGATTTTTGAATTGGATTATTATATATTTTGCGATGTAAATGCATGTGAACTCAATTGATAATAGACATATAATTTGGAGACCAAAATTGAGCTGTGGTTATTGGTGAATATAGAAGTTTATTTTTATTGCAGAAATGACCCTTCTTTCAAAAGGAGGATGTCTATTTTATAGGGAAAACTCTGTCGAATTTGAGCTCCTCGTATAGCTCATGACCTTCATTAATTATAATATTTCATAGCAATTGATTTAATATATCTCGCTTTATAAAATGTCAACGCTTTTGGGAAATTGTTGTAGGAATTCATTTGTTAGCAGTATTTATATTTTGAAGGAGATTGGAAAGAAGCTTTAACAGGTATTCAAAAGACATTCATATCCTTATAACTATGGATGTCAACAATGGTTTTTCACACATGGAGAATGACATTTGTATCAGTTTCTATATTTCTCATTCTAGATCCGTCATCATCATCTTCCTTCACGTACTTCAAGAAGATCCTTCTGCGTGTCGGTTGAGGTTAGTGATTTTGTTTTTCACTACGTTTTCTTGAACTTACCTTTATTTGGGTATTTGTTTGCAGTTTGAAACCTATTTGAACTTCCTGCATTTTTAATTGAAATGTCCTGCACGATGTGAAACTTGTTTATGTTATAAACTTTGGTTTAGCATTGAATTAATATAGGATGAGTTTGAGTTATATTATAGTTCCAATATGATGATATGACATCTAAGTTATTTCATTTATGCTATCTGAAATGATTAGCTTCTCTTTACTTTTCATGTCCAAATTTTTATGCGTATCTTTTTAAAATTGTATATGTTAAAACAATTTATTAAAATAAGTATTCATATTTTTATGAATACTTATTATATTTGGCACTATTACATATTTAATATAGGAGTTTTAACATTAATTATCTTCTAACATATATGATTACAAGCATATATGCTTAATCTTAAGTTTACAAATATTTTAGATCTCAACTCATAAGCCTTAAGCCATAACTTGTGATCCATAGTAACTGGGAGGCTTTTCGGTGAGAAATACGAGGTACGTAGGAGTCACAATGAGAACTTATGATCTTGATTCACATGTCTTATCTTAGATGTTTTGAAATCTTTCGCTAACATGAATGATACTAACTATGGATTCACGGTTTTAAATTAACAGTTGTCCAGAAATGCATTTTTGGGATAGATCTTGGATGTATAGATGATTAACTGCTGATGGTTTCATTAATCCTGAATTTGTTGAGGGAGTTGAAGCTTTTATTTATTATGCATGTTCTCAACCTGCATATATGGATGGGCCAAAGATCAAATGTCCATGTAAAAAATACAAACACAAATGTTTCCTTACTATTGATGATGTTAATGTGCATTTGTTGAGAAAAGAGTTTGTCCCCAATTATTTTGAGTAGACGCGACATGGGGAACCCAACATTTGTAGCACCTCAAGGGGTAATCAAGCATAATCGTCTGTCAACCTAAATGAGTATAAAGGGGGATTGGGTTCATAACAAATTATGTGGAAGAAACTGAAAATCCATACATGTGAATGGTTTAAGATGGGACCGGTTATACCTTTGAGGAAAATAGGAAAAATCTTGAAGAAGAGCCTAACCCATAAGCAAAACAGTTTTTTGACTTACTACAGTTAGCTGACCGAGAATTATGGCCAAATTGTGAGACAATGACCCAATTGTCTTCAATTGCTCAAATATTGAACATAAAGTCTAAAGGACAAATTTTGGACCGTAGTTTTGATAAAATTCTTGAATGATATAATGAATCATTGCTTGCTGATCATACATTGGTTGATAGTTTTTACAATATGAAGAAACTTATTAGGGGTCTTAGTTTGCCTATTGAAAAGATTGATTGTTGCAAATTGGGATGTATGTTGTATTAGGGAGATGATGTGGACTTAGAAGAGTGTAAAATTTGTGGTCAATTTATGTTTAAGCCTAAAAAGTGTTCAATGAAATAGAAACTAGTACCATGTAAGCGAATGTATTATTTCCCGCTAACTCCGAGATTTCAAAGACTTTATGCTTCTGATGTTACTGCATCTCACATGAGATGGCATGCTGAACACGAACAGGAAGATGGAGTAATGAGTTTTTTTTTATCAGATGCACTGGCATGGAAATATTTCAATGACACCCATCTAGATTTTGCAGTTGAATGTCAAAATGTTAGGTTGGGATTGTCGACAGATGGATTCCAACCTTTTGGTCAATCCGGGCAGCAATATTCATTATGGCCAATCATAGTTACTCCTTATAATTTGCCTGCTTAGATGTCTATGAAAGAGGCATATATGTTCTTGACAGTGATTGTCTAGGGTCTACAAATCCAAAGCATAAAATTGATGTTTTCTTACAACCATTGATATCTGAATTACAACATCTTTGGGAATATGGTGTTCAAACATATGATGTCTCTCTGAAACAGAATTTTGTGTTGAGGGCAGTTTTGATGTGGACCATTAGAGATTTTTTGACATTTGCCATGTTATCTGGATGGAGCACAACTGAAAAATTGAGTTGTCCTTGTTGTGACAATGATTTTGTTGAGTTTTATTTTCCAAACATGGGCAAAATATGTTGGTTTGACAATCACAGAAAATTTCTTCCTCAAAATCATCCATTTAGGCACAATAAATATAAGTTCATTAAGAATATGATGGTAAAAACACCTCCTCGTCCTCTAAAAGCTGGTAAAGAGATTTTGCAAGAGATTGAAGAATTAGGCTTGTTGAAAGTAACAAAATTTGAAGCCAATGAAGTTAATACAACCATTAGTCAAAACTTTGATTGGATAAAACGAAGCATATTTTGGGATTTACCATATTAGAAAATGAATTTGATACGTCATAATCTAGATGTGATGCATATTAAGAAAAATATTTTTGACAACTTATTCAATACCATTATGAACATTGAAGGGAGGACAAAAGACAATGCAAAATCACGAGTTGATTTGCAACTTTTTTGTAGAAGGAATGAGTTACATAAAGATCTTCGCATTGGTAAATATCCGAAAGCATGTTACACTTTGGAAAAAAACAAAAGGAGCTTTTTTGTGAATGGTTGAAAAGTCTAAAGTTTCTTGATGGTTTTGTTTCAAACTTGGCTAGGTGTATGGATCTGAGGAAGTATAAACTATTTGGAATGAAAAGTCATGATTTTCATACGTTTATGCAAAGGCTAATTTCAATTGCATTTCGAGAGTTGCTACCAAATAAGGTTTGGGAAGTAATAATAGAATTAAGAATGTTTTTCAAAAGTTTAACATCATCTGAATTCAAGTTGATTAAAATGGAAAAACTAGAAAAGAAAATTCCAGTAATTTTGTGCAAGTTAGAAGGGATTTTTCCTCCAAGCTTCTTTGATTGCGTGGAGCATTTACCTATGCATTTAACACATGAGACAAAACTAGTTAGACCAGTTCAATATCGACGGATGTATCCATTTGAGAGGTAAGTCAACAAACATTATTGCAATAACCACATTATGATGTTTTTACTACAAAATTGTAACATCCATTTTCTCCAATATAGGTATTTACATCACTTGAAAAAAAATGTGAAAAACAAGGCCAGAGTTGAAGGATCGATATGTAATGCTTATTTAGTGGAGGAAGTTAGTACATTTTATAGACATTATTTTGAGCAGCATGTTCACACAAAAGAAAGAAAAGTTCCTTGTAATGACGACAGGAGAGGAATGAGTGATGCTGATAGTAACTTGTCTATTTTCACATATCCTGGATGAACATATGGATGTTGAACAAGAAGAATGTTAATAGAGGAAGAAATTAAGGCTGCACATGATTACATTTTATTGAACTATCAAGAGGTTTTACCTTTCGTACAGTAAGTTAAACATGATTATTTCTTCCTTTAAATTTTTGTGTTGTTCATTGCTGAAATACATAATAATGTATTTAGATTATATGAGGTATTGTTATGTGAGATAATGCTGGACAGCACACAGGATGATATAGATAAAGAAGTTGGAAGACACTTTCCTGAATGGTTCGAGAGATATGTAAGTTTTCACTTACAAATATTCTTATAGTTCAATACCATATTTAAGTGTTCTCATGACATTATACATTAATTGTATGATAATTTCTTTTATGTAGGCTTTAGAAAATCTAATAGAGAACAAGTTCATTTGTGATCTTGCAAAGGGACCTCTGTGAACTGTTAAATCGTATCCGATGTATTTTGTGAATGGATACAAATATCATACAGAATATCATGGGCATATCATGGAATCAATAAACAGTGGAGTTTCCATACAGGGAGAATTGATGGATTACTATAGTAAAATTATGAAATACTTGAAGTTGAGTACCCTACTTTGCCAATTAAGCAATGTGTGATATTTGAATGTGATTGGTATGACCCGACTCTAAATGTTGGAACAAAAGTACATAGCCGATACAATCTAGTTGAAATTAACTACCAAAAAAGATTGAGACAATTCGAACCTTTCGTGTTGGCAATGCAAGTGAAACAGGTGTGTTATGTCCCTTTTCCAAGTTTATGATGAGAAAAGACAGATTGGTTGGTGGTTTGCAAGGTTAAACCTAGAAGTGTTTTTCAATCACATGGAAAAGAAGAGCAGAGAATTGAAAGTGAAGTGTTGCAGGAAGATGTCACTTTTATAAATGCATCTGTCACATATGATGATAATGAACCTTTGAACGATCCATCTAATAAATATGTTGAAATTTCATTTGGAGAGGATGACGAGGGTCAAAGATCTGAAGAGCAGCCGGAGTTTGATTCTTATTCTTCCGAAGAAGAAGATGATTGTAATTTACAGTTAAGTTATGATAGTGATTAAATTGTGTTTGTAATTGAATATTTTAATTAACGTTATAAAGTATTTGTTGTTTAGTATATTATGTACAATATTTCATTGAAAATCTTAGTCAAGGAATGTCAACATGGTGACTGGTTTCGGATGGTAGTAATTTCTTCCGTTGGGAGGAATGTGGCAAAGTTGTTCCAACCTAAGGAACAAACAATGCAGGAAAAATCGTCACTTCATACACTAAGGATGGTTTACCTTCTATGGCTAATCTTCTACTTCAAGGTGTTTAGTATGATATGGACAACATCTCTTTCCTTATTATGTACATCTCATTTCCTTTGATGTAGTTATTATATATATTCATATTTGATGGTCTATATTAAATGTTGTTTTAAGTTGCCTTGAATCTCGAAGATGACATGTATGCCGATAAAGGCAAGAGCGATGTCACAATGGTCTATAAAGGATTAGAGAAATTAGTTCTTTTGGAAAATTCATCAATTCTACAAACCTCGTCTGGACATTCACGTATGCATTAATATCCAGTTTTGGTTCGTTTAACGATTTTCTAATATGACATTATGAAAGTTCTACATTGATTGTGTTTTAGGTAAATCTATTCTCGCTAGAAGTTCATCTGGAGAGTTAGTCTTCTATACTAAGAGTGGCGACTCATTTACTATATCCTCTACAAGTTTAGCTATAACGGAAATATTGTTGCAAGAAGGTGTTCAAAAGTCTACACCTGAAGGAAGAAGTATCATTGTTTCAATTAGTGCGTTTGAACATGCTAGGACACTTCTTGGAAATCTAGACATTGGAGACTCATTTACCTTTACCGACTCCTATGTCACATGGAATCAAACAAATTAATTATATCATTTTGATTTATCGATGTAATATACTAGACTCAGCTTTAAAGTTGATTTCTTGTTATATCTATAAGAATTTATCAAATAACCTCCCTACTAGTTAAAGGTTAGCCTACGTCTTACTGAATGAGGGTTATTATTGTTCTTCTTCTTTAACAATTGTTAATTGTCATTTTCGTCGTTTGTACATGAATATGATATTCAACAAATCACCTTATTTCCTTTTCCATATATTGTGTAAAATATTGAATTCAAATTCTATTATAAGTAGAAATATCTATAAACAATGAATTTCAGGTAAAAGTATGGAATTAAAGAGACAGCATGAGGTAATGCGGCTCAGGTTTAAAGGCATGTTCGAAGGTACTTATTGTGAAAGTGGATCGTCACAGTCTGCAACTCGCACTGACTCACCTCCTCCCCCTTTAGGGCCTACAGTTGCAGATGAGGCATCACCTACTACTCGTCATGCTACACCATCCCCATCCCCAACTCATATATCATTCAATACCGCTTTATCAAATGGAGGAGACGTCCGCCAGCCTGAAGCTGAGGGACTTGACGAAAGAAAGTACCTAACAATTGTCAACAATCTGTAAGTGAAATCACATTAATCACTATTTGTTTTTAATTAAGTTATAGGTTTGTCACTTTTTTCATTGTATAAAATAACTTCTTATATTAGGTTGGTTCTGTCCAGATCGTGTTTCATAAATATGACTTCTAAATTTAAAGAAATGATTGATCCTGAGGGTTATGTGTGAAAGAATATCTCTCAGGTGACAAAGGGATTTTACTTTCAGGAGTTTGAGGTACAATAAAGTTTTATTTTCTCTTTATATTGATTTATATTCACTAATTAAATAAATATTATTACATGTAGTAGTTTAAATTTTTCTTCTTATTTCAGAAAGAATTTTTCTTGGATTCTGGTGTCGACGTCATCATACATAGACTATGGGAGAAGCGAGCTCGTACATATTATCATGACTTTATTGGTGCGATATACAAGGCGGGTGTACGACCACCTTATATTTCAGAGAAAATAAGGAGTCGTTAACAGGAGTATTGGAGAAGCCCTGAAGCTATGTCCATCTCAGGGCGTAACTCTATCAACAAACTTGGAGGCCCAGGAAGAAAGAGTCTTCCCGTACATACAGGAGGATCAATAACCCACCATGAGCATGCACAGAGTCTTGTACGTATCTAAACTTGATACTTATATTGTAAATGTTTTACTTTGTTGTATTATAGATAATGATAATGATTTAAATATTTCGTACCATATATGACTGTGTTGAGTTATTTTTTTTATTTAATATGAAAAATATCATAAAAATAAAGAAAATTCTGTCGACATTTTAATAAAATGTAGTTTCACATCTAACAATTTAGATTAAATATGTAAGAACAGTCTTTGGGCATGAGACCTACACCTACTCAGTTGTTTTTGCATATTCATACGAAGAAACATGATGGTGTGACATCTGTCAATAGCCAATATAGAGAGTTGATTGTAAATGAAATTAATGCATTATTATTATTTCTTACTAGTAATCCCTTATTAATGTAAACATTGCTTCCTAATATGATGAAATACAACATGTCATTTGACGACAGTCTCAGAAGGAACAACTTGTTGTGAGACTCAAACGTATCTCGAAGTTGTCGGCGGTAGGGACCGTCGTGGACAAATATTCGAGCTAGGTTCATTTGCGAATACATATTATTCGCAATCTTTTGTGTCCAATACAGTAGAGTCTAATAGACCAGGTCAACCAGTGAAGTCACTGAGCTTTGGACATGTATGCAGACATTGATAGAGCAGATGGTTCAGCTGAGATAGAAGATGGAGCAGTTGAAGGGGAGAGATAGTAGCTCAGAGCACCCACAATCACCAGCACATTAGGAATGTTGTAGTCATTTGTTTTCAATTGCAAGGACTTATTATGTACACTGTAATGTTTTTATTATCAATTAAGAAAATTTTAACTTTATATCATCAATCAACTTTCTGTTTAAATAAATTAAATATATAAACAAATAAATTTATTATGCACAGATAATTCATAACTGTTAAAATTATGCATTTTTCATAAGATCATCAAATAAAATTTATGTCGGGATTTTTTCAAAAGAATTTCTTACTTTCAATTACCGACGAAATATAGGTCATTGCAAAAGTACATATAATTATCGACGAAATATTATAAACTGTCGGAATTGTTTGCAGTATTTATCGACCGTTTTTCTTCTTTCGTCGATAATATTGAAACATTTGCGATTATTTTAGCGACGGTTTACTGATGGTTACATCTGTCTGTCGGTATATTTTACCAACAGAATGACACATAATTTCTGCTGTTAAATTTATCTACCGTCGTATTAACGATGTCTTTATCCTTTTTTTACTCCATTGGTAATAATATTATCGACGGAATTTTGCCATTTACTAGCGGTTTGTAAACGGCAGATTTTTTGTAGTGAATCAAGTGTAGCTTTGACGTGAAGCATGTACAAATCCTGTGAAGAATGGGAATGGCATTTGACCTGCTTGTCGAAAAAAAGAAAAGTTAAACAGAGCATGGCATTCCTCAAAAGTCGGCAAGCCAATAAAGATGCAGACATTATGAATACAGGAAGACGAATTCAAAAGCCAAAACCATGAGATAGAAATACCCTCGTGGATTCCATCACTAAAGTACCAACGATCCGACACGTACCTACAAACATATTCTATATCTTTTACTTCTTTTCTTAAGCTAGAGAAAAAGGATGGGAAAGTGAGTGGCTATTGCATATATATGTAAGGATTGTCCACTACCCAACCACCAACTTATGTCAGACCTTTTTGACCTCTCCATACACCAAAAACAGTATCCCAGTCTTAGTACTTTGCACCAGAGCCATATGGTCCAAATCTTGCTTTTCAGTGCTACTTTTTGACTTGGGGATTATCCACCAAGGACTCCAGCATCACACATGTACAAAATCTAGGGCTCACCAGTATCAAGCCAATTCTCCTGCAAAGGAGGATATCTCTCTATGTATTGAAAATACTACAAATTAGCATCTAAATACGTATGACTTTTCCCCCCACCCACTACATTCAATTAGCTTTCCGATTCTGGACTCATTTCGTACTTACTTTTAATGTGAAAAGCAAATATTGTGCGTTTGTTATTTTTCCACGATCAACGTAACAAACAATACACTACGCACTCTAAGCACGAAGCACAGCAGGCGCCTCAACCCCTTCTAATTAAAGTCAAAACCATGCATATGAAGGATTTAAAAAGTCCTCTTCTCATTAAGCAAATGACCCATCTCGAAGCCTTGACAAATGGACCTTATAACATACTTATCTATTGCAGAAGTTTTCCAGAACAGATTTGGGTATCTTTACCACTGAGTTTTTTTTTTTGTCAGTGAAATTTGATTGAAGTCAAAAGTAACTACATATTAAACCCTTTTTTAAGATTTTCTATTGATATATTCAATGGAAGTAACTAAAAAGTGAGAGTATCATAAATCATAGCACAGTATAGTGTTCTAAAATCATATATAGTTATTAGAATTGACACAAAGTATCCCAAATTAAATGCTACTTCCACAAATTATTTTTTATCGAAGAACTTGTATTTATTCTTCAGATACAGAAAAAGAAAAAAAAACTTTCATTGGCAACTTGATCCTAAAATATAGGGAGAAATGTACATATGTCTACAGCAATTTGATGAGAAAGTCATAGTGGATGTGTCACCTTCCAATTTCATTCTAAAGCCTTATTTTGTGATTCAAAAAGGTTGGGGTCACTTGATATAAGAATTACACTTGTCTAACTATCATAGAACAAATGATGAAGTGTGTATCTCTGCAATTATCAAAAGAATGACTATATGAATAGTCCAATCCTAATTGGTTACCCTGTCCAATGGGAAACATGATGCTTTCTTACCAAAAACAAAAACGACAATGGATTTACGTGGCAATCTTTAATTGGATGTTTTTGGTGTTACAAAAGGTTAAAATACAACAAGTGAATGAATTAATATATTTTGTCTCCATCTTGTCTCCCTCTTTGTCCTGAGAAGCCCTTTCAATTTGTAAGCACAAACATAGAAACAACAGACATGAAATGTGGTGTTTGTGCTTAGGGTTGGCATGCACTATGTAGCATTGACTTCTCTCGCCGTCAGACCAATGAGCTTCTGTCGCATGCACAAACTTGAGGTATTTAGTAAGATTAATGATCCAATCTAAGTGCAGTGGTATTATGTGATTTTAGGAAACGATCACCATTACCATCAGATTTAATTAGAGATCAATATGAGAAAAGAACGTACAATTTCTAAAGTTACGTGAAGGTATAACAAGATATGATACATTGCATAGGTTTGAAATATTGTTGGTTTATGCGTTATAATTAATCAAATGATTGTACTTTAGTAACATAATAATTGAAAGACAATATTTATCTTATAGATATTTAGATGTATGTGGTAAAATTTATGAGATAAATATATATTGTAATCAAAATTATTATGAAATCATATTTATGAGATTCATATGATACTAATGTATTATCCCTAATTTGTTTTCAATCATTCTTTTATTGAGATTGAACATTAATCAAGTGTAAAAAGACTAGCATACGTTATTCTTACTTTCTTATAAAAGAAGTAGTCGTTCTCGTAAATTAAAAGAAAGAGAAATTTAAACAAATATATAGATGTTTGTTAGAAAAGAAGGTAGCTGAAATGATCCTATACGAGAATTCCATTTGGTGCATTACTTGTACATATATAGAATTTCTCTTTATTATGATTGTATAAGTGATTGTACAATCATACAGTAATTGTTATATTTTGATACTATGTATGACTTATTATATTCAAGAGTAGCTTAGTTGGTAGTCATTGGATGAAGCATGAAATATATAGATCAGGTAGTTAAGTAATCATTGTAGGATTTATTACTCTAAAGTAATTAAGGAAAATATTTTATAATTCTTGATTGATATTGGTTCAGAAAATTTTTGGAAAAGGTGGAATGACACTATAAAAAATAGTTAACAATTTTCATTAATAATTCAATTGCTAATAATGAAAAACTAATATGTTTGGACTCAAATAAAATAAATATTAATTCCATATTTTATGTCTTAACATAATAATGTATGATAAAATGATTAAATTATAAAAAAGAATTATGCGTGAAAACATTCGTCAAAACTAATTTAACATTCCTAAATATTTAGGTGGTCATGATATGTAGCTACATGTTAATATTGATCTATTGATATAAATTGTTCAATTATAGAAAAAATGAATAAAATAAGTTTAATTTATCTAATTCTAAACATAATATAGAGTTACAATTTATATATATATTAAACATATTTAGGAACCTAATATGTCACATAAACAGATTAGGTTAAAGAAAGAAAAGATATTTTAATCAAATTTGATTTGATTGTAAATTTGAGAATCTTTAGGATTAAATATGAGATGTTTAATAAATAATGATCAATATGAAATATTATATCTTATTTTGGGCCCAATTGGCATTTAATTGAAATTACTTGAAATTCTAATTAATGTTTATTTGAAAATAATTTTTTATTTCAATTAAATTACTAAAAGGTCCAATCAAAATTATAAATATACTTTGGTTATAAAGGAGCTAGTATTTCTTATCTAACCCTCTCTACACCAATTATAAAGTTATCTTAATACATTATGGGGATGCTCTAGAGGCCAGATATGTGCATGACTAGATGGTTGAGATCAGTCAGAAGCAGTTTGAGTGAAAAGACAAGAAAATGATCAAACTTTACAATAAGGTATAAATTATGATTTTGTTTTATTATATTTTGTACATTAATCATATTATATAATTTAAGTGATCATGGTTTTTGAAAAATTAAACAAATTATGTAACTTGATTACATGCTTGATTGTTATTGATACTAATTTTGGAATTGAAATTGTTGCATAATCCTAATACTAAAATTAGATTTGGATATGATTTAATGTTTTAGAATCTATATGTCTCAACCACAATATTCAAATCATATTAATTCTAGTATATATAGATTTTGGAAATTCAGAGAAGTCTTATACTTAAATTAGTTTTGATTAAATTCTAAAAAATAATAAGATGAAAAATCTACTTGCACCAAAAGAATAGACCACAACCTTTATTTATTCATTTTGGGTTTTTGAAAACTAAGTCAAGGTACCATAACCTTAGGTTACCACAGCAAGGTCACAATTGCTTGAGTTTTGTTGTTAGTGGTTGGCAGTTTAAGGTTGTATCTTTTTTTTTGGTAATTTAGTTTAAGGTTGTATCACAGATGATGAGTTTGTCTTTTGTTCTAGATGAGGGAATTGGTGAAGGCTGGTCTTGAACTGGTGGTCGAAATTACTGAAAATGTTGGTTACTTGAGAGAATGATGCCAACGGTTGAGGCTGGCATTGTTGAGGCGAGATGTAGATTTTAGTGGTTGGTGGAAAGAAAAGGTAATATTAGTAGTAATTGTTGCAGTCTGAGATGGTCACCGACGAAGATGGAGTAGTTGTTGGTAGTGAAGAGCACTAATGGTAGTTTTTGAAAGGCGTCTATTTCAAGGGTAAGGAAGCCCGTTAAGACTGGTGATAGGATAAAACTAACATTAGTCAATAGAGGTGGCAGCTTATCTCAGAGTTGGTAGTGGCAAGAAAAAGAAGTAGTTGCCGAGGCTGTAAACTGGAACATGGTGACGCTGGTGACTGAGCTGTAGGCAAAGACGTCAACGACTTACTGGAGACGGTGACTTTGAATTTTGGATTTAGGGTTTTCTTTTAAGACGAAGGAGGATGTTTTAGGAACTAGGATAGTATAATATTTTATGTGTAGAATAGGAATATTCTAGTATTGGGTTTTAACTTGTTTGGAAATTGGTTTATGTTTTAATCTAATTTAAAACAAGTAAAAATCTCAATATATTTCTGAGTTGGAATAACTTTATTCTAAATAGAATTTAAAATACTTTAAATTCAAAATTAATTTTAAAACTAAATTAATTATTTTTCTTAATATGATTAAGATCAATAATTAAATTGATTCCTAATTATTCCAAAACATTGTTTCTATGATTAGAATTATTTATGTTTCAATTAAATTGGAATTAATTAACAAGATTCTTCAAAATTAAGAGAAGTTTTTTTAAGTAGTTAAGAAAGTGTTTTGTAACTAAATTTTATTTATTTAGGTAATTATTATTCTATATATTGAGAAATTATTTTGTTATAATTTGAATAATAAATTTCTTCATTTATCAGAAAAGGTTCTTTTAGTATATTTGGAAGATATTCTCATTTATTAATTAAGAAAAATGAGCTTTCTTATAGTTTTTTAATTTATTAGAGAATGATTTCCTAATTAATTAAGAGTTAATCTCTAAATAAATAAGCAAATGACTTTCTTAATTAAATTTAAAAGTGTTTTAGTTAATTATGAAAATGGTTTCCTTTTAATATTAAAAAATATTTCTTCGATTACAGAAAAGTTATTTCTAATTACATTAGAAATAGTATTCTAACTGAATTAGACTATCTTACGTGTTGAAATTTTGGAAAAAGAAATTTCTCTAAATAATATCAAGTAGGAAGAGTAATTTATTAAGAATTTATTTTCAATTAATTTTCTTGAAGAACTCAAGATATTTGGAAATAGTTTTCAATTGAATTTGAAAATTGTTTTCAAATCACATCAAATTTTTATTTAGAATATGAATTTAATTCATTTAAGAATCAATGGTTTAAATATAATTTAAATTATGAAGATCAACTACTAGAATCAAACAAGATTTGATCTTTCATATATATAACTTGATTATATTGACATGAGAAATTGCATGGTATTAATATATGTTTGATATATTGTGATGCATATTTAAATACATGTTTTATATGTTGGATATGTTACATATATTTTTGTGTTTAATGAGACCAATACAAATTAAATCCTTATTTAATTAAGTACACATTGAGAACATGATTGTTACTTTCTATTATTTAAAAATAAAATCATAATTTTGCTTATTGTAAGACTTGTTTATTAACTCAAGGCTCCTTTAACCTAAATATAGTTTATCTTAAGTGACAAGTCCTACTTATCTAAACTTGTATGATTTGGATGAGTTTACTTATAATCATATGAATTTAAAGGTTGAGCTAAGAATAAAATATAAGATATGTTTTGACAAGAGTTGTCACCTAATAGATGTAGAAGTCACATGAGATGCGATTGATAAGGATATTATCTACCTAATTTAAGTTTTGTTAGTTTGTTGAGTGATTTAAGATCAATTAAATTTAAATGAGATCCTAACCTATTAGAGAGATTAGATTAATTTTTTCAAATAATTGTGAAGGTTATATATTATTTATAATCAAATAGTAGGAGTAACCAAATAAATGACAAGACCTAATCTTATTTGGTTATCATGGTAGATAACTAAGTATTTTCTTTTCTCACATTTATATTTTGTTTTGATTAATAATTACCTTTATTCAATATAGATGATACTAAGATTTAGTGAATCGAGTTTATTGGACATAATTTAGGTTTGAGAGAGTTCTTAAATTTAGATAAAAAAGTTGTATGTTCACTATACAATTTTTTATTAATAACTGTTGAGGATTTGATGTTAAAGTTTTAGAGATATTTCAAAATGATATAGATGACAAAATGTAATAACATAACCTTTAGCCTATTATCCAGGAGTTTGGCAATTATCTTCTATAGTGTATTACAACATGCTATTAGTCTGTAATCTTTCTAAGAAACTGAGCTGCTAATTTTAAGGACTAGAAAAATATTGGTTTTATTTCAAAATATGAGGAGCTTCCCATTTTAGAAGAATCCTAATATAACTTTACAAACTTAAGGTTTTAGTGTAATATCCCATAGAGTTAAGGAGCTTTTTAAGTTCAACTTTTAATTCCATTAGTTTTTTGTAACATTTATGCATCTCAAAACTAGAAAATCCCAGGCTTATTCTCTTCTTGACAATTTCATGGAAATCATCAGTGTAGATAAGGAAATAAAAAAATTTGAATGGAGAGCATCTTTTAGTGTTAAGGGGATAGGTGAGTGGCTAGACACCATAACGACTAAATATGGCCTTGTTATTGGGAAACTTCTCTATACAAAGTGTTGTGCCTAAAATAAGTTCTAAAATACCTAGGCTATTCTACTTGTAAGTATACTGGGTAGTCATAGTTGATTACCCAGGGTTCTCTCTCATAGAGGTGAAATTGATTCACTTAAACTAACCTTGAATAAAAATAAAAATATATACAATCCTAAACACTTTATCCCGATTTGTTGAGTAAAGGCTTTAAAGGAAATCACAAAATTAAAATGAAAAATAAACGGAATTAATTGAGAGCAAAAATGAATATATTAATCAAAGTGAAAAACTCTTGAGAATTAATTTCACTAATTTGACGTCCAATGTGTGATTAAGGGGAAATGATTGGATAGTTGTCTTACTAAAATTACCAATTGGGTTCTAAAATCAATTCAAATAACAAACTAATCTAACTTTCATATTCGACAAGTTTATCATTCACATTAATTATTAATCCCAACCAATAATTGCCACTTAAGTTAATATATTTCTAATTCTTAACCTAAGTGTCTATAATTTCTCATTTTATATTAAATTTCTCCCCTCAGTCTTTCATTTAACACTATAATGATGTAAAGTCATGTTATTACATCCATTCAGTTTAGAAACTATAACAACATAAGACAACAACCAATTCCCTCAATCATGTATATTTTACTAAAATAGCTACTTTAATCCTCAACAAAAAGAGATCATCCCATCACAGAAGTAACTAGATTCATCATCTTCATAGAATTCAATCCCATCTTAATTAGTATAAGAGAAGTATTAAAGCAACAAACTAAGTAAATAATCGAAATAAACTATCAAAAGTTAACAGAGTATGGGCCGGTTAAGCTACAAAATAATGAATCCAGTAAAATAACAAAGAAACAATGCAACAGATAAGGAACAGAATAAGCAAACAAAGATTAGATGAGGGAGTTGCAATGATCTCTTGCTCCTCTTAACATTCCTGCATTAGCTCTCACTTTCTGCTTTTGCTTGGTCCTTACCAAAATGATCGAAAGCTCACACTATTTTTACCTTATTGTTGGGTTTCTCTCTGCTCACCTGACTCTCTATTTTTACATCTCTTCTCCCCTTCTTTTTCTATTTATTCTTTATCTCTTAGTCTCTCGGTGTGTGAGAATAAAATGTAGAAAGTGTGTCTCGCCGCCAACCTCTATTCTTTCTATTTTTAGTGTCATGTTAGGTTTAGGTTTTCGTGCTTTCAACCTGTAGATGCCACATAATAAAATGATGATTTAAAGGAAAATGTTGTCCGATATGAAAGAGGAGTGTCACCTGGCCTTCTCACCCCCTTGAGTGGCCCCTCATGGGTGTGACTTAACATGTCACACCCGTGATTTGCTTCTCAAGACTGTGAGAAGCAAGGGTGCTGGTGAGAACGTAAGGCAGGATGGTGAGAACGTGAGGCATGATAGTTGGTACCGTGAAGCGTGGCAGCTGGCTAGATGAAGAAACATGTAGCTGGCATCATGAGCAAGTGTGGGAGTTAGATGGTGTTGGCATCATCATGAATAGGGACGGATCAAGAAATTTTTTTTGAGTGGGGCCAAAATTCTAATGGGAGCAAAATTTTATTTTATGTATAGGATCAAAACTTAAAATAATAATTTTTTATATAAAATCTTTTGGGCCCCCCAATATGGATCCGTCCCTAACCGTGAAGCATGGAAGCTGCCGAGGTGAGAGAATGGCAGCTAGTTCAAGCCGTGAGAAGGTCATCGTGGTTGTCAAGAAGCATGATGGGAACTGGCTGGATGAGAAGATCATCGTGAGAAGGTATGAGCTAAAGTGAGTGTGACATGCAATTAACTTAACTTGTCACACCCATTTGCATGCAAAATTCTTCTTGTTTTTCATGCCACATTCACAAAATTCTCCATTTAACATTCATGCAACATTCACACTATTTCCATTCAATTCATCTCACATTTGCATCAAAACACAAGAATTTGTAACCCAAATCAAGAAATGAAAGAAATTAAAATCATAGACACAACAAATTCCTCCACACTTAATCTATGCTTTTTCCTAAGAAAAACAAAGAACACTAGACTATAAAAGCACAAACAATGAAAATAATGATTTTCCTAATTAATAATCAAAGATATTAATGGTTAATTCAACAAACATAACCTAAGAACTTGAAACTCATAATATTCCATGAACAAACTATTCTCCGCATACTTAGCCAAAATTAACAAGTATTCAGTTAAAAGACCATTAACAAGTGTGATAGACACTCACTTCATTTTCCATCCTCTCAATCATTCAAGGATATGATATATTCACTCATTGCTCATTTCATGTAAGGCATCTACCATAGGCTTGCTTACTAATCCAATTTCCACCACTCATATCAATCCCAAACATCAATCCAAAGGTCTTTATTTTAGATGTAATGGGGTTGGGCTACAGGTAGAAAAAAGGAAAATTGCAGTTTAAAACTAGAGAATTAATTGAGAATTTAAAGTAATATAGAAAAATAAAGCATAGAACACTTAATTCTTTCCTATTAATTTAACAAGATTAGCACTCCTAATCCCCCTCTCTTTTTGCCTCTCCTCTTTCTTGTCATTTTTGGTTTATCTTCTCTTCCTTCCTTTTCTTTTGTATTTTCTTTTTTTTCTATTCTCTTTCCTTTACTATGTAATTTATATTTTCTTTCTTTTTTTCTTTGTTTTTGATTTTTGAATGATTTTTTTAAAATTTAGAACAAGATAAGTTTAGAAGAGGAAAAATGTAGAAGAGAGATACAAATTATTACAACCCTACCCATCCCTAACTCAAAAGCCAACTATGTGCTATGATTCCCCCACACTTAGTCTGTAAACCCAATTATACCCTTTCAAATGCTTAACTTGCAAAGAGGATAAACAATCAAGGTTAAGGCTCATATTTGGGTTTAAAGAAAGAAAATATTTCATTTAAGCTCAAGGGGGCTCACTAAGGATGACATTATGGTAGCTTTTTAAGCTAACGGGATAAATCCTAATTGCCTTCCTTATTTCAATGTTTGCATAAGATTATGTGATCTCAACTAATATTTATAAGTAAGTTCTAAAATTCCTTAATCATGAAAGAACACTTTCAATAAATAATACTTGAATTTGGTGTTGAATATTTCAAAAGACTCAAATTCTTACTAAAGAAAGATGGCATTCATCTATCATAACAAACTAATGTCCTTTTAATCAAAATCCAGGTTAATCAGTCTAAGCATGTAGGTAAACTCATTCACTCATATTATGCATTTCTAATCCCGATCGAGTTCATTTAATGACTATGCATTTCTAACTATTAAATATAAGAAACACCATAAAAAACATATTTTTTAAATAACCCCCAACGCTTAAATTTCACACTATTCCTGATGTGATACAAAAAGGTAAAAGAGGAGTCTAATAAAAAAAGACAAAAATTAACACAAACAAGGACAAGTATTAAAAACTAAAAGACATTAAACTAAAAAAACAATAAAGAAAAGGATAGAAATACAATACTAATGTAGGGGTGATCAATGGATTGATCTGGTAGGGAACATAGTGTACTACTTCGAGGAATAAAGAACATCTGCAAGGAAAACAGATATAAGAGATGGAAGAGTAGGCCTATTCACACAAAGAAAACAAACTAAGTTAAGGTTCACTAAAAAAAAATAACAAACAGATAATTGAAAAACAAACAAAAATTAAATGGGTTGCTTCTTTAACGTCTTGTAACTGGACACCTCAATGGTCATGCTCAAGGTAGGTAGCTCAAAGTGATTAATTCCACCATTTTCTCCTTTCCATTCGACTTTGTCTCTACAAATTTTTCAAACACTTCATCAGTTGCATCCACTAATAATTGACCGCATTCATCACTCTCTTAAACTAAGTCCAGCTTTTTTTCTTCTTCCTGCAAGGCAAAATCAAAATCGGCAACTTTAACTTAATCAACAAAAGAACATTCTTCAACAGTAAAAATAAGAATAGGTTCAACATTAAAGATTGAAAATTATACTATTTCTCCCAAGATAGTTATGGTCAATTGCCTATTCTTCACAACAATCAAAGTACTAGTGGTGACCATAAAAGGCCTCCCTAAGAGTATGAAGTGCTCATTTTGTTTTTTCTTCACTTCTCATATCTAGGACAACAAAGTCTACAAGAATAATCAATCCTCCAACTTTCACTAACATGTCTTCCATTATTCCTTTCGGATCACAGATTGACCTATTAGCTAATTGCAAACACATGTTCGTAGGTCTTAACTATCCTAGATCCAATTTCTCATAAATAGAGTGACGCATAATGTTTATGCTTACTCCAAGATCATGCATACCCTTAACCTCATTACCATTACCCATTGATACTTTCATGATAAAACGTCCTAGGTCTTTCAATTTGGGGGGTAAATGTTGCTGCAGAATTGCATTTGCTACTTCTGAAATAAGCACCTTTTTGTTAGGCTCAAACTTTCATTTCTTAGTGCTTAGTTCCTTGAAAAACTAAATGTTCCTAATCACATCTAACAAGGGCAGATTAACATTGACCTTAGAAAGCAGGCCATATAGATAAAAAAAATTGCTCATCTTGTTTTAATTCCTTAAGGCAGCTTGGATATGGAATTGGTGGTCGATAAGGAATTGTCTCTTTCTGTATGCTTGGTGTCATACTTAAGTTGTTTACCCTTTTGAATGTAACTTGAAGAGTTTCTCCTATTTCTTTTCTCATTCCGCTCATCTTCTTCTTTGATGAGGTTCTCCTTCTTTTGATTTTCAGAATCAGATAGCTTGGAAGGAAACTCAACATGATTATCAATCACTTTACCACTTTTTATAATAGTAATTACTTAGGTTTGTTTGGGTTGACTAGGAAAATTTTCCTTTTGATTGTTACGTGTTTGAATCTCAATCCTTTTGATAAACGCTTCCAAGGATTTGAATCTTTTGTTGTTTGTTTCTTGATTTTGAGTTGTTACCTGAATGAACGCATTTAGGCTTTTCTCCAATGAAGGCTTTTTTTGGTAGGATTTCACTTAAGGATTGCCCTTGAAAATAGTTTGACCTCCAAAAATTTTGGTACTATGGTTGGGGTTGCAATATTGGATTGTTGGTCTTCCACAAAAAATTGGGGCAATTTCTCTAACCAGTATTGTAAATGTTTGGATATGGAGCACTTCTCACTCTTTGTTGAAAATCGTTAAGTGAGTTCACTTGTTCTTCTCCATCTATAAAAGATTCGCAAGAATACGAACAAATATTAGCTCTACGACCAAAAGTTCCACATATATCGTATACCTCTTGATTTATAATGTTTTGGGGTAGTCTTATAGTTAACATCTTTACATGCCTTGTTAACTCAGCTAACTGCTTAGCTAATTCTTGATTCAAGCTCACTTCATAAACTTAAGCTCTTCTTCCCCTCATGCTCTTTTGTTCAGAATTGGCCCCCAATATTTTGAAGATTTTGTATATTTCTTCAACCATTTTCTCTCCAACTCCTCCTCCTCCTGCATTATCCACAGGGTATTGACATTATTGCATCAATCCATCATAAGAGAATTGATTTTCCATATAAAGTGGAAAATGACGGTATGGGCATTAGATTACCAAGAGTTTAAAGCATTCCCACGCCTCATGGAATGACTTTCCCTCTATTTGAGTGAAAATAGCTATCTTCGTCCGTAACTCAGAAGTCTTTCGATGGGAATAAAATTTTTCCATGAATTTGTTGTATGCCTCCTTCCATGTAGTCAATGAACCAGGTGGAAGGGGCACGATCCTTCAATGTATGTGGGAAGCATCTCATTATGAGTTGATCTTTGTTTAAGCCATCCAACGGAAAGGTTTGGAGAGTGGTATAAAATTCTCCAACGAAGTTCAAAGGGTCTTTATTGGGAATCCCATAAAAATGACAACATGTTGTAGTGGATGCTCTTTAATTCATAATTTCTAACTGCTTCTCCCAAACGTATACATAAAGTGGCAATGCCAATTACAGGTCTAACATATTCCTTCATCATTAACTACCTTTCACTCATCTTTTGGTTATAAACTTGATATTCATACTTAGGTTCCTTGCAATTGTCTTCAACGCCACCTTGAGGTCTTCGTATTTGATGTACGTTATCAATAAAAGGGACGAGTTCTCTATCTACAAATCTCCTTCCTAGCATAAACTAATGAGTGCACTTCCTAGAGTCCTCCTACCTAGCTTAAACTAATGAAGGCAATATTAAATTAATAACAAAACATGCAATAATACATGTTAATAAAATAAGATAGTACTAAATTAATAATGAAAATTAACAAAACATGTTAATAAAATGACACGATAAAACATGTATGCAAAAACAATCATAACCTATCAAAATCACTTTAATAAACAAAAACAATCAAAATTAATTCAATTTTAAAACACTAAACAACTTCTCAACAACGGTGCCAAAAAATTGTTATGCCTAAAATAAGTTTTAAAATACCTAGGTTATCCTACTCGCAAGTATACGAAGTAGTTGTAGTTGATTACCCAGAGTCGTCTCCCACGGAGGTGATATTGGTTTACTTAAATTAACCTTAAACAAAAATAAAAATAAATGCACTCCTAAACACTTTATCTCGATTTCTTGAGTAAAGGCTTTAAAGGAAATCACAAAACTAAACTAAAAAGTAAACGAAATTAATTGGGAGCAAAAATAAATAGATTAATCGAAATTAAAAAACTCTTGAGAATTAATTTCACTAATTCTATGTCCTATACATGATTAAGGGGAAATGATTGGATAGTTGTCTTACTAAAATTACCAATTGGGTTCTAAATCAATTCAAATAACAAACTAATTTAACTTTTGTATTCGATAAGTTTATCATCCAAATTAATTATTAAACCCAACTAATAATTACCACATAAGTTAATATATTTCTAATCTTAACCTAAGCGTCTATAGCTTCTCATTCAATATTAAATTTCTCCTCCCAGACCTTCCTTTAATACTAAAACGATGTAAAGTTTGATCATGCTATTACATCCATTCAATTCAGAAATTATAGCAATATAGGACAATAACCTATTCCCCCAATCATGCATATTTGGCTAAAATAGCTACATTAATCCTTAAGAAAAAGAGATTAGCTCATCACGGAAATAACAAGATTCATCACCTTCATATACTTCAATCCCATCTTGATCAGTTTAAGAGAAGTATTAAAGCAACAAATTAAGTAAATAATCGAAATAAACTATCAAATTTTCATATGGGTTGGTTAAGCTACAAAATAATGAATCCAGTAAAATAAAAAAAGAAATAATGCAATAGATAAGGAACAGAATAAGCAAACAAAGATAAGATGACGGAGTTGCAGTGATCTCTTGCTCCTCTCAAGTTTCCCGCATTTGCTCTCACTTTCTGCTTCTGCTTGGTCCTCACCAAAATGATCAAAGGCTCACACTATTTTCAGCTTTTTTTTGGGTTTCTCTCTGCTCACCCGACTCTTTCTATTTTTACATCACTTCTCCCCTTCTTTCTCTATCTGTTCTCTATCTCTCGATGTGTGAGAATAAAATGTAAAAAGTGTGTCCCACCGCTAGCCTTTATTCTTTCTATATTTAGTGTCATGTTAGGTTTAGGTTTCGTTCTTTCAACCTACAAATGCCATATAATAATGATGATTTAAAGGAAAATGTTGTCTGATGTGCATGAGGAGTGTCAACTGTCCTTCTTATCCTCGTAAGTGGCCTCTTACAAGTGTAAGAAGGCCTCACGGGTGTGACTTAACATGTCACACCTACGAGAAGCAAGGTTGCTGATGAGAACGTGTCACACCCATTTTCATACAAAATTGTTTTCGTTTTTCATGCCACAATCCCAAAATTCTCCATTTAATATTCATGAAACATTCACACCATTTCCATTCAATTCTTCTCACTTTTAGATCAAAACACAAGAATTTGTAACTCAAATCAAGATATGAAAGCAATTAAAAGCAATAGAAACTAGACATAAAATAAAGCTAGTTTACTAGGGCCCTATCTGACTTCTTCCTCATAAGTCATACCCTTCTTATTTGTTGGACCTTGTAAAGTAGTTTCCTTTACCTTTTAGATTAGAGACTTCAATATTAGTAATGCATGACCTGAAGTCAATGCAAGGAGAATTATTGCACCTTTACCCTTTAACCTTACTTGTAAATAGGGTAGCATTAAAGCCCCAAGAATCAACCAAGGGGCACTAACATAATTATAAATATCCCTTAATGAGTTACAAAGTGAAGCTCTTTAGAAAGCATAATTGGATGCATACATACACTACAAGAAAATGAAGAATTAGCGACGGAAAATATACCGTTGTAAATTACCGACCGAAAATCTATTTTCGTTGGTAAAATGGATGAGAAATTTTTCGTTTAGCGACGGTACAAATATCCGTCGCTAAATATGAACGAAGCAAGAATTAGCGACGGTAAATTAGCGACAGAATATGTATCGTTGCAAATTACCGACGAAAAATTTATTTCTGTTGGTAAAATTGATGAAAAATTTATTAATCAGCAACGGTACTAATATCCGTCGCTAAATATGGAGGGAAATAATCTCGAAAAATTTTACGATGAATTTTAGCGACGGAATAAGATTACTGTCAGTAAAAGATTTAACGACGATATAAGATATCCGTCGGTAAAAAGGCAGGAATTATTGGCGGAATAAAATTTTTTTTAGTTTCCCTACGAAAATTTTTGTTGGTAATTCCGTCGGTAATTTTTTTTTAAATTCAAACTCACTTGACATCTCCCTCCCACATACGTCTTCTTCTTCCTTTCTTATTATTCCTTCTTCCTGCGTCTCCTCTTCGATTTTCTTGGAGCCCATTTCTCTGTTGTGAACTTCTTTTCTGCTCGTTGGCATTGTCTTCTCTAGCCATTGTCATCGTGTCCTTTAGTGGAGGTATTTTGCAACTACTGCCATATTTTTTCGTATATTAGATGAAAGTTAATTTGGGTATTTATTACTTTTATTTATTTGTGTATTTTGTGATTGGAAAACAACTTTAAGGTATAAATATTAATGATAGAAGGGACAAGACGTGATTTTAGTTGTGATATTGGGATAAATTTCTAATACATGTAAGGTGTTTGATGAAATGTCTGTTCTTTAAAAAAATGATTTCAGTTCTTTATTTTCGGTTCTTTTTTAGTATGAATTTCATTATTTCAATTCTTTTACTTGAAATAATGAAGTTATCTTCATGGTGGCTTCTACAGAAACTAAACACTTTGCAGGTAAATTTTAAAAAATAGTTTTCAGCAAATTTATCGATAAAAAAAATTTTCCGTTGATAAAATATATTGGATTTAACGACGACAAAAAATTTTGTCATTAATTACCGACGGAATAGCCAATTCCGTTGGTAATTTTCTGATAAAAAAATTTTCTTCTTTGGTAAATTTATCGATCGAACAAAATAACCGAACCGTCGGTAAATTTACCGACGATATAATTTCCGTCGGTAAATTTACTTACAACCGTATCTCCGACGACTTTTTTCGGCAATAAATTCCGTCGCTAAATAAGGTTACCGACAGAATGTGTCCAAATTATGTCGGTAATTTTTGTCGTTAAACTCCATTTTTCTTGTAGTGTGAAAACTTGGAGGATTTCAGGTTGGTGGAATTACGTTTGACGTATCACCCAATCTATTTATTCTTCACCCCTATGTCTTGCATTAGAAAATTTATTATGCGAGAACATTTTTACTCCCAACTTAATTGAACTATTTATACAAGAAAGGAATCATTGGAATCCTCTTGCCCTTCCTCTTCACTCAACATTTATGTTGGAACCCCTCCCCGGTGGATCACGAGTCCGACGTCCTACGTGACATCTGGACGCGTGTCCCATGAGGGAAGGATTCCTCACCACGAAATAAAACTTGTTTCCAGAATTTAACCTGCAAAAATCATGAACCTTGTGCTTATTACCTTCCAGGGTCATTAGCTGTAACTCCACAATCGTGGTGAGCGCACACTAATTAACCACCAAAATCATAAGTTGACTTATTCATACAAATTGTAGCTTT
>JANVCQ010000005.1:18073772-18092342 GCA_025531925.1 Erythroxylum plowmanianum | reverse complement strand
ATTATTATACGAAATTAATTTCTTATTGTTATTGTTATTATTATTATTTATTAACTTTTTTACTAATACAAATCATTTGTTTTAAAATAATCAATGAATTACATATTTTCAATTATATTATACTGCATGGATATTTAAGTCATTGACACTGTTTTTATGTTCTATCAACTGCAACTAAATATATTTTTGTCCTCGAGACAGATGCAGTTTATCCGTTTTGTTTATCACAAAAAAAAATTTCACTGTCTCCAATTTTTGTTATGTTATATCTCTAAATTTTTTGTCTCGTTCCGTGATCTCTGTATATTTGGAGACAGTAACCCAACACAGCGTAACTGACACTCTTGTTGGGAAAAAAATTTACCAATTTTATCCAAAATTGTTCATTAACATCGGTTAGTCGATCATAACCCTTTAACTAGCTGATAATATCCATGGTGCATAGTCCAATGGTGGTTGAAATGTAAATTGTGGTATAGTGTTTTTTCTTCATAACTCATCTCAGGGAGGAATTGAATTGAAAACCTTTAAACTTGTGGATAGAATACTACCCATTAGATCACTCTATCAACCTCGCATAATTTATAATTATTAATCTTCTAGGCGGCATGCGTCCATTATAGAAACGTCATTAAAAAATTATTCTTGATAGTCGTCTTAATTGAAAATAGACTCCACCTTAGTTTACCACACAAGTACTCGCCATGCCACGAGCAGCATTGGGTTTTTAAATATTGAAATGTTTCACACACGCACCAAAAGGAAAGAAACAGAATATGTCCTCATACGATCCTGTCAAAAATAGCAAAATTATTGAACAAGTAAATGTATACAAGCCGGGGAATTTTGAAAAGAAGTGTTTTTCCTTCTTGAAAATGTAGTCAGAATGTTGTGTTATATCGTATAGTAAAAAAGTGTAGCAACCTTTTGACTAATGTAAACAAACATCGTTGTCCCAAATCCACAGATCATACTTCACGGAACAAAAGTGGGAATTCACTAGGAAAGAGAGACATTGAAGAATGTGGACCACCCAAAGAGACAAGGCACAAAATGCCACTCAAAATGTCAACTCTATCCTGTTAATAAAAAGAAAACACACAAACCACACTCCTTTCCAGTGTCCTAACTCATCAGCAGTTCCATTGGGAATGGAAAGCACGATTTTCATGGTTCCAGTGTTATCCACGTTGGTGCAGAGCGTGTGGGTTTGGCTTAAAAACTTTCCTTAAGCTTTTTGGGAATTGCCGTCTATAAATGAAGGAAGGCAAGTGCCAACTCCTGCTGAAGAACCAGACTAAAAGAGTTGGAGTTCCAATGGGTGAGAGAGAGTTGGACAAGGCGAATAGAATGCATAATTTCAAAGGAGTGAGCAAGTGTGTGGTTGATGGTGATGATATTGCTACTGTTGATTGGAGAGGTAGAGCTTCTAACCCCAACAAGCATGGGGGCATGAGAGCTGCATCATTTGTCCTCGGTATGTATGTATACGCGCGACATATCATAAAGTTGTTTGCAGTAGTATTTCGAAGCTTGTTTCTCTTAATCGTTATCACTCATAAATTATATTGTTTCAGGGCTTCAGGCATTTGAGATAATGGCAATAGCTGCGGTAGGGAACAACCTTATAACATATGTTATCAATGAAATGCACTTCTCTTTGTCAAGGTCTGCAAATATTGTGACAAACTTTGTTGGGACTGTCTTTATCCTGGCCCTCCTTGGTGGCTACCTCTCAGACTCTTATCTTGGGTGCTTCTGGACTATGCTCATCTTTGGCTTTGTTGAACTTTCTGTAAGCCACATCATTTCACCTTTCTGTCTTCTCCGCTGTTATTACTTACAGTGCTCTACTCTTCAACAAAAATAAACAAAAATTTCTTTTTCCTTTTCTTTTTGGTTTTAATTTTTTTAGGGTTTTATATTACTGTCAGTCCAAGCTCATCTTCCTCAATTAAAGCCGCCACAGTGCAACATGTTAACTGATGGAGACCATTGCGTAGAAGCAAAAGGTGTCAAGGCCTTCATTTTCTTTTTGGCCCTATACTTAGTCGCTCTAGGGAGTGGATGTGTCAAACCCAACATGATTGCTCATGGGGCTGACCAGTTTAATCAAAATAACCAAAAACAATCCAAGAAGCTATCCACCTACTTCAATGCCGCCTATTTTGCCTTTTCCATGGGTGAACTTGTTGCCCTGACAGTTCTTGTGTGGGTCCAAACACATTCCGGCATGGATGTTGGCTTTGGAGTGTCTGCGGCTGCCATGGCATTGGGATTGATCAGCTTGGTTTCTGGTACTTTATATTACAGGAATAAACCTCCTCAAGGAAGCATCTTCACCCCCATTGCTCAGGTAATTCGGTTTTAGACCTTATATTCATTTTCCAACTATTACATGCCATGTGTCGTACACAAGTCAAAACTAAAGATTGTACTTGAAATTCATTGCCAATGGTCTCTAATCTACATATTTTTATACTGCCGACATAGGTCATTGACTAAATTCCACTGAAAAAGTTGTAAAAGATATCCCCGGGCAATTCGTCTTTTCTGCTAAATGGGGTTCCTACGTTTGACCTTATCTACGTTTCTCAGGTTTTTGTGGCAGCCATATTGAAAAGAAAGCAAAGTTTGCGTCATGGAAACCAAAACCATGTGCCGTATATGTCCACTTCCTCCGACTCTGCCACTAATCTTGTTCACACCCAAAGGTTCAGGTAATAATAAACTTTGGAATCTTTAATTATACCCTACAATATCCTCTCAAGATTTTTCCACCTGGTTCACTATTGAAAATATTGCTGAAATTTTCTTGTATAAATTGTCTGCCAATCCTTTGTTATCTTTGCTATATCACCTGAAAATGAAACATCTGCATGTAATGCCGTGCACGGAACTGATTATGACAAAAACTCCCATGGCGTGTAAAAAGTGAGTCAAATAACTATCGGTTAACTACTATCAGGTTCTTGGACAAGGCCTGCATCAGGATTCAAGATGGGAATAGTACAAACGAGAGTCCATGGAGATTGTGCACTGTTACACAAGTCGAGCAAGTGAAGATATTGATTTCAGTTATCCCCATCTTTGCTTGTACCATAGTTTTTAACACAATTTTAGCCCAACTTCAGACATTCTCAGTCCAGCAAGGGAGTGCTATGAACACGCAAGTCACCAAATCTTTTCATATCCCACCAGCTTCACTTCAATCCATTCCATACATAATTCTCATCGTTGTAGTCCCTCTCTATGAAACTTCCTTTGTCCCTTTTGCAAGGAAGATCACAGGCCATGAAACTGGAATAACCCCTCTTCAACGGATTGGCACCGGACTGTTTTTGGCTACCTTCTCCATGGTTTCTGCTGCAATAATGGAGAAGAAGAGACGGGATACAGCCATTGAATCTAAAAAAGTATTATCCATCTTTTGGATTACCCCACAATTTTTGATATTTGGAATATCAGAAATGCTTACTGCTGTTGGTCTCGTTGAATTCTTTTACAAGCAATCGTTAAAAGGGATGCAAACATTTTTTACAGCTATCACCTATTGCTCGTATTCTTTTGGGTTTTACCTGAGCTCCTTACTAGTTTCCCTGGTGAACAACATCACCTCGACTTCCTCAAACAGAGGCTGGCTCAGTGAGAATGATCTCAACAAAGACAGGCTTGAACTTTTCTACTGGTTACTCGCAGTCCTCAGCTTTCTCAACTTCCTCAACTATCTTTTCTGGGCCAGATGGTATTCTTACAACCCATCTATAGCAAGCACAGTTCAGAACCTGGAACATGAGGAGAATTTTAACTCTATTAAATACATTGGAGAAGATAATATACCTTGAGCCATATTACAAGTTAAATTTAAACCACTGCTTTGTTGCCAATATATATATATATATATAGCATGTATTATAGGTAAAGAAATATTAGAAAGGCTAAAAGGGATGCCCCTTCTGTAGTTATAGTTACTGGGTTCTTATGGAAGGAATTAAGAAGAAAATTTATCTTTTCCTCTTGTTCGGATATGAAAAAGATGAGTAATGAAAAGAATGCCGTAAGAGGAATTTATAAGCTTTAATCTTAATTATCTTTTGCTGTTGAAAGGCAAGTAATTTGAACTTATTAAATCTAGGTTTTTGAGTATTACTAAGATCTGTAATCACTTTAATTGCTCTATTTAAAAGTTGGTAATTAAGCAGAAGAAAAGGAAAAGTTCAGGAGGACCCCGTAACAGTAACTAGGTGTTCAGGTGTAACGTCACTAACAACTGGGGTTTACTGCATTCTCTCTTAAGGTGCAGAATATCATGGGGACCTCATCATCTTCCTTCGAATGGAAAAAGCAGTATGTATTTATGCTTTGAATAAAGGTAACTTTCAATCAATCTAACTACTATGATGCGATACATGTACAAAGGACATCACTAAAATCAAAAGATGAGCAAAAGTGATGTTAGACACAGAACATGTATTGGAGAAGTTGTGACATAAATTTCAACAAGCAGACATGCCTCGAGCATGTTCTGTTGTTAGACTTAAGGCCCAAGTTGAGACATCGGCTGAATGTCATCGAAACGCCTGGCTAAAAGACAGGGATTGTCCCCCACCAGGCCGATCTAGATCTCGTTTAACAATGGTATTGAGTTCCGTTCTTTTTGGTCGTGGATCGTAATAATTGCCTGTTTGAGAGTTGAGACTAAAAGTACTGGAAATGCACAAGGGCGAAACGGTCAAAAGTTGTAAAAAGTGACTCTATGTGGGCAAGTGCAGTACCCTTTGGATAAGCCAATTCTTAGAAAAAAAAAACTTTCTTGTCTAACTTCAGAAACAAGGGTGCTCGTATAAACTAAGTGCAAATCTCCTCTTTTATTGGAGAATGATTCAAAGTTGTTAAAATATGTGGTCTTTTTTTTTTTTGAATTATCCAAGTTTGTTTAAATTGTTTTTTTAGATAATATTTAAACTTTGTTTAATTTTTTTTAGATATTTAAACTTTTAAATTTTAATTTGTTTGATTAATCTTTACCGAGATAAAAATCCTACCCATCAATAAATTGCCAATTGTATTACCTGTTTTCTACTCTATGTTTTGGGGTAAATTTATGGTACTAAAACCTAACATAATATTAGAGCTCATTATTATCTTAAGGGGCTTGTGAGTGTTCAAAGAGACAGTAGCGGCATAACGTCCAACAATACATCAGCTCTTTCATCTCCAATTTTTAATGGTGAGAATTATCAAATTTTGGCAATCAAAATGAAAGCTTACTTGAGAGGTATTGGCTTGTGGCAATGGTTGAAGGTGAAAGGAAAATGTTACCTCTAAGAAATAACTCATCACTTAATCAAATTAGGGCTCATGAAGATGAAGAAGCCAAAGTTTCAAGAGCCTTATCTCAAATTCATGATGTTGTCTCTGAATCAATTTTTCCAAGAATTATGGGTTGTGAAATAGCCAAGGAAGCTTGGGACACACGAAAAAGTCTATATCATGGCAATAATAGAACAAGGCGGATGCAAGTATTAAATGTCAAAAGGGATATTGAAATTCTAAGAATGGAAGAAAAGGAGTCTCTACAAGAGCTTTTTGATAGGCTAACAATGGTTGTAAATAAAATTAGAATGATGGGAGAAGAACTACTTGATAGTAGGATCATAGACAAAGTGTTTGTAAGCTTGCCTGAAAGATTTTAGGTAAAAATTTCATCTCTATAGGATTTAAGAGATATCAATCAAATTACCTTGTCTGAATTAATCAATGCCCTGCATGCTCAGGACCAAAGAAGTATGTTGAGAAAAGAAGCAACTTAACAGGTAATTGAGGGGGCATATCTAGCAAAGGCCTCGTCTTCAAAAGGAAAAACTCAATCTTAGTATGGTATTTGCAAGAAGCCCGATCACAATGAAGACAATTGCTGGCATAAGGGAAAGCCTTAGTGTTTCAAGTGCAAAAAGTTTAGGCATGTGCAAGGGAACTGCAAAAATAAGACTGAAGAAAGTGTCAATTTGGCACATGTTATTTAAGAAGAAGAAAATTTGTTTTAATATTCATAAGAAGTGCATCAAGAAGCAAATTTTTTAGAGAAGTACTCCAACCATTGAAGGGTGATGGGAACTACATTATCAGGTTCAAGAAGTCTTACAACTTTGAATAAAGAGGCAATGTTGGAAAATAATTCAAAGTTGTTAAAAATATAGTACTATTTTTCTGAGTACCAAGTCTGTTTAGATTGTTTTTTTTTTATCTTAGGTATTTAAATTTTTAAAAATTTGATTAGTTTGGTTAATTTTTACCAAGATATTAGCTAAGTTTGTTATTTCATTGCCTATATATTTAAGCCTTCAATGTCAATATAAATTGCACCCATCAATAAATCGCCTATTGTATTACCTATTTTTTACTATATTTTTTGGTTAATTTATGATTTTAAAACCTAATATCTTTGTAGCATGTTCCCTTTCGAAAAAAGGGTGTCTCAATGTCCATGGTTCATCATTTTAAGATGGTAAACAACCAAAATTACTATGCTCTACCAGCCACAGGAATCAAATCGACTAGTAAGAGGAACTTTTAAGATAGCGATTTCAGGAGTCAAGAATATTTACCAGTAAGACCAGTTACTAAACGGTTTCTTTTCTTTTGTTTTTTAATAAACAAATTCAAAGGTTAAAATTGTAAAAGTAAGCAAGGTCATAAAATTCAAGAATACTCTAATTGCTTGCCAAATAACATACATAAATCCTCACCTGTCATTCTTTCCTATAAAAACTATACTAGGACTCTATACTAGTTAGTCCTATAGCTACTGAATGAGCTCTTGGGGGGAAAAAACACCAGTTCATATGAATCTTCTACTTGATAGCTTGCATTAAATTCGATTAGTTGTTCATTGATAGTATTCACTTGGAATTATCAACTGTAAGGGAAAAATTGTCGTCTACTAGTTTATAAAACTATTTGTATATAAAGTTGCTAGCCCCCTACTTCTATAAATGGTGCAACTGGTGCCCAAAAAACTTATTTCTTGTCCCACCCGAGCTTAAGCCTCCAAAATCCTACGAACCATATTGCAAAAATCATACTATGCTCTCCTAAAGTCAACCTTTTCAATTAAATCCCTCTAGTATGATCCATTCAAAGAGAAATGGATTGCTAGCATTGCAAACATCTTCAGAGGCTAGTTAATCATAAACCTTAAAAATACATAGAAAGATGTACTATAGTTGCATTAATATTTAGTAAAATACATTAAAATATTTTAAATAATAAATAAAAAGAATTCAAAAGTTGACACTTTTCTTACCTTCCATTATTTTAAAATTCATAACATAGGTATAACAATTAACAAATTTAATCAAATAACAAAAGCAGGCATAAAAAAACACTTCTCCAAACATTAGATTTGATCCACAATCATTTGGCTGGTACTCACAAAACAATTATGATCTAGTGAAAAAATAAATACAGATATTGAGAACTATAAGTTTGGTAAAAGAAATCAAACCCTTTTTATAGGGATTAAGATTTCATGATTATAAGGATTATAATATCTTTATATAATAAATTGAGAAAGTGGATTTATTCTCTCTAAAGTTACATGGTATCATAACATAAGTAGTTAGCTTTTGTTTCTTGGCTAAACGGCAATTTAAACCCTAACGTTTATACCAAAATCTAGGTTCAACCTTAACGTTTCGAAGTGTTCAAGTTGAACCCTAACGATTACAAAACGTTCAAATCAGACCCTACCTGGATGAAAAAGCTAACGGAATTTGGCCTCAGTCAGTTAAATGTGACATGATTTTTTCTGACGTGGAATTATTTTCTAAAAAAAATTGCCTAAAAGTGGGACTGACTTGATTTTTCTATTTAAAATGGAAGTTTGTTGCATTTAAACCCACCGTATGAAAGTTAGTGTTTAAAATGGAAGTGGGTCGCATCTATCTTAAAGACTAAGTTTCGGTCCAAAAGGATGTTGTTGGCAGTCAGGTGGCCATGAATTAGAGGTTTTGTCTAAGCTGAGTGGAGGCATGCAAGGGTGGAGGCCACTATGTGGGATATATGTAACCGAGCATGTCGTAGGAAGGGTCAATTTACCTTCTTAATGTTCCTTTGTGAGACAAATAATGAGTTGATCATAAAGTGAAGAAGATAGGAAAACTTGATCTCACCATGAAGAAGACTTCCTGAATGAAACTTCCATCACCAATTTCTTTATCTTGTGTCTGGAGATCAAATCTACTATGACCTTATGAATGGGACCATAAGATTTCTCAACTTTCCTAATTTTAACCTTTACTTGTAAAAATTTTGAGGAAAATGGAGATCCTTAGAAACTATCAGAAATAGTTGATTCCAAGGTGAATCATCAGAGAAGAAAAGAACTTAAACCTGTCTACAGAAAGCTATGTACTTGCTCAATAACTTCTCCATCTTTTCTTGCTCATACTTTCTAAGAACATCCAATTTCTCTTCACTTATAAAGCTTGCAAGGAGCTTCCCAACTGAAAATAGAAAAATAAATTAATAGAACCTAAATCTAATTGAGTTCTAAAAAACAAAAAACAAAACTGGGATCATCTTAAGGTTTACATGGGTTGTAAACAAAATCCTGAGACAGACTGTAAGTCAGATGAATAATGACAATGGTGATAGAATTGGATTTCCATTTCTTGAGTGTCCAATCCAGAGTCTTGTACCCTTCTTGTAAATCATTTCCAAGACCAACATAAACCATCTCCATTTGACTATCCTCCGTTGTTTCTTCAGCTGTAAGCCACTGATCACTCTTAACTACTTTTAATCATCAACACACAACAAAAGCATTAAAGGCCAACCTAATCATCAAATATGGCTCAAAACTTTCCTTTTTTTGTCTTAGTACAATCAAATAATACCAAAAAACAAACTATTAGCAATGTTTTTTTTTACGATAATATGCAAATTGTCTCTAAATGTCCACATTTGGCAATGATTTCCTAATTCGTTGCCAAAAGTCATGATTTTGGTGACATTATAATGTATCATTGCTAAAGCAATATCTTTAGCGATGATTTTCTTGATTTGTCACAAAGGTCCCTATTTTTGCGATTTTTTTAGTATTTTGCCATCAAAGGTCAAGCTTTTGACAACAATATTTTCAAATGTTGCAAAAAAAGGTAGATGTTTGTGACGAAATTAGTAATTCGTCACCAAATGTGGAGTTTTTGTGACAAAACCTTAAAATCATTGCCAAATTGCAATATTAAAGAATTTATAATTAATAATATTAAATTGATAATTTTTAATGTTAAGTGTGCTTAATAATCCTAAGGTTAATTATAATTGACCATTATATATGAATTTTCATTTTTTTCATTTCCTTTCTTTATAAATTTGTTTAAATATATAGTTAATGCATTAAAAATATATAAATTATCCTTTTGGATATAAAAAGATAAACATACCTAAAATTTTATATTAATAAGAAAAAATATAATGAATTTAAGTTGACTACTATTCTTAATCATTAATATTTATGAGCAATAAAATAATAATACATATAAATGTTGGAATATGGTAAGCAATATCATATAATGATATATGGTAAGTACTACTAGATGTTAATTAAAAATTTAACAATTCTTACAAATAAAATAATAAATAAAGTTATATGCCTAATATTTTGTTGAAAAGGAAAAGAAATAATTATTTTTTTGAATTCCAAGTGACATTAGAGTCAGTAGAAAAGGTAAATGGATTTCCAATGTCTAGATTCCCAAGAAGCCTCCGTGTATGCTCTAAGTCATCAATTGAACAGTTAAAGATCGTCTCTTAGGGTTTGGTGAATTGACACCCTCTTCTAACAACTTCTTTGCTTTAACTAAATTTACAGAAGATACAATGAACGATTTCCCAGATGCAGTATGCATGACGGTATTAGATTAATTGCAAGTACTAAACATTTCAATTAATGAGCAAGCATAATAGAACAATCAAATTAAACGGTATTAGGTAGTCAAATTCGAACACATGCATACCCGATTGATAAACTCCATGATCATCACAATAAACAGATAGTTTTTTATAATCAAGCACTATTCCGAAACAACCAATTTTTATATTCCTGTTCAAACCATTGGGACATCACCATCGCCTCCATTTCCATCTATGTTCTCTCGAAGACTCGAGGAAGCTTAACATAACATATAATATATACAATCAGAAGTTCATATAATAGCTTCATAGCAGAAAATGAGATACTGATAATAAAGAGAGGTAGTTTAGATTATACTAAAAACCTTGAAAAAAGAGATCAATCATAGAAGGAAAACGGTGATTAATGTTTGATAAGGAGTATTCTGCATTAATTTGTTCTTCATTAGGGATAATTTTTTCACATTCCTCCCATCATCAAAAACTAGTCGCCATGTCGACATTCCGGGACATTTCCACCATTGAAAATTAGTCATCACTGCAATATTCCCATATCCAGTGGAGCTCTTTTGTACCATCAAACACTAGTCTCCACGTTGACATTCCGCAATGAATTAATATTAACAGTTTTATTATAAAAAGTCAATATAAGAATTATTATTTGAACATTCCAACATTCTAGCAATGTTAATTTTGTTATCTATCAAGTGAGACTACTTCATATGATAAGGTTGAGAATGTTACATGTGTATGTACTATGCTTAGGGGATGCATAAACATCCCTTACACCTCCAAAATATGATTGCTTCTATTTATATAAACATCCTTTGTAGAATCCTCTAATGAAAATAGTTGTGTAATTGTGATTTAGCTTTAAATTATCTTAATAATTAGCTTGTTAGTTTTGAGTTACTCCATTATATATATGTTTTTAATAAAATATATATTAAATAAATTCCAATGTGTGTATGCTAAAAGATTTGGTATTTTAAGAATAAGAGTAATAGGTTGTTAGTTTTGAGTTTAATTGTTATGTCTAATATATAATCCATTTAATTTTTAATTGTTATGTCTAATCACAACCTTATAACATATGGAAATAAAGTCATTTTGATGGACACATTTGTATACTATAAGTAGCAGAGATTTGGTGTAACAACAATCATATGGTAAATATGTACTTAAATATCCATTACAGAAGTAATCTTTATTCTCTAACAAACGTTTTACCAAACAGTTAGCATGCTTTTCTCAACTAAGCATGGAAAGTTGGAAAAAAAGTCAACCAATACACATCTAACATAAAAACACAATTCACCATATTTCTGGTTTTGACCATTTGACTTCTAATTGTTATGTGTAATCACATTCTCATTACACATTGAAATAAAGTCATTTTGATGGATACATTTGTATACTATAAATGATACAATCAAATGTAAATGTGTACATAAACATCTATTGCAGAAGTAGCCTTTGTTGAAGCATTTCATCAAACAATTAGGAGGCTTTTCTCACATAAGCATGGAAGGTGGAAAAAAATGTCGACCCCATACACATCCAACTCAAAAACACAATTCACCATCTTCCAAACATAAACACAAACAAATACCCATACACCATAACCAGAACACAAAACTTAGATAAACTCCTAACGTAGTAGTAAAACAAAGCACATTGAAAATAGAAAAGAAGAACAATATCAACATAGGTAATGACGCTTCTTTGACGATGATGACCACAAAATATGACACAATCACAACAGAGGGGATGACACTTATTGGACGATGAATGAAGAGGAAATATGATGGCTAACACGAAAACAAAGAGAGTTTCATTTTGATGTTAATAACCTAGTAAAAAATGACGTCGTTTGTAGTTAATCAAAATAAGGTCGTATTAGATTAATTTGGATAAAATATACCATTTGGTGTCAATTTAAAAAACTATTGCAAAATGGTGGGCCGTTACCATTTAGCTTGACCTTTGGTAATGAAATGAATATAATGTTATATCAATTACCATATATAATTATATCTATTGCGATGTAATTAAAAAGTAACTACAATATAGTAAACAAAGGAAATCAATATTAAATATTAATATGATATTCTTAATAATCAAATTAAATCTTATGACAGGATCCTTGGCATCCTAGAGGTCTCTTAATGGCTCATTCTACTCCTAGGTTGATCAATAGGTATGATCTTCCTATGAATGCTAGAGTGTCTAAAGTAATAAGAAACAATGAATGGTGTTGGTAGGAGTTAACAGTGGGAATTCTTAGTAATCTTGAACCTTTACAATACTTCCTAGATTCTTCAAGAGAGGATAATTTAGAATGGCTAGCTAGTTCTACGAAGTAGTATAGAAATTTTACTGTATACACCTTCTTGAGACCTCCACATCAAATAGTCCCTTGGTATAAAATTGTATGGCATAAAGGGAATAGCCTGAGGTTCTCTTTCATATTATGGTTAGCCTTCCTGAATAAATTGCAAACAAGGGACAAATCACTTTATCTCCGTACCCCTAACCGGTGTTCCTTGTGTGTTGCGGACTTGGAGACTATTGAGCACTTATTCTTTGAATGCCCTTTCTCAAAATCTGTTTGGCTTAAAAGCCTAAGCGACTTCCAAATTCACCTACCTCACCTTACCAATCTTCAATCCATTTTATTATGGTTTAACCAGCCAACTACCTCCAAAACTTGTGACGTAAATACCTTCTTCACTATCCTTTCGGTAAATGTTTATAACATGTGGACTGAAAGAAACATGCGCACCTTTAAAGATGAACCCTTGGATGTAGGGAATTTCTCTACACGAGTGATCTTTCAAGTTATGGAACACCTCTGCTCAAACATTGAGAGAAGGTAAAATGTTTGTGTATCGTTTTATTTCTAATGAATTGTCTGTAAGTGGTGCCCCCAAGTTCAAGCTCTGGCCAAGAAGGGCAATCTTATACCATACTACAAAAGGATTACCATATGATGAAGGGAAAGTCCCACACTCCACCAAATTTTGATTATGGATCCAGGTTACTAAAGTTTCAAGGGGAATTCAAGTCCTCTTTCCCACGGATGCTGCTTGTTAGTAAGGAAGATCATTTCGGACTCCATAATAAAGAATCCAAAATGAAAGGTTCAAGACAAGCTATAGCAAGGAAGTCATCAGATTCAAGGAATGTTTCAGCCTTAAGCATTAGTCTTGGTATAGGAGATTCACTACTCCATTGTCTGGTTCTTAAAATCTGGAAGTTCAATATGGGTTTGACTAAGGAAGGTAGGGTGTGATTTCAAGAAACACTTGACAGAGGGGAACATAGGAGCAAAGGGAAACGACTCTATTTCATCACCATTGGTATCCTACGCAAAGAAGATCTCCCATTGTTTCATAAACAAAGCTAAGATTCTCCTACTTATGAGGTAAGGCTTAGAGTTATCGCTTTGAAAAAGAAGACCTCCATTTTAAATTTCTGCTTGAGAATATTGTATGATATGGCTGTGTTAATTGGTAAGATTATCTCTTGCTATAAGATCTTCTTGGTGGGTGGATTGTTTTAGGCTTGATATTGTGGTTTCTTTTGGTCATAGGAAACATTTGTAGGTTTCCTCATGCTCTTACGCAGGTTTTTCCATTTCTGGTTTAGAAAAGAGATGAGCTTCATGGGGAATCTCTAACCTTGTACATAACTTTACTTATTTATATGGTTTTCTAATTTACCAAAAAAATAATCAAATTAAATATTATTGACAATGATTGTAAGTGTTAAAATAAATTTAGTTGCTAACAATGTTATTTTAAAAAGTTATAAAACAAACAACACAAAATTAATTTTTATTACATAAATTAATTCTTTTTATTAATATCTTTTAAAATATATGATTTGACAATTTTATATGTTGTGACAAAACTATAATTACTATATATAAATTGGGTTTCATTTTTTTAAAAATTTTAATTAATACAAGAAAATTATATAAATATAAAATTCAAAATAAATTAACTGTTCTTATTAATGTCTTTTAGAATATATGATTTGAAAATATATAAATGGTGTTACAAAACTCTATTTACTATTTATATAACACCATTTATTATTTATAAATTCCATACTATTTTATATAATTTATATATTACCAAAAAATTTTGAAAATATAAAAATAAAAATCATTTTGCAACTATTTTAGAAATTCATCGCCATATATGATATTTAGTGATGAATTCTACATAACATCGCTAAAAGGATGATGATGTATAATCATTTGGCGACAAATTTAGAAATTCATCGCCAAATATGATATTTAGCGACGAATTATGCATAGCATCGGTAGACGATGCATAAACATTTGGCGACTACTTTAGAAATTTGTCAACAAATATGATAACTAGCCATGAATTATGAATAGCTTCGTTAAAAGGTTGATGGTGTATAAAGATTTGACGACGCATTTTAAAAATTGTCGCAAAATGTTGAAATATTTCAAAATATAAAAGAAAACGACATCTTTTCCTTCCTTTTAAAGATAAGTTGTTGTGTTCATACATTTGGCGACTTTTGCAAAAGCATCGCCAAATGTTGAGATGTTAAAAAAAAGGGTTGTCGTTTTCCTATCTAATTTAATTAAAAGCATCTGACTCCTCCAACCCTCAAAGCTTTTTAGTTACATTTTAAAAAACGGTCCCAATAACTTTTAGACACGCAACAAATTTTTTTTTACGTCTACTATATCGTCGCCAATTATTTTGGGCGACGATTAATAATTGGTCGTCAAATATTATTAATTATGCTAAAAGTAACATAATTAATAACATTTAGCTACGAAAACTAAACATTTCAAAATATCATTCGTGACGATTTTTTTGTATAGTCACAGCTCTTTTTTTGCTACGTATGTAGCTCGTAGAAAAAAAATAATTAGCGACAATTTGTTAAAAACATCACCTATAATATTTAGCTATCTAAATTTTGCGATGAGAATGAAGGAATTTTAGCAACAAAAATTTTCTTCCAAAAGCCCCTTCTTTTGTGGTGATGCCAATTGAAACCTTGTTGAGGGTTCTTTCCGAAGGATTGTAGTTGGTTTTCAGAGATCCCTCCTAAGGAGCATTATTTAGCTTTATTTTAATAAAGGGAAATCATTGCTCTGCAACTGTAAGATTGGATATGTACATATCTTACAAATTATCATATAAACAAAAAGAAATGAAAAGTTTTGCAAAATCTATTAAAATGAAGTAGGTCATCCCGGACCTCACGGTCGGTGGGGAGTCACGTGGGATGGACGAAGCCTATGGAGGGTTGGGTGAAATTGAATTCAGATAGTGCAGTAACGATCGGGTCCGATCGGGCTTCGGTCGGTGGCTTAATTCGAGATCGGCATGGGCAATGGTGTGGTGGGTTTCAACATCATCTAAAACGTTGTTCCCCACTAACTTCAGAACTCCAGGGGTCCTTTCCGATCTCTCTTTGGCTTGGGATTTGGGATATCATCTACTTGTCGTGGAAGTCGACTCGTTAGAGATCATTAACATTCTTTCTTCATCTCAGTGTGTTCTGACGGAGGATCTTTTGTTAGTTGTAGGTATTCGAGAGCTCTTATCCCGGAATTGGGAGGTTGATCTTCAACATGTCGTACGTGAGGGAAACCAGTGTGCCGACAGGCTAGCGGCTTGTGCAATTTTATTACGTCCGGGCCTGCACATACTCCGGGAGCCTCCAGTGGCCATCCAGGAGCTTCTCCACCACGACACGCATGGGGTTTTGTACTTCCGGCATATGAGCTAGTTTGTTTTGTACTCTTTCTTTTGTAATAAAAAAAAGGAGTAGGTCAACCTGGGACCTAATTTTATTTTAAATACAAAAAGCCACATCAGCCATAATAGGTCTCACTTTTAAGCAATTCAAAAAATAATTCTGACATTGAAAACATATCATGTGGCATTTAAGCCAAACTCCGACAGATTTTTCATTTAAGTAGAGTTTGATTTGAAAGTTTCGTAAAGATTAAGGTTTGATTTAAATGTTCCAAAATTTTGAAGTTTAAATTAAATTTTGGTGTTCAAACATTAAAGTTTACATTGTTCTTTGACTTTGTCATTTTTTGTTTGAAGTTCTAGCTAGAATTGTAGAACCTTACGCCTTTTTTAGGGTCATCGTAATCTCACCACTGACACACTTAACAAGCCACCTCCTGCACTCTGGCTGTGAAAAGCCTTGCATGTGAGTCACATGCACTGTCCAGAGCTTTCGACTTTCCTTCTCATCTTTGACTACGTTCTCAGTTGTTGCATTCTTCCTTCCAGCACTACTGAAGGTCTATACTGCTGATGTGTTTAGCCAAATTTGTCCTCTTCTTATCACTACCCATCCTGTTCTCTGGTATTTCGGGTTTAACATTTGGGTTTTTCGTAAGATATTAATTTGCCTTGTGTATACCTATTAGGTTTTGGTTTGTGTGACTGTCTTATAGCGCCATTGCTTTTGTCCAGCCTGATTTGTTTCCCTTTGCCACTATTTGTTTTATACCTTACACTTTTCATGGCACTAGACTGTTCATTCGGGATTGCTTTGTTTTACTTGGGCTTCTCATTTCGTGACGTAAAACCAAAGTTATAAATACCGTATCAGATTTGGTACCGGATTGTGTTTTGGAATAGAACTATATAAGTACCGGTCGATACCAGGTACCATTTCGGATAATTTTTAAATTTATGAAATAGTCCCTAAAATTTTTAAAAATTGCAAATTAGTCCATATTGATATATTGTATAGTTGTATTATATACTTTACTAGTTTACTGTTTACAACAACTATGCTTTCAAAAATCTTAATAATAAATAATAATGACAATTAATATGATATAAGTCAATAGCAATAATTTTTAAATATTTTACATATAAATAATAACCACAATTAATATAAACAAAGACAATCATCATCATATACACATTAAATTAAGAATAATACAAAATATTTAAAATATTATAATAATACAATTTTATCATTTTAATAAATAATATTACATCAAAAGATTAAAAATATCCGATAAAAAGAATAATAAATATTACAAAAAGAGTTGATGAAGAAGAAGCAATCAAGTAGAAGTTAAACCTAAAACAAAAATATTACAGTTACGTTACATATATATACAATTAACATAAACATCAAATACAAGTAAAATTAAAAGAAGAGGAAAAATAAAAATCTGAAATTCAATCGTCAATAGGAAGATATCCGCTAGAACTGCACTGACCCCGGTGATCATTTGATACAAAATCTTCATCATTGAGAGGAGCTTCATCATCATTATCATTCAAATTTAATGCATCAAATGACATGTCAATGCTTTCCTATCCAAGATTATCTTCCAAATCTAAATCATTCACATCAACTAAATTGGGTTATTCAGAAACCCAATCCGCTAAAACATCAATATTATCAATGGCAATTGGATCATTTGAAATACTTGTGCTATTAAGACTCCTAGTAAACAATTAACATTAATTATTAGAAAATTATAAGAAATTATATCAAAATTAATAATGATAATATCATAATAATGAAAATAACATACCTTTCTTGAAGCTTTAAATTGTAACGAATATAAACTAAGTCATTCAACCTCTTATGCTCCAATCTATTTCTTTTCTTTGAGTGGATAAATTCAAATGTGCTCTAGTTTCATTCACACCCAGTTGCACTCACACATTGACTTAAAATCCGAATCGCAAATCTTTTCAATTCTGGAACACAATTTTCAATTGATCCCACCAAGAAACTACAAGTTATAAGAAAACAAAAGTAGTATTATAAACAAAATAAAGTGACAATTAATTTTCAACAAATAAGAAATAGGAAATAAGTAATACCTGGAGAAAGTTTTCCTCTTTGTTGAATAATAATTGGCATTTCAAAATCCCCATAAGACAACTTATAAAGCTCTATTTGTGAGCTTAAAAGATCTTGCATTGTGTCATGAGGAACAGATGTAGTAATTGTGAAAAGCATTCCTTTACTAACTTCAACTTGCTTTGCAAGATCCAGTCTAAAATACACACTACAATTCAAAAATGTCCCAGCTGCAAACAATGGAGAAGAAAGTTGTCTTTCCCTTCTCTCATTAATGATTGAGAGATAAGGTGTGTATAAAGAAGGCCTATTTTTTAGATTGGTCTTGATTGCTTCCGTCGCTCTCTCTATAACATCAAAAATGTAACCCATTGTTAACTTTTCTTCACTATCAGTCAACTGAAACACCCTCACCAAAAGCTCACAAACTCGGATAACAAATTGACATTGTGACCAAAATTCTCTATCTTTCAGTATAATACTACAAACCTCCATTCCAGCATTAGACCTAGCATGCTGAGATGCAACTCACTCATCACTTGTAAACATTTGCCTTAACTCTTTCTTCATCGAATCAAAAGACTGAAGTGATAAGAAATTTGTTGCAAATCTTGTCACAACTGGATGACATAAATTCTTACCATTGGTAAATTCCCTTCTCATCAAATTCAAAACTCATGCACGATCATAAATGAATTTTGTTACCTTTTTAGCCTTCTGTATAGTCTCATCAATAACATGAAAATACCTAGGATCTCCTATATTCTCCAGCATTAAGTCAATGCAATGTGCAACACA
>JANVCQ010000005.1:18042116-18063997 GCA_025531925.1 Erythroxylum plowmanianum | reverse complement strand
CTCTTAATGACATAATTGAGTCTTGTTTCCTTCATAAAATATGTAGAGGGTCTTTTTATCTTTTCAGGGAGGTATGAATTATCCGAATCGGAGTTAAGAGCAAAAAGTTATGAGGGTCGGAAATTGGCATTTCACTATTCATTTGGTCATTTTTGCATTTTCCCTTATAACTTTCTCAATTGACTTCTGATGAATTTTGCACGGAGGACTCTCATTGGCTTTATACTTGTACATAGGTATGACGGTTTAGGATTAAGTAGTTGGATTCCAGAAACGGGATCCAACATCAGTTAGGCTCTAGAAACGGGGTCCAACAGGTACCCAATTTTGAGTTGATATTAATTTTTCCCCTCGACATTCTATTAAATGTTTATCCAACTTCATTAGTTTTATTGTCTTTTGAACATGCTTTTGAACAGCATGATTGAAATTTTCTCATCTTAACCTTTGGCACCATCACAACCTTAAAAAAATCCTTTGATTTATGATTATGTGTGTGAATATTTAGTGGTGGAGAATTGAAATAATATGCAAAGTTATGGAATATCTTGACCATGAAAGGTGTTTTAGTGTACCTATATATTTATCTTATTTCTAAACATAACATGTCAAAGTCTATCCCTAGATTGCTCAATTATCTTTTAAGGGAATGGTTTTTCATTGATCATAAGTAAAAGCATTGAATGTTTAATTCTTGCCATGGTTTTGAAAGTTATTCCTCTTTTTCTTATGAATGTCTATTCTTAGGAAATATGGTTAAAAAGGAAGTGCTCTAATTTTGATTTTGATTTTTTAGTTTTTCCAAGGATGGTCAAAAGCTAAGTGTAGGGAAACTTCATAAATGCTTGATTGTTGATATATTTATTCCCTAATGCTTAGTGATTAATGATATATTGCACTTAAGATATTTACTTTAGTTCATATTTTGTTTTATATGCAAGTTGAAGGAACAAAAACCAAAATGAGCTAAATTCACATCCTAGGTGTCAATCTATTGATTTTCAATCTTATTTGCCTTAGTGAATCAAGAAGGAGATGAATTAGTGTGAAGATGGGACAAGGAATGGAAGAATTAGAGTTATTATAACTTATACGATTGTGTATGGGAATAAAAACGTGTACAAACTTGAAGACATTGTTTCAAGCAACCTTAAGACCTATATGCTTATGTGGAGACTTACATAGTCATGTATGTTGGCCATGTAGCTTACTAGGGCCATGTGATTTAATGATTTCTACCAAATTAACATACATAGTCACTTACATGTCCATATAGCTACCATGTATAATCATGCAACCCTAATTTTACAATATAAGAAGGGAATTTAAAAGGCTAAAAAGGTATGTAGAGATTAAAAACTTAAAAGGAGGCAACTTTACTTCCCTTTTGATAGTTATGAAGAGCTAAATTTTAACTTTTTAGTTTAAAGGGGGTATCAAGGTCGATGAACATGTTTAGGCATTCATTAATATAGAGATTTTTTTTAGAATTTAAAAAATTCACTAATAATAATAAAAGTTTAATGGTACAACATTTTAAAAGTAAACTCCCCTCTACAATAACTACTTAAAACTACCTTATTATAGTATTTCATACATAGTGTAACCAAGCAGAATAAGAAATGACAATGTTGTGAACAATAGAGGATGATCTAACAAAGTAGTAAAATTTTTGTAGAAGGGGTAACCCACTCCATCTGAGTAACGTGTCTTCAAATGTTACTCAATTAGGTTTGGGATCTTTGGAGACTTCGAGGGAGTCACTTGGATAACTCATAGGTTATAGGCATGTAGATGCGATTTCAGTCTAGGTAAGAGCTAAACTTTGCGTGATTCTTCTATAAAACTCAATATTTCTTGCTAATTCCTAACTTTTAGCAGATAACTAGATATCATAGGGACTGGTTATGGAGGGATCTACTGCTCTGAACTCCTTCGTTCATTTATCTCTTCAAATGAGTCTTCTCCCTTTCTAATTAGGTACTTCATTACCTCCTTGATTTGATTATTATGCTTCATCGGTTTAAATTGCTTAGAAAGTAAGAAGTATTTACTAACTATGTGTTTATCTATTCCTTAGTCATGTTTATTGACAAGGCCTAGCTCTCCTATTCTTTGGGTGTAAGAGTCCTCTATCTTCCTATTCCTTTCATCCCTTTTGTTGTTCTTCCTTTTGATTCTTATTCCATTATATCAGCTCCATACTTTTACATAATGTCCTCTGATCAAAATAGTGGCACTTGGGATTGACTATGTTGTTCTTAACTCTCTTTTGGGATAGACTATGTTATTCCATGTTTAATATTTTAGATTTATGTATGACTAATTTAGATAGGCCTACTAGATTATTCATGTATAGACTCATTACTAGAGTCTATATTGCAATACGTAATCGATGTAAATCTAATTTATGTGTGATAAACTAATGATCGGACATCATTAGGGATAATATAATGTAGGTTAAATGACTCAAGCTTATTTGATTGTTACTTAGATTAACATGTTATCCTACTCTATAATGGGGCTGTCACACTAAATCGAAAGAGCTTATTATAGGTTATTTGCTAGCCAATAGTTTGAATATCGTATCATATCCAGCAATATCAGCTCAAAAGTAGTACATTACCCACCAGTTTTGGTACCATTAGCCAATATCGATCAGCACTTAAATAATGGCAATTTTAGGCCAATATTTTTAAGACAATTAATTCATTGTTATGCTTTCACATCAAAGTGAATTTTTCCTTTGAAAGTGAACTAAATTGCTTCCTTTTTTTCCTTTCATTTCCATTTTATTAATGTTATAAAAGTCCCTTTCCAAAATCCTGGAGAAGATGATTCCATTTGGATTGACATATAGTGTGACTTGTCAGATATAAAATTTAATTTTCAAAAACTTTTGCACTAAAATGTAAAGTTTAAAAATAACTCTAAAAATATCACCACCCACACTTAGTCACCTGTTGTGTCACTTCACCTTGCATTGCCTTTACTTCTTCTTGCCTACGCATTGCCTCCCCTCGCTAACACACTGAAGTTGCCTACTCGCTTAGTCCCCTAACTTACCATGCTTGTGTGGTCTCCTCACGTCCTGCCTCCTTTATTGTCATATGTTCAAGCCTCAAGATTGCAATTGTAAAATGCAAATTAGCCATTCATCCTTGAATAATTGAAATGTCTGCAGTGCGGTGTGCTGACTACTAATTTTTGTCTTGATATGTTATGGTATGAATACTTAAATGTTGAGTGTTAAGTTAATTGAGTAGTTGTTGTGTGTGTGAGTGACTTATAATTGTGAATTTTGACTTCTAAGTTTGGAAATTGCATTTTGGAAATTGAGGAATGAGATTGAGGATTTTGAATAGAATTAAAGTATTTGGAATTTTGGATGTATTTTGTCATTTGTGTTGTTTGGATTCTGAAAATTAGGGATTCAATCATTCAATACAAAATTAAAGTTTGTGTTATTGTTTGAAATTTGAGAAATATTGAATTAAATGTTGTTCTTTATTATAAGTTAGGTTACAAATTATAAATTGATTTCTTAATATATAATATGAGTTAGTTAATTTAGGTTTAATTATGTGATTACACGAATTAAATTATAGATGTGAGTTTATGTTTGAATCATATAATCACACAAAACGAGTTATATTTATGACTTTATGGTTGAATTATGTGATTACACAAATTGAGTTATAGATATGACTTATGAGTTTATGTTTAGATTATGTAATCACAAAAAATGAGTTATAGTTGTGCGTTATGGTTTAATTATATATTCATACAAAATGGTTGTAATATTGACTTTATGGTAGAATTGTATAATTACACAAAATGAATTATAGTTGTGAAAGTATAGCAATTAATGTATATATTTGAAGTTTGGGATAAGAAACATGATAATTTGTTGGATAGAATGTTCTTAATCAGCAAGGTTTCTTAAAGGAATCATTTATATAAGTTTATAAAGTTTATTAATATATTTTATATATCAATATTTAAATTAACCACAAGTGCACGACGTAGCTGTATCTAGCATAGGCAAGTAGGAGTCAATATCATAAAGACAATAATTACTAGTGATTACCTTTCTCCTATTATCTAGCCGAAGAATTTGATTTTTAGTTTTTAATTAAAAATTTTACTTAAATAAATAAAATAAAATAGAAAACAATAATGAACGAAGAACAGAGGAAATTGTTTAGAAAACTCAATACCAAATATTAGTATCTAGGTGATGAATCCCCATAAAAATCATTAAATAATTAACACTTTACTATGAAATTATTTTATTTGACTATTAGACTGTGAAAATTTCTATCTTATATTAATAACCCTCTTGAGACTACTAACAACTAATCCATAGAGGGATTAATTAAAATCTTTTTGGTTAATTAAAATCTTTTTGATTTATGAATTTTATTATTAGATTTGACCTTAATCTAGAGGATTTATATTGACCTATCTCTAGGTTTGCGATCAACTTTTTTTAATTATGATAGATCTATTCGTAGACATGATTTCTCAATCTCAATGATATTAATGCATAGTAGAACTCTTACCATAGGCTTGCAATATTATTACATCTCCAGCACATATGTATAAAGCAGAAACAAAAATCGAAAGGTCTTTATAGGGTTGTCATAAGGCTTAGGTATGGTATGATTAGGATAATAAAAAGGTTGATTTGAAGGAAATTTATAAAGGAAACATTATAAGAAACTTGTTCACAAAATACAAAGGTCATTTCATTATATCTCCAATGGTACTATATACTTATTTATAATTTTTCTATGCTCTTTTTTTTATCATCATGTTCCACAATTAAAAGAATATTGGACCTTTTAAAATTACAAGTTTCAGACAATGAAATTATGTAAATAACCTTCAAGGTTCAAAACAATAAAAAGGCTTCAAAGGAAAAATAGGATAAAGGTTAATAATTAGGTTATAATCAATGAAAAAGGCTAAAGCTCAACTTAGTTATTTCTAAAGATAAATTATAGGTAAGGTAATAATAAAAAAAAATAGGCTAAAACAAGTTATTGAATCTAAGTGGCTTCATCATTTCAATGCTTCTAATTATCAAAATATGATCTCAACACGTATAATAAAAGCATAATGTAGAATCATTTAACTATGCATACTAAAGAAAAAGATGGTTTCATGCGTGTAAATAATATGCAATTTCATTCAATTTGACTATCTCAATGGATATTAAAAGATATTACTTATAAAAAAATATTTTATTTTAACTATCATCCTTTGTGTACTAATTCAAATCAATATTCAATAATGAAATAAAGTCTTTGTGGATATATTTCAATTAAGTCAATATATTAGTTCATAAATTTAATAACAAATTATTAAAACCATTAAGCCCCTCACCTCACTTAAAGTCATACATTATCCTCAATGTATACAATATAAGCATTTATAATAAGTGAGAAGGTGGAGTTTGCACTTTGTTGAGTAAGACAAAATTTTGATTTTGTCCATCTAATATTAGACTAATGTCTTTGTAAAATAGAAACAAAAATAGGATAGAAAGATAAAAAGAAATAAAAACAACACAAACAAAAATAATTAAGAAATATGAAATGACATTAACACTAATGTTAGATAAAAATAAATAAAATAAGAAATTTCCACAATTAATGATAAAAAAGAAAATATGCACAAGTTAAGCATCTCCCTCAATCATGTTGTGACTAAGGCCTTGTAGCACCCCCTTACCATAGGATATGTACCGGTAATGCATGTGTACCATGTGCATATGCAAAACAATCATCATTATAGAGGCTATATGTTGTATGTTCATGCCGAAATATAATTTAATACTCCTAACCTATCCCAATTTACTAAAATACCCTTCCCATCGGTGATGGAATGTTACAGGCCTGCTCGATGATGGAGGGTCCTTGGGTCGATGATCCTAATCAGGTGGAATAGTTATTGGTGAAGAACCCATGCCAGATGATGGAGGCTAGAAAGTAATGCCCTAATGGCTCACCATTAACAATAGTAAATTCCCTGCCCATCCAACAGATGTCTCGAGCTTGCTCATCGGCTCTACAAGTTTCGTCAGATGTCTCTTCAGCCAAGATATCGTCAATTAGTCCAAATTAAACTCCTCTGGTGCAATCCCTCCTATTTGGGATGATAATTATTGTGGTTGTGGTAAATCCTCTCTTCGTCCTCCCAGTGTTGCTGGCTCATTGAGAACTCTAATAAGTCTATGAACGTAACTGTGGGTCCCCATTGTCGACTCACTATGTGCCTATGCTTCATGACATTGAGGTTGAGTGATACCAAAGTAGCCACTTGGTGCATCAATGGTAATATATCAATTACCCCCATCTGTTGCAAAAGTCTAGTCATATAACTCCCGACATAAATTGTGCCAACCTTCCCTTTCTCACTCTGACACTTGATGAATTGGGCAAGTGCATGCCCCAGGTGGATTGGTGTCCTCTTACTCATACTCCATAAGTAAAACACGTTCAGATTTCGATGACTCCCCACCTATCACCCTAACCATTCAATGTGTGACTTAGAATACCATGAATGTATCTGAGTGTGGGATGTCACAGTGTGGATGCCTTGGATTTTCTTGGGTCGTAGTCTTCCTTTAGGCTGATTGCATGCCAGATATGTTAAGGAGACAACTTATATAAAAATTATGTTCATAGTTCGCCGCACTCTGACAACACCATGAACTCTTGGTTGTAAAAACCCATTATCATGGAAAATTCTGAATAGCTCATCTGGAATATATCTCCCATCATTTGAAATTGGATCATGTTAGGACAATCCCAAATATAGCCTCATTTCTCCACGAAGAACGTAGAAAGTACTTCAAGCATCAGATCCCAATAATATGGATACATGATCTCAAAGAGTCAAAACCATACGCCAATGTTAATGAGGTCCCAAACTTGTCGAGCTAAATCAATTTGTAGTAGCCTCCTAGTATGTGAATCAATCAGTGCTAAACTTTTTATCCTTAAATTGTTGGTATTGTTCCTCTTGGGCCTTGACATTGAACAATAACATTCACAACCTTTTTAGGAGCTAAACTGTGGTTGAGGAGTCTTCTCTTTGTTGTCACTTTGTTGGGATCTCTTTTTCTCGCTTTGATCTCATCATTTTGCTTGAAACTTAAAATAAGTGTGAGAAATTACAAGTAAATTATGTCTTTTTCCCCACATTTAAAATTTACTATGTTCACTAAATTATTAAATGCAAAAACATAAAAACAAAAAATTAAAACACATAAAACTAAAAAATAAATTAACACAAATATATAAATACATAAATAATTAACAACAACAACACCCAATATACATCCCACTAAGGTGCGGGGTTTACAAAAATAATTAAATGAAATAAAATAATTAGAAATTAAACTAACAAATTAATTGATCACAAAATCAAAATTAAAAATTTTTAATCAACAATTAAAACAATCGTAATTGTCAAATTACAAATTCAACCCTAAAATTGAAATTAAAAACCCTAATCTAGCAATTACGTAAAATTGATGAAATTAAACACTAAACTCATGAAAAATCAAAATTGACATGCATTTAAACAAAAAACACAGCTTCAATTAGCTAATAAAGCAACTAATTAATCCTAATTTCTCAAAATATCACAATTTAATAATTAGTAAGCAAAAATGTATAATTTCATAATTCAAGTTGATTTTTCACCCAATTCACATACAACTAATCAAATTGAATCGTTAAATCAATTGGGTTTGGATTAAATTCAACTATTAAACCATAATTAACCATAAAATCACACAAATTCTCCTATGACCCCTAAATCACAAAAATTGACTTTTTTATTGAAAAATCTACAAATAATGCAAACCACCTAATAAATCACTCATAAACAAGTGAAAATAACAAGAAAACTTTCTTGGGTATTGTTAATTTGGTCAAAAACATAAAGATTGGGACAGGAGAATGATGGGTGATGATGGGAGTGAGTGAGAAGAGAAAAAATGCGAGAAGATGAAATGGTTAGGGATTTTTAAGAAGGATCATGGACTTACACGATCTACTGCATGAGATTGTGGACTTAAACGATTTGCTACATGGTTGTTTCTCCACATGGGAGTTTTGTAGCCTGTAAGTAAGCTAGCTGTGCCAAGATAACAATAAGGGCATAATTGATTAGATTAATAACACCAATGGAATCTATTAATGCCCTTTCTAATGACAAACTGTTAAATAAAGAACAACATAACTCCCTGAATAGTCTGTTGATGCAAGTAATTTATCTTGGAGGAAGTGGAAAACCTCCATACTTATGGTAGGACTACCAGTAGTTTCCTTATTTGGTTCCTCCACTAGTTCTTTCTCAACCACCTATGTCCACTCTTCTTCTTCTTCTTCTTTTTCCTAGACAAAGATTTCTAGCTCATCATCTTCTTCAAATATCTCTTGCAACTCTCTACTTCCTCTTATTGAGTAGAGGTTGCCTCTTCTTCTTTTTCTTCTTCTTATGGAAGCTTGTTTCCATTTATGTGGTTGATTGCCATTCCATGCTCTTTAGGATCTGTTTCAATAGTATAAGGCAAACTCCCTACAATTTATTAGATAATATCTTTGCCAGCTGATTGAGACGATTCACCGTATTTTATATACAAGCCTCTATTTCTTGATGCCTCATATTTGATTCTTGAATAAATTTGTCCACCATAACTTTTAAAGTAGCTGTTACTCCTCGCCTTCTTAAAATGTATCATAGTCAATTAAAAAAAATCTCTCCCTGAATGCACATTGGTTAGCTACATGCTTGGCAAGGCAGTCTATTAGCTTATATATAATACTTTCATATTGCTACTCTTGTTATGTATAGTTAGTTAGAGCATAATTATTCTATCCATAAGAGTAAGGTTTGCTCTACTATGGACTGTACATATTCTCGTACGATGCACCTTAATATTGGTTGTACATGCTCAGTCGCTCCCATATGTAGGTTGGTTCCTGACATTCAAGATTGTAATGGTTACTTCCACAAATGTTACAACAAGACATGATATCAGTTGAGCCTTTGAAAACATGTAAGGAAACCACTCTCTCCTATATGATGATGTTATATATTACGATGACATATCATGGCTCCTATAAAAGTATTGTCCACCCTATCCATCCATTATGAGTTGTCAATATAAAGTTAAATCTCAATATCCTAACAATAAGTCACAAACTCACAGTCAAAGTAGAGAAGTTCAAAAGATAATTAAATAAATTAACCATAAATACAATAAAGTTAAATAAAAATAAAATAACATAAATGTAAAAAATGGTGGCTAGAGTAATAACGTTCAGGTGTTCCTAATATTACTAATCCAGACAATGGCACCAAAATCTTGATTAATAAATTTTAGATATCAATATTTAAATTAACCGTAAGTGCAAAGCGTAGCCATAACTAACATAGGCAAGTACGGGTCAATTCTATGAAAATAATAATTATTAATGATTATCTTTTTCCTATTATTTAGCATGAAAATTTGATTTTTAGTTTTTAATTAAAAATAATCTTAAACAAATAAAATAAAATAGGAAATAATAATGAATGAAGAATAGAGGAAATTATTTAGAAAGCTTAATATCAAAGATTAGTACCTAAGTGATGAATCCCCCTAAAAATCATTAAATAATTAACCTTTTACCATGCAATTATTTATTGACTATTCTACCATGAAAATTTCTATCTTATATTAATAACTCTCCTGAGACTACTAAAAACTAATCCATAGGTGGATTAACTAAAATCTATCTAGCTAAAGATCCTAGGATTGCATTATTGATTTATAAATTTCACTATTAGGTTTAACCCTAATCTAAAGGATTTATGCCGACCTATTTCTAGGTTTGCAATCAACTCATTTCAATTATGGTAGATCTATTCATACTCAGGATTTATCAATCTCAATGGTATGAAATCAGATCATGCACTAATATTATGGGTCTATTAGAACATGCATCAAACTCATAATTGAATCATAATAAACCAATCAAAATAATTGCATTAAGTAAAAGAATAAAGAAATGTTGTTATCCTAACTCGGGTTTATCACACCTAGACACTAAACACATTTAGTGAAAACAAAATCAAAGATAAACAAGAAGAAAAGTGAATAGAAAGTAAAGGAATCATAATTTCTTCTATTGAATGTTCTTGCAAGTTTGAAGTTTGATGTTGTAATTTATTAGACCTCTTGATGGATTCTTCGTGTTCTCCATGTTCCTTTATCAAAACCATCCCTTTTATATGTTTTTCATGTCTATAATCTACTGTAAAAGTAGGCTCTCCTTAATTTGCCTCTGCTTGCATCCTTTTATAATAAATTTAGGATTTTTGGGACATAACAGTCTGATACATGGGCTTATAAGAGACCATGTGTATTTAAAAACTCTAGAATTCATGATTTTACATGGGCTCTAAGTCTTACATGAGCACAAACATGGTCGTGTATCTCCAATTTACTTCAAAACTTCTTTTTATGCTACTTTTTATATGAATTCTTCTCTTTTTAATCCATGAAGGCAATTATAACCTATAAATGCTCTTGGAAAGAATTAATACAGTAAAATATAAACTATCAAGAAAAATATATCAAATATGAGTGTATAAATATAGTAATATATGCATCTATAAAAGATCACTTACATGTATATATCATATGATTATTAAAAAACTATTGTCGCTTTATTTTTCCTACTATTATACATAAAATGATTTTGATACAAAGTTATTAAGTTAATTTTAATATGTGTCCTAATTTATTTTTACAGATTAATGGAGGCAAATTCAAGTACACTTGATAATTCAGTCATTTCTAGTATAGGAAGATTCGATGATCTAGCTTGGGCTCATGCTAGATTGGTTCCTGGAATGAAGAACCATATTATTAGTTAATATTGTAATAAACGTTTGAAAGGTGGGTAAATCACCAGATTAAAGACGTATTTAGCTAGGATCAAAGGTGATGTGGAGTCTTGTGAGAAATTTAGTCATGACTTCACTTCAAAAGCATCAACATGAGAAAGATAGAAGGCAAAGATTGAACTACAAAATTGGTAGTGGAACTTCTTTTATTAGTGTTTAGGATGATAGTGAGGATGTTGAAAGAGGTAGTATTGCTATCCCATAAGAAGGAAGTATTGCACCTAATGTTAGGAAAAAAAGAAGATAGGTGTCTAATTTTTTTGTACGATGAACAATTCCTAGAGTTCAACCTTCAATCTGTAGTGCCTTACAATCTAAAGTAGCAGCTCATAATGTGGACAAGGTAATAGCTAGATGGTGTTATGATTCAGGTATAACACTTAACGATGCCTAATCTTATTATTATCAGCCTATGGTGAATGCTATTATCTCTTATAGTTTAGGATACAAAGCTCATTCAATTGATAACTATAGAGGTAAACTTCAAAGTAGCTTTGTTTATAAAATAAAAAGTTTTTTCGATGAAAGAAGAGCGACTTACAAGTGATAAATGGCTTACATCTCAACATGTTATATCTAATTCTGGAATGTAGATTTTTAGAATTATATTTAAAGATAATGAATTTTGGTCCCAATGTCAATTTTTCATCCGAGTTTGTGAGCCTTTGTAAGGGTACTTCATCTAGCTGCTAGTGATGAGAAATCAATCATAGGATATTTTTATGATGTCATAAAGAGGGAGAAAGAAACAATTAAAGCCAATCTAAAAAATATACCTTATTTGTACGTACCTTATCTTGAAGTCATCAATGAGAGATAAGAAAGACAACTTTACTCTTTATTGCTTGCAATTGGAGTGTTTTTAAATTTAGTGTTTATTTCAGACCAAGTTTTGCAAAAAAAGCTAAAGTTAATGGGAGTATTCTATTATCTATTATAATAATTGTTGCCCATTAGATTATGTAAGATCTCCTATACTCAAAAATGGAGATTTATAAGGATGCTTCTGGTGATTTTGGCATGCCAATTGCTATTCGTCAAAAAGACAAACTTAATATAGGTATATATTTTTCACTTTTATTACTTGTTAAAAATTAATCATCTCTTTGTTTTGTTTATAATGCTAATTTTGTTTTCTTACAGTTGTTTGGTAGGACTAAATCAGAAGTGATGTTTCAGAATTACAAAGGTTTGCAATTTGAATTCTAAGTAAATGTGTGATTGCAACAAGATGTGAAAGAAATTGGAACACATTTGAATTCATCTACTTCAAGAAAAGGAATAGATTGAAGCACAAGAGATTGAACAACTTGGTCTTTATTTGATATAATTTAAGGCTTTGGAAAAGATTTGTTAATATCACTATTAAGTTGGATATAATTTCTTGTAATTTCTTAATATTATTTACTAGGACACTTAATAAAACAAGTAATTTTGCATATCTAAGTTGCCTTAGTCATATGGATCTTTTGGTGGAATAGGTTTTTAATGAGCTAAGTTTGATAGATGAGAGTAACTTGGAAAATAATTTCAGATGAGAAAGTATTGATATATCATTTGATATAATGCAAATGAATGATAGTGATGATGAGGGTCCTCTCAATAATGAAGATTTTGTATTAAATGAGAATTGTGGTTAATGCCATTTGAGTAGGTATTCGATTGAACAAAGTTTCAAGTTTTTATTTCTCCTCTTCTTTTAATTTCACTTATATTTAATATATATGTTAAATTCTATACATTAAATATATATAATTTTAAATTTTTTGTTTCATGTTTCACTTCTAGTTGGTTATTTCCCCAGCATGAACTCTTGATATAAATTATAATAGTTAAAGAGTCATAACTATTTATTATTTATTATTTGATGTTTTCATGTAATTATTATTTATTATATAATGAAATTGTAACATTTTATCATCTTACATTTGTATTTTTATGATGATTAAATGATCTTTTTATTATTAATTGTGGTTATTATTTATATGTGAAATAAATGCAAAATATTATTTATAAAATTAGATAGATTATTATTATTTTAAATTTCTATTCTTATGATTTTCAGAGATGTGGTTGATGTAACATTATAAATTATGCAGTACAATATATTAAAGGAAAATTTTGGAATTTAAAAAAATTCAAGGACTACTTTATAAATTTAAAAAATTATTTGAAGCGGTACTTGATATTGACTGATACTAATATAAAATTGTACCATAACCAAATTGGTATTGGTATTAGTATCGTATTCATAACTTTGCTAATAGCTAGACCTATTAAAAAGCTTGTTTTAATTAGATACAAACTAAAGGAAAACTGAGATAAATAGAACTTGTTATTGATCTATAGTTAATAGTTTTAAAGAGAGGTACAAAAGCAACGTAATGATTGATTATGTATATTTGTGTAAAGGTTAAGACTGAATCGCGAACTGGATTCAAAGTCTATTGATTAACCCTTGCAATTTTATATTATTTCATTTTATTTGCTTCCTTATTTTAGTTTTATTTTTTAATTGAATTTAAGAAACTCCAACCCCACCTCCTCCAATCCTATACATTAATTGATTCATTACAAAAGCTAAACATATACTCTTTGTATATATGACCATTTCTTACCACTACTACAAATATAGTTGTACAGAGTTAGGTATTATTTTTTGGTATGTTTGATGCACATCACTAATCCTATTTTCAGATGTATTTTCTCCAAAGACAGTTAAAGTCCCTTAAAAATTAGGATTTTTGTCTTTAAATATATTTGACTCCACCTACTACACGATCTATCTATGATTGTGGCCCAGACCAAGGGCCTTTAATGTTTCTATAGGTAATAGACATGACTTCTACACAACTACGTCTCTCACTATTTCCTTTAAGATGAATTAATAGCCTCTAATAAGGCCATAACTGTCAACTGTGGATCTAAACATTTCCTTTATGACTTGCATACAGTCTCATTTTTGGTCATGACTCAGATTTTGTCAATTGTTTTACTTGACTTGGGTACGAGCATGGAATAGAACATATTCGTCTAAGAAAATTTCTTCATGTTTTACTTATAATAATGATCAATGACTCCTTCCATCTATAATGCTTGTTTTGCTAAAGTAAATGGGCAAAACAACCATTAATTTTTATACCTTTTGACTCTTAATACTTATTAAATTAAATTATTATTATTATTATTTCTTTTGGTTGTGGTGATTGAAGCCATTCTAGACTAATAAATAGAGGAAGATGCAAGGTTTAGGGATATTTTTGTTTTCAGACTTTCATCTTCTTTCTTTTTGTTTTCATCTTTCTTCTTTGACTCATTTTTCCTGGTCTATGAATCTTTTTCAAAGATATTGAGTTTACTAGGTTTGGATTAGGTTTTTTGGTTAAGAAACAGTGGGTTTATTAGAGAAGAATTAGGGATTATATAATTGATTGTGTCTATATAAATCTCTTTTGGATTGTAGGATGTTTAGTTTACTAGATTATGGAAGTTGCCTTGGATGCTTTCGATCTTTCCTTATTCATCCCAAAAGAGAAAAAAGAAAGAACGATAGATTACGGTGTTATCTTTTACAAGACTTAGTTACTATGTATAAATTTATATATGGTGTTTGGGTTAGGAATTAATCAAACGTTTTATTGTTGAGGCCCTTACCATAACTCAACAAAGCTCTTTAGAGGAAAGCAACAAAAGCTGGTAAGAAGAAAAAGTAGTTCCAAAGATAAAAGTTTAGTGGAAATGGAGTGTACATATATAGGAGTAATAATATGTATTATCATTTTTCTTGTTTCTGCTTCTGTGGTTTTTGCTGTTGTCAAATAAATATTTCTTTTTCTTTAACGAGATAAAGAAAAAATTTAACAATTAAGTTATACTTCCTTGACATCCAAATGCAACAACAAATCTGTAACTCAGATATTAGAAAGTGAGGGGAAGTGGGGAACAATCATGTTTAGGCCTCACCAACAAAAAGCTTATATATTCATACATATTAGTTAATATTTTAGTTCAAATAACATCTCTCTAGTTACTATTTACAAGATTTCAAGAGAGGTCCTTGTTTAATTAGGAATTTTTGCAATATTTTCTGCTTTTTCAAACCTACATAGCTTAGGCAAAATGGGTAAATTTTGTTCTTTTGTTTTGTACTCATTGTAAAAATTGCAAGTGTTTATATGTGTTTGTGTCAAGCGCTCATACCTCTTATCTCAATCTATCTCTGCTCTCTCTCTCTCTCAATATAAGAGGTGTAATGATGTATGTATGTAAGATGTTGTGCATTAGGTAATGGCAATCATACTACAAGTCATTAAGCCTGGCATCTATTATTCATTTTAGCTTTTATTTTTGTTTTTGGCTCCACCTCTACATCATATATATCATGTTCAAAACACTTCTACAAACAAGTCTTATGTTTTCCTTTTCTCTTTTTCCTTCATCTACTAGGTAAAAGATTCTCCCTTTTGGCTTATCTAAATTTGTATTCTCGTGATTGATGACTCCCAAATAAAACTATAAAAACCTAGATAAAGTTTCCAAAAATTTTGTTTCCTTTCCATTTTATGTTTTGTGCATAAACGATTTTCCTTTTTTCCTTGATTGGTTTTCCATAAAATGTCAATTTCTATTTCAAAGATGGAGTCCTTTTTTTCTTTCGGGTTGTTGAGCTCTTTACTTATACTAAATTACTAATATTTTATCCAAAGTTAGCTTAAATAAATAAATAATAATTACAAGAATTTTCGAGTAAAGCTAAACATCAATTAAATAAACAATATTTTATCATGTAGTTTGTCAAATAAATATTTAGCACTCACTTGGGAGAAATTTCCTTTAAATGGAGAGACATGGCCGATGGTACTGAACTATTTATTTTTATAGTTTACGAAGGGAAAGACCCTTAAATGTGGGGCTTGTCGTTATCTAGGTTATTGGGTCCATCAATTTCCTAAACTCAATATACAATTATATATTGATATTATATATATATATCAAAAAACTTATGGAAGTAATTCAGAATCTTTACCATGTCTTGTTTTGAAGCATGTGATAAATGCTAATAGCTCAAAATTTACATGGTCAAATCTTTTTTAGTTTTTCTTAAACGAACATACAACACAATCATGCAAGTGATCATCTTTCAAATATTTTCAAATTAGTATTTTGATTTCCTAGAATGGTTGTTTGTGTATTTTTTCCATTGTCAAATTGGGATTGGAAGATAATTATCAAATGTGTTAATTAAGGAAACCAAGGCATCCATTTTTCTTTTCAACCATCTATTGTATGTAAAAGCTTTTCATTCACTTGTAAGTCATCGTTCTTTTTAAACTTTCCTATTACCATATTTTAACATGAATTTTATTAACTACACTGGTTTGTCAACTTAAATGTATTTAGTAGGACAAGTATTTTCAATATATATTGCTTTTTTTAGAATGTCCAAATCTTATAGTTTTGTAGAAAATTTATAAATTATTTTCTTGCACTTTTAGGTTGAAATTATACCGGAAAATATGGATTCATCAGAAAAAGATTCGATGAATTTAACATCTCCTACTCATAGTAATTTTAATCCACCATGGAATCATTTTTCTTCTATCCAAAAGTCTGATGGAAATATTCAATATAATTGTATATTTTGTGATAGAATAAAGGGAGAGAAATTTATAAAATGAAAGAACATGTTGTTGGCAAGTGTAATATTGATTCTTGCAAAAAAGTACCATTTAATGTTTGTGAGAGGATTGAAAATTATTTGCAATAACTAGAAAAAAATGAAAAAAGGAAACAAAGAGGCTTATAATGTTTCTTTTGGAGGTGAAGAAGCATAACAAGTATCAAATAAAGGAAAAAGGAAAGATTTTATTAACATATATTTTTATTTTTCCTTCAAAAACTATTCCTAGATCTTAACCTAGTTTAAAAAGTGTTTTGGTTGATAAAGATATTGTTTTGCAATGTAAACAAGATTAGGCTAGATGGTTATATCATTCATATATTCCTTCAAATAATTTAAATTAACCTGTTTTCAAGAAGAAATAGATGCTACAATGACGACAGATTCAAGATTTAAAAAACTTTCTTATTATAAGATTCATGTACCATTGTTTTAAGATTTTTTTAAAATAAGGGAATATCAATTGATTGTCAATAGATATAAATCTACTTAGGAAACAACAAGATGCATGATGTGGTAGATGGGTAGATTAATCAAAGATAAAGAACCTTGATTAATTTCTTAGTTTATTGTAATATTAGAACAATTCTAATATGGGGAAAAAAACCATGCTTTATTTGAATTATTTTCTAAAAATATCAAGTGGATTAGACCAAAAAATGTTTTGCATTTCATTACAAATAAGGCAGCTAATTATGTATTAGTTGGGGACTTGTTACAATCTAATTATGAGCATATTTATTAGTCTCTATGATTATTGTTTAAATATCATTTTAAAAGATATTAGTTGCATGGATCATATTTCTATTATTGCTTCACGCGTATCTAAGATCACAATTTTTATATATAATCATATTACCTTTTTGTCTTGGTTAAGAAAGCAAGAATATTGGGTTGAGATATTGCATCTTATTGCTATTAGGTTGACAACTACATTTATTACTTTCAAAATTTAGTTACAAGCAAATATTTATGAAATCATAAGTTATTAAAGAGTGCGAAAGGAAAAGAAGTTTGTATTATTATTCTATGTAGTAAAATTTGGGATGCCTGTTTGATCATTTTGAAAATTATGGCTCCATTTTTAAGGCTGTCGAGAATTGTTAACCCATGTAAAAGCTATCTTTAGGCTATATATATGATCTTATGTATAACGTTTGCATAATAATTATAATTCTTTTTAAGAAAAAGAGAAATTATACAAGACTATATAAATATTCTTAACTGGCGATGAGATAAACGCCTTACTCAAAGAATGCACCTAGCAATTTATCTTTTTAATCCTTATTGCTTATATAATGGAGACAAATGTATAATTGATATTATGGACAGTCTCTTTGAAGTGATTGGATGTAAAGATAGTTTTTTTGTTGAAGAGCAACCAAAGGTGACAAATTAAATTAAATTATATCGTAAAGATTTAGAGAGATCTGCTAGAACATCTGTAAAACAAGAACTTACAATGAAAAAAATATAGCTAAGTAAGTTTTCTTACTTTTAGTTCATCCTTTAGTTATTAATAATATGTATTTTTATTTCTCATAATTACTAATTAAAATACAAATGAGTAATAGAGATTATTTGACAAAAGTGCTCCAACATCGAAAAACTCACTATTAAATTACTCATATTTAACATTATAATGTGTTACAAATTTATAATAGAAAATAATTTCATACATTACTGACTTGTAATTTATTTGAATACGAAAATGATGCAAATATTTTGAATGAAATGTGTGATTTATGTCTTTATCTAATATTAGAGAGTCTAAAACTTTTCACATTAATGAAACACATCTTCCTTCAGTTGTTAATCTAAATGTTGTATTTGATTCAATTATAATTTAAATTATTACATTTATTATATATTAATAAATATTGATATATTCTTTTTATTTCAATAAAATATTTTATATTTATATCAATTATTATTTATTTTTATAATTTTTACTTCTTATTTATTACATATCAAATTTATAACCACCTAATACCACTTAAATCTTTAAACCTTAAACTTTTTTTTTTCAAATTGGACATCAAATATCCATTCCAATTTTAAAAACATTAGTCCTGCATCAAACTTAGAATATTTTCCTTAGTTGTGCACTCCAGGAAGGTAAATCTACGAAAATAAAGGTGAAAATGTGTAAATCTAGTCTTTCACATTTCCTTCACATAAGAAGAAGAGGTTTTCGTTTTCTTCCCATAAAGGGTGGCAAAACTTACAATTCAAAATATTTAATTGCATAAAAATCTACATTATTAACGAGTCCCATAAACAATACCAAAATAAGTCTTACATAGAGATCGAAAATGAGAGCACGAAATATTCATCACACATCTGATGAAAACAATCATTTTAGAAGCTCAAGCAAAATAATATTTAAGCTTGCGATATCTGGAATCATTTTATGCTATTACCAAAAAAATAATCTACTTTAAAAACTTCATATCCTCCTTAATTTCATCAATAATTTACATGCCGATCTCAAAAAGCTTGATCATCCTTGATCAATTTCATACATTCATTTTGAAGGTGTATGAAAGCACATTTTCCATATTTCACATCACAATCAAGGGTCTACTCTGTTAAAGTCAGCTCTGAACATGTGGAGCCTCTGCTTCCGTACCAATGATTTCCCATGATGCTCTGCCATGCTTTTACTCGTTAAGCAGGTTTGACGATTTGATGCTGTAAAGAAGTTTACTACAAGATCACGGCTCCAACAATTTACCCACTGCAACTCCTTTTCCCTGAAGACTTCATGTTGTTTAATATAATCAGTCATTTAAGTACAAATATAATTTAATCAGGAAAGAATATTAAACATAATTCTAATGCAAAAAGTTTACCATCAGCACAGTGCTATAGAAGTGTGACATGTTCACCAAAGTTTATTCATTTATTCTAAATTATGTCCTGACATTAAAACCATCAAACTATCAGAACTCGCAAATTGGGTAAAGAAAAGTCGTTGCTAATATTGCAGCACATAACTTCCTGACAAGTGAACTAAAGGGTAATATCCATGTACTATGAATCCTTTAAATTGCGTAGCTTTTTAGAATCTTTTGATTCCAAATGTTGGAAGCAGGACCATCCTGATGCCATTGATATTCATCAAAAGGAGATCCAGCAATCCACAAATCTGTCTTCCATAATTCAAAAAACACACCTCAACTATAATTGGATTCTTATAAATCCTAGAAGCTTGCAATTTCAAATTGGCTCAAAAAAATTTTTCTGTTAAATTGTCATTAAGATGCATAACAAATAAATCTAAAACAATGTGGGATCAATACTTACAATGGATTCTTTTGACCCTGATTCATTGAGATTACATTGCATTGAACCATCTCTGTAAATAATTTTTGCTCCACATCCCGGTGCATCCACAAACCCAACAGCCTCATCATCAACCAAAACTGCGCTAATATTCTTGGACTCTGACATGTTCTCTGGAATCTTTCCACCAGAGCAAAAATAAAGAAGGAAAGTAAGCAGGAAAATCCTCCAGTTGCAGGTTCGATGCCATCACTTATTATGTATGCATATTGGTTTCCTAGGGACCATGACGATTTCAGCAGGAAACTTGCATGAATAACAACAGTATCTCAAGATTATTTATTAGGAGAGGCTAATAACTTGTTCTATTAGTCCATTAAATATGAACTATATCACAATTAAAAAACCAGTGTCCCCATGCATGCATTTAAGCCTTAAATAAATTAGCAAGACATCTAGGATCACAAAAAGGCAGTAAAGGAGCAAAGTGAAATTTATATGCTCTTATTTCCTTTCACAAACAGACAAAAATATGTTTCACAATATATACCTCAAACATTGCCTCTGTAAGAATGCTTTCTAATATGGATCTTAAACCTCTGGCACCTGTGTTCTTTGCGATTGCTTTTCTTGCAATCAGTCTTAGTGCATTCTCTGTAAAATGTAATTTGACCTGAAGTATCACAGAAGTCTCAATACCACATAAAGGAGTGCAACACAAGCATTGACAGGTGGAAACAAAAGGAAGAAGAAAGCATAAAGCTACTCTTGAAAATAAGAGGGAAATTCTTACATTATTCATGTTGAACATTTTCTTGTACTGTTTACCAAGAGCATTTTTTGGCTCCATTAGAACCTGTTGTACAACAATCATCATAATGCATCTGCCTTGCTGTCATCAAGAATGGCTTAATGACAGAAGTTTGAAAGCTAATAATGAAATTTCAAGTTTTTCCAACCGTAAAGCAAGTATAAACCAATAAGCATTATCCAAACATGTAGTCATTAACACTACTTCTACAAGTTCTGAAAAAATTTCAGGTGCTTACACCTGCTGGTTATATTAGTTCAACATCTGGATGAGCATGTCATTGCTCAAGAAATTATAGCAGCAATGATCCAAAAGACGAATGTCGTATGAAAATAAAGAAAATACCCCTTCTTCTATCCTGTTTTGAACAATCCAGAAAAGAAAAATAAAGGAACATGTCACAAACCTGAACAAGTTGATCCTCATTCAAAGCTGATAAACTGACCAAGACAGGGACTCGTCCAACAAATTCAGGAATAAGGCCATATGCAACTAAGTCACCACTCTCCACCTATATAAATATATACACAATAAACTATTATTTACAGATCAGGTGCTTGCATCAAAAACAATCATCAACACTGTAAAGACCAGATTGGACTGATCTGACTGATAAAACTGGTAACTGGTCAACCAAAAGGTCCAGTAACCATTCAAAGCCAACCAGCAGAAAACCAACAGGTTAACCATGCCATTGAATCAAAGTAGTTAATAGCGGGCGATCGCGGCGCTATCGCGGAGGAGCGGAGCGGAGCGGCACCTATCCGCTACAGAAACCCTTGTAGCGGAGCGGTTTGGTGTCGCGGTAAAAGCGGCGCTAAAGCGGCCGCGATTTGCGGCAGATCGCGGACTATAGCGGCCGCTATGTCATTCTGCCGGTTAAGCCCTCACCAGTTGACCTTTAAGGTTGTTTTGGGGGGGGTAAATATGGAATTTCTTATTTTTTAATACTTTATCTCTTCTACTCCTCTAGATCCAGCCACGTTCTTTTCTCTTCTACTCCTCACAGATCAAACGTTCCTCTCTCTCACCGACAGACAGCCGCCGACCACCGTCCTTCTCTCTCTTCTACTCCTTATCTCTTCTACTCCTTCTCTCTCACCCACAATGGAGTCATCCTCTTCTCAG
>JANVCQ010000005.1:18022372-18042016 GCA_025531925.1 Erythroxylum plowmanianum | reverse complement strand
TGTAGAAAGCTTATATGTGTGTGTAGAAATAGCGGCCGCTCCGCTATCCGCTATTCCGCTATAGCGTTTTCGAGGTCAGCCGCTCCGCGCCGCTATCCGCTATTAACTACTATGCATTGAATTAGGAACCATGTACACCAGCCCAATTTAACAGTGAAAACTCTATTTTTCAAATTTTAATTCAATCCCAGTTTTTAGCAAGATCATATTATATCCCACTAAAGTTCACAATAGTAACCTTAATAACAATTTTAACTTTTGAAAGGTTATCCAAATGCTTCTAACTTATTCACGAGCATTATATGCTTTCTATTATTTTCAATTAAAGTTTCAATCTTACTTTTAACATATTTTATTCATTAATTAATACAAAATTCTTCATCAGTTAATGTAAATTTTCTGTTTTATGCGCAAACATTTACATATTAGTACTTGCATAACTAATGAAGAATACAACAAAGAAATAAAGTTCTAACTCAAGTTAAATACATCAAGACTCATTGTGAGATTATTGCTCTTCATAAACATTATTTCTCAAAAGCATGATTGCCTAGCTGTAAATATTACTCAGGACTAGGTCTACTTTTCTCATAACACAGTTCCATTATGAAATTAAAAAGTAAATCTATTTTCTAATATTTTGTTAGCAATTAAAATGAATTCCAATAAATTCTCATCAACATGACTGCCTAGCTGCAAAAATTACTTTGTGCTATGAGTCATACTTACTTTTTAGTATAATCGAATGAACTAACAAAAATATATTGTCTTACTAATCACAAAGCCACGGAAAAATCAGGACACAAAATAAGGATATCCATTAAAAACACCAATAGCATAAGGCTCCGTTCATTTTGCCCTTTTCATTTTTTCATACATACAAGTTTTGTGCTTACAGATTCCAATAATGATGATGTCACCACAGCATCTGTCACTCTTTCAGTCCTCATGTTTACACGAACTGGAGCTCCAAAGCCAATGGAAGCATCTTGTTGCCTTGTAAAAGATGGAATGAGAACAGGAAATAACAAAATCCGACAGGTGATACTACTAATAATTACTAAGGGAAAGAAAGGCTTTTTACCTTTCTGAAATGATCTTTTCCAAATTGACAAATGCACCACCACAAATGAAAAGTATGTCTTTTGTATCAACCTACAAACATAAGAAGAAAGTTATGAGGCATAACGAAGAGATAGAGAGATGGATTTTTCATATTTTAGGCCATTTAAACATAATTTATGGCCGCCAAGTTTACAAAAGAGAGTTAAAAAAGATGCACATATCTCGGAGAAACAATTTGAGTTCATATCACGAAGGTCCACGACAAAAACTTTACATCTCCTTAGAAGATTAATGGAATATTACACAAGCAAAAACAGCATAAGCTACATATAATTTTTATTGATTTAGAGAATGCATATGATAGGGTATCTAAGGAAATCATGAGGAGGTCTTTAGAAGTTAAGAAAGTTCCTATGACCTATATACGGATTATTAAAGATATGTATAAAGGTATGAAGACTAGAACACGAACGACAATAATAGATACAAAGAATTTTTCTATTGACAAAGGGCTACACCAAGACCCTCAGTGAGCTTTTTATTTGTAATAGTAATGGATGAGCTCATCAAGAATAACTAAAGGGTTGTGCCTTAGTTTGTGTTATTTACTAATGACATTGTTTTTGTGGATGAGACAAGAAAGAGCTTTAAATTGAGCAGGAATAAAATTGAATATTTAAAGTGTAACTTTTTAGACCATAGGGTGACTTACAATGTAGAGATAAAGATTGGTTTAGAAGTTATACCACAGAAGGAGCGTTTTAAGTATCTAAAATCTATCATCTAAAGAAATGGAGCGATCGATGACTACATAGCTTACCGTATCAAATCAAGGTAGCCTAAAGGAATACGTGCTTTAGAAATTCTATATGAGAAAAACATACCGCTCATGCTCAAAGATAAATTATATCGTTTAGCGATTAGGCCGACCATACTTTATAGGACAAAATGTTGGCCTATCAAACAAGTGCATAGTCATAAGTTAATGTTAGCAAAGATATATTTGATGAGCAACCTTACTAGAAGAGATAAGGTCATATATATAATAGTAAGAGACAAATTAAAGGTGACTAATATTAATGAAAAATTAGGAAAGGCAAAGCTTAGATGGTTCTAACATATTAATAGGAGACACCCTGATGCTCCAGTAAAAAAGATGTGAGATAATTGTATTTACAGACTGTAAGAAGAAAAAAAAATGTCAAACAAGAATTGGGAGGTGGTAATAAAAAATGATATGACTTTGCTGGAACTTACCGAAGATATGACACTTAATAGAAAACTTTGACGTACTAGAATAAGAATAAAGGATCTCATACAAAAATGTCATTTTCTTTCTTATGGATCTTTTAAACGTTTTTCTTCAAAGTTTCAAGGCTTATGTCATGTATTTAGCTAAAATATTTTCCTATTTAGCCTAAATATATTCTTGTAATAACTTGTTTTATTTATTTATTTACTTGTCTCCTTTTTTTGTATATTTATTTACCAATTTTATCTTTTATTCTTATTTTTAACCTTGCTCTATATCTATTTTAATATTGATTATTACGTTATATATTTTTTAAAATTTTTATTTATTTGTTTATTTATTTATATGTATTTATTATTATTATCATCATCATCTCTTATATCTACTTTTTATTTTAATTTTTAATAATTACTACTTTATTATTTTAATATGTATATATATACATATTTTATGTGGGTCTATTGGAAATAACCTCTCTACCAATTAAGAATAAGGTTACGTACTTCTGGACCTCTCTAGGTTTCAAGATCAGCGGGACTTTCATTAGGTTGTTATTGTTGTATAAAGAAGAAAAAAATAGGTCATGATAAGCTAAATAGCACCATTCAAAGATTGGGGAGCAAGGAGGCCTTTAAACCCTTTGAACTCGTGATAGCAACATAAAAGCCAATAACTCCAACTAAAACCATTGCTAAATCTCCTTGCTTTACTTTTACCTATTCTTCCTTTAGCTTGGTAAAGTAAGATTAAGCATCTTCTTCATCCAATGGAAAACTAGAAAATAGCCTACCAGTCAAAAATTATCTGAACCTGTTCACACCCTTTTTTCTGAAGCTAGGGAAAGTATCAACAAATTTTTTCCATTAAATAACCCCTCTCAACAAAAACAACAGTCTCGCCAGAATCATTTTGTAGAAGAAATCACATCTTCATTTAAACAACATTTCTGTACATTAGAAAGGCAAAAAATGAAAAGGCTTCATCGTTCTACTTATTTGTGAATAGTACAAACAAACATGTCCACGCCACATTATGTTGCTGCCACATACTTCAGAAAACAATTAAAAGACATATGCAAGCTAAACATCAAGATGATGCAAAGAACAATGACCGCTCCTTTTGGGAGGATGTCAACCCATCCCATAATGAAGAACATGGAGAGTTTCATAACTTTCATTTATCCTAATGACATAAACATGGGAAGTTAAAAGTTCTAATTGGCTTTGCAAAACATTAGTTACCATCATGAAGAGTACAAGAGTATACAGTCCCAACTATTGAAGGATATATAAAACAACGTTAGAACTCCATTGAATCGAGTGTGAGGGTATACTGAAAATATGTACATTAAAATCACCATTTAATAGTAAACCTGAATCATGTCACCACGAGCATGCTTCCGAGGTCCTTTATCAGGAAGGGGAACATTAACTACCTGTATGATCGATAAAAGATCTTTTATAACTCAACACTTTATGTAATCCCCATAAGATGCAATTATTTCTTAACTAGATTCAATTTGCATAACAATATTTTTCTGGTGCAAATTCAATGCTCAAAAGTAAAACTTTGTCCAATGCAACAATAACGCAGAAAGACAATAACAACCATATGGAAAATCTTGGAAAGAACAACTCTGAAAATTTTTAACAAAAGTTCCTTTTTAATTATAGTCAATATGCACAAGAAAAGAAAGTATTACTTTTTCCAAGTACATTAAAGCTGATCTTCAGTTCCACATCTTAAGATAGGAAGGTGAGCACATTGAAAAGAATCAGAAAAAATGTAACAACACAAATTCTGCTAAGTTTACCCAACCAAAGAATTGAAATTCACAAAATCAATTGAAGCGATCATAAAGTTGATGCACTGAAACACCATCATGAATGGTCCATAACATAACCCAGTACTATAAAATGTGCATCGTTAAGTAAACACTTTCAAATTGGTTTACTCACAGTTCCTTCCAACATCTTCAATAATGCCTGTTGAACGCCCTCCCCAGAAACATCTCTTCCAATGTTAGAGCTATCAGCCTGCAACAAAACTCAAAAACCATTTTCATCAAGTGTACAGTGTAGCACTGAATGACTCAACGTATATGATAATGAGTTAGAATACCTTAACCTATATGATAATGAGCTAGAATACCTTCTTAGTTATTTTATCAACTTCATCAATGTAGACTATACCTCGTTGAGCTGCTTCCACATCAAAGTCAGCTGCCTAAATAACAAAAGAGGACAAAAGAAAAAAAAGGAACCACATAAATTATGTCATGTGCCAGAACAATGAAGACACAAATATATGGAGACTAGAATCAAAACATAAAAATCAAACTATTGCAAGTCACAAAGATGAATAAGTTTAGTGTTTGACAAACATGGGTGTCTAAGCCTATAACAATTTAATAAAAGGTTGGTGTGTATTGGCATAAATGATAACTCTTATTGGCTAAGATATAACCCAAAATCTAGTACAAATATTAGTGGAGCATGTTTAGTCAACTTCCTCAAACATATTTCTCTGATGCAAGACATAAATTTATAAACCACCTCCTTATGCCACCTTATAATGTTAGTTTGAATACCATTGAGCAATGACAAGACAAACCAAGCACTTCCAGCACAATAATTAAGATAGACCAATCACTCACCATCTATGAATTAGAGTATACTTGTAGTTTTATTGATGCAAAAAAGTTTGAGTTTATAAAAGAAATAAAAAAGAGCGCAAATCGTCAACCACAATCTTAATTTGGTGGGATGAAAAGTGGGAGTTGAGGTGACAACAAAGGACTGAAATTTACCTTATATAAGGTTTCCTTATTGGATAGAAAGTGGTAATAAATTAGATATATTATCTTTTGTTTAGGACTTAAACTTATTTAACAATAATGAATTTTAACTAAACTAGGATTCAATTTTATATGAGATATTTTAGTTAGAAATATAGCAAAGAATTTTTCTTTATATGTGTGTACTCAGCTCTTCAACAATAAGCTCTTGAATTTTTTTTCTACAATCTTGAGTTTTTATTTTATAAGTTTTTTGGGTTCTATCCACTAGTTTGATATATCTTCTATTTGTTTTAAATCAATTTGGTATCAAGGTTTTGGCTTAGAATGGTAGCACATAGTGGAAGGGTATATAGAAGAATACTCTGCAAACAAGAGTGAGATGAAATACTTGCATGTATCAACTCTCACAAGAAAGCATAATCGACAACTTTTGGAGAGGCTAGACAGAGTTAAAATTCATTCCCTAAAAGTCAAAAATCCAATAAGAAATAATTTTGCCAATCAAGAACATATACTTGATGCTAAACATAGGGAAGGTGCCAACAAGCAAGATGAATGGACTATTATTAATCAACAACATGCAATCTAAGGAAAATTTTTTGTTGAAAAATCATATATTGATTTTGATTCCTCAAATCTAATAGGAATTGCCTCAGAGAAAACATTTGTTCTAAGTGGTGAGATCGTTGTCACCTCTTCATCAACAGTTCAATCAGAATCTTTAAGTTTACATATAGAAGGTGCTCAGGTATTTGATGACATAGGAGAGTTTGAGAATGGAATCTAATCAAAGTATTAAAGTAGAAGAAAAGTATGAAGAAGTGGATTCTTTCGCCAGCCCTAAAAAACCTTTAAAACTTAACAACTAGTTTAAACACTTAAATAACAAATCAAAACACAAGAAAATTTGGCTAAAACAACAAGACAAAAGGCTGAAATAATAGGACAACAAGACAAAATAACATACCAGGGAGCTGAAAAGATTAACTCACAAGTTCTAAGGGTTCAGAGCCTGTTGGATCAAAACTTGATGATATCCTTGGTGTTCAGAAAACAACAATTGAGTTGATAAAGATTATGTAGTAGTGGGTGATGAAAGAGAAGTAGATTTGAATGAAGATGCAAAATTAACACAACATATGAATACAAATAAGTTGTGAATATGCTTGCAAAATATTCAGCATTGGTGGCAAGTTAATGCATTTGACTACAAGAAGAAACGGTACGTATGTTCCTGATGCTTGTGTGATCAAGAAGCCATGTGGTTTTGCTACGAAAACATCTGCAAATACAATGGTCAAGACTTAAGGCGTTGTCCACATTGCTAAGCACTTCTTCAAAGAAGTTGGACATCTTTACAGATTACTAAACTATTGTCTCTAATCATGACGTGAAATTTATGAGTTACTTTTGGAGAACTTTATGGAACACAAAGAACAATGAGCTTCAAACTTCAAGTTCTTTCCATCCCCAAACTGAAGGACAAACAAAGGTGGTGAATAAAAGCTTAGAGGACCTATCAAGATGTTTGATAAGGGAAAATATGAAGAATTGGGACCTAATTCTTCCTATGGTAGAATTTGCATATAACAATTCTATAAATAGGTTAGCCAATAAGAGTCCTTTTGAGATAGTTTCAAGAGTTCAACTAAAAAAGCCTATTGATTTGGTTCCTTTACCATAAACAACACAAGTTAGTGCTGAAGCTAAAAGTTTTGCACAATATGCCACGGATATATTGATGATGTACAACAAAAGATAACAACTAACAACTTGATTTATAAAGAACATGTTGATCAACATTATTATTTGGTGGAATTCAATAACGAGGATATTGTGATGGTAAGTATTCATATAGAGAGTTCTCCAAAGGAAAAATACAAGTAAGTTCATATAAGGGGCGTTAAGACCTTATAATATTGTTAAGAAGATAAGTGCTAATGCAAGTTTTGGAATTACCAAGTAATATGGGAATTACTCCTATCTTTAACATTGTGGACTTAACTATTTATCATGGACATGATGCTGCAAATCTGTAACTGCAACTATGATAATTCCATCCATTCCTCATCTTAAAGAGGAGATAGAGGATTCTTGATGAACAAATTGTAGCTAGAAGAGCTGGTGAATATCGGCAATTTCTTATCAAATAGAAAGGAAGATCAATTTCTAATAGCACTTGGATTTTAGATTGTGAATCTTGAAAGTTGAATCTAGACGTATATGAATGATATTTGTCACATTCTATATCAAGGATGACTTCAAACAAACTAGGGAAGATTGACAAAAGAGATTAGAGTGTATAAAAGAAATTAAAAGAGGGAAAATCAATTAACCACAAGCTTTAATATGATCAGATGAAAAATGGGAGTTGAAGTTACAATAAAGACAATTTGGGTTGAAATTTACTTTATGTCAGGTTTCCATATTAGATAAGAAGTAATAATAAGTTTAATATGTTATCCTAGTTCTTGTACTCAACCATTCAATAATGAGGTTGTGAATTTCTATAAACTTGAGTTTCCAATTAGAAGCTTTGATGCTTTCTTTTAATAGTGATTCTTAGACTCTAGGAGTAATTCCTCATCTCCTACCCTCCATTACTTGTTTATCTCACTAAAATTCCAATAATTTTAACTTAAATTTCCAAAAATCAAAGAACTAGATTTCTAGCAACCAAACCCTAAATTTTCAGCAAATTTCATAAGTTATGCAAGTTCTAGCCACTAGTTTGATATATCTTCTATTCATTCTACATCATCTATTCTTTACATTGTGTAAAGCATTTAGCTATTTCAACATTAAAATTTTCTTTTAGGTTATGTTGGGTTTTGAAACTAGAGCATGACTATGGTGAAATAAGTCTACTTGATTGTGCAATTATGATACAAAGTAAGTGGTTAGTAGGAGAAAAACAAAATGTAATGATCCAGTTATGTTAAAGAGATAAGACAATTAAAAACCGCATCAATAACTCATTGGAAAAGTCTATCAGTTTAACCACAGACTTGAAAGAGCAACTACAAATAGGTCATTTTAGCATAACAGTCTTCTAAAAAGTTCTTGTCATTGATAAGTTATGTACTTTAATTTAACATATTGGTCATTGGTTCCAATTACCCCTTGGAGGATTCACAATTTTAAAGAGGGGGCATAAAATCATAAATTGCACAACATGAATGATTTAAGAGAGGAAACTTCAAAAGTTCAAGCTTTCAATGGTAATAATACCAAGGGATTACAACAAGAATTACAGAACATCATGAAACTACTAAAAAATCTTCAAAGTTCACCCTCACATATTTCTTCATTAAGATTCAAATATTAATTTTATATAATTAAAAAAAAAGGAAATAAGCCATACCACTAACAACTTGTACAATATTGATTCCACATCTTCTCCCACGTAACCAGCCTAAAGAAAGAGACAGAGAGACAGAATAAATAAATATATAACCTGCCTGAAGAGAGCGAAAGAAAGAAAAAGATGTATATATATTGTGGAAAATGAAGAGAAATTAAAAGAAACAAAATGCAACTTAAGATTTAACATCATAAGCACCAATAAGTACGAGGGTCTTTTCTTGAACATCAAAATTTTACTAGGAATAAGTTTCTTAAACTAATCTGCAATCTGAAAATATAATGTTGTACATAAGTGGCATTACTAGCAAGGTGCTATGTTAGTCCATAATCAATTTTTTAAACAGACAAATGTTTCAAGAAGGCCGATCACCATGAAATCGAACTTAGTTTATCAAACATAACAAGAATAGAAATGAGGAATATGTATGTGCATGTACACAAAGCCACCCATTAGCAGGTAAATTAAGTATTAGCTCATGTGCTTAAGATTGTGCACGATTCAAAGGTTCGTATTCAATAGACAAAAATGCTTGAGGCAAGCCTTGAATATAACAATGCTAGGTGAGCAAGTGATGATATTGCAAGCAAAATAAAAGGCCTTGTAGACAATGTTATCAGAACAAGACATTTGAAAATAACCTTGAACATAATAAGTTCAAGTGAGCATATGATAAACAAACTTGCCTGGGTAAGAGTTGTTGCATCAGCAATGACAAAGGGCACATCCACAATGCGAGCCAATGTTTTTGCAAGCAACGTCTTCCCTATCCTTATGGTCAAGGTAAGACCATATGAATCAAATAAAAACATAGTTAGTAATAGGTTCAAACTGACAATAAGGATGACAACGACTCACAAATTAAGTATCATAAATCAAATACGCAAGATAAGTGTTTCTCATACCTGAGCCTGTAGGGCCCATCAAGAGTACATTGCTCTTGTCTAACTCAACAAATTCGCTCTCAATGGTTTCAACTTCATTATGATTGAAGTGTAAACCTGACCTAGTATCCATACAAAGATTCAAAGTTAAACAAACCAATTCAAATTTACAAGTTAAACTTTAGTATCACCTTGCTATAAATCCAATTATTTCTTAATGAATTGTACAGTAAGAAAATGTAAAAATTCAATATTGGCTCAAATAGGGGGCTAAAAAAAAAGTGAATTCAATCTAACAGATGACATTGGATTACATACTCCTTTTCATGGCATGTATGACATATCCTCTTGTAATGGTTGTAAACTGCCACTGCAAGAACCTGTTATCAGAAAGTACAAGCCAATAAAGACACAATAGTCAAACTATTAATGTAATAAAACCATAATTAGTATATCTGACATCATCAAACATAATCTTTTTGTATGATACTCCAAAACTAAAACCATGAAAACAAAAAACCCAACACTCAAACTTTCTTTCACAAAACCAATTTCTTTTCTTAATTGGCATAGCAATTTAAATGCTACAAATATCTTCCCTTAATTCTGTTTTGAAAGCTATTACACCCAACATGCAAAAGGTTATTAATCCATCTAAATTGCCCAGACGTCAAATTACTAAAAAACCAATGTCGATTATACTGAAACTCATTTTCAAATCAATAAAAGTGAAGGATAGATACTTTCAATAAGCATTTAAATTGAAGCAGAAAAGGAAACGCCATTTCATAGAAAAAGAAAGAAAAAAGTGCAACCTTTTTCGCTTTATGCTGCCCAACAACAAACTCATCAAGCCCTTTAGAAATCTCCTTAGGAGTTGGCAAGTCTCTTTCTAGACCCAGTTCACCACCAGCCCCAACATTTCTAATTGTACCACTATCTTTCTCAGCAATTCCCTCTTTATCCTCCTTCCAACAGCTGTTACAATTCTCACTCTCGAAGCCCTTAACCTTCCCAAGCTCAATGAAACTCCCTTGCAAGGGCTCCAACTTAAATGGACGGAAATAGAACGCCGTTTTGCAATTAGGGCAAAAGTTCACCGACTGGTATATACCGGTTTCTCTGCCGGTGATAGACAAAGGGCGGTTGGAGAAAAGCACGGGCATTTGGAAGGCGCACCGGGGACAGTTGACGTCAGCCCTAACATGGTCGTAGTCGGTGGGTGTTCTCCTGTCGCTTGCATGGCGAATAAACCATAGAAATGGAGGTTTTGAGGGGCTGTGAAGCGAAACGTAGGATTTTGTGGTGATACTGTTGGTAAGAAGCCTGCTGGTTAGGTGTTTTAGCGCCGTGGTGCGTTTGAGAAGGGAAAGCATTTCTTTTTTCTCTTTTCTGTTCAGTTTTTTCTTTTTCTAAGTTGATGATCATGGAATTGGAATGGCTATGGCTATGGGCGCTCCTTTATTAAGATGTCTTGTCAAAACTGGATAATGGAGATACCGGTGGTGGTAAAATCCAACGCGACCGGACCCTATCTAAACACCTGATAAAAGTCCAAACTTTGTCAAGCGAGGCTGATCGCTGATCGCCTCAACGGAGGAAAAACGTTTGAACAATAAGGCCGGTGAAAATTGATCCAAATATTTTTATTAGAATTTAAATTAAATCTTATCGTTTGAATTTATTTTTTAAAAAATTAAATTTATATTAAACATTAACGTTTCAATTTATTTTCAAAACTTTTCAATATTCAAAAATAATGTTATTATCTTAGAAACATTTAATAAAAATTCTAGTTTAATGGTTCTGTCACATATTATATTGTTCTTTATATTGGTCATATTTCACATATACATCCTTTATGGTAGGGTAGGGGAATCAAAAATTGAATTTCTCCGAACCCAATTCTAGACGACAATATTTAGTTAAATGACAGACGTAATCGACTGGGGATGAAGGCACACAAAAAAAGAAAAAAATTGTAGATGACAATGTTTGACATTAACGGGACCTATTCCTCACACTCACATAAATGAATGATTGAGATGAGTTGACACAGTATTAATCCAGAGTTAGTGGACCAGAGAAATATGTTCCATTTATGTTACATAAATAAATGGCTGAGATGAGTTGACATAGGGTTAGTCCAAAGTTTATGTGAGCACACATAAATGAATGACTGAGAAGAGTTAGCACAAGATTAATCCAAAATTAGTGAACCAGAGAATTTGAGGAGGACATAAACCCAAAAGCTATCAGATGTAAACCTAAATATTATCATTTAAAATTAGATGAGAAGATAATTCGGAACATCCCTAATTACTCGCGTTTCATTCTTTGTGGGTATTGAAATCCCTAATTGCTCGTGTTTCTTTATTTTTGGTTGTGTGGCCTTTCTTCATTTCTTGGTGTGTACATTTATCAGCGGCTGGTGGGGAGACAAGTGCAGTTAACCATAGAACTATTTTGTCTGTTACAATGGATTAGAGGCAAGATATGGTCCTAACAAGTTATCAATATTTTCAATATCATATGCCTCCTATATTACATGATATTGCATGACATGTATACGTGTTTACAAGCAACATGTACAGAAAGATTTATTGAACCATATAAACTAACATAAGCTAACTAACTAGAATAAAGTAGGATCATTGAGTTGAAGTGGCATTTTGAAGATGGAAGACTTTATAATGAGAACTAAGAAATGAATTGGTTACAAAATAGATAACTCATGCCAATACCGTTTAGAATAAAACAAAATCAATTACATAATATTGCACTTAAGTAAGTATAGACTATCCCGAATGATCTTTGATAGAGATCTTATACCATGATTTAAAATAGAAAAAAAAAACAAAATGAATTTCGTCAATAAAATGTCTGAATTCCTTGTGTCCTATACTTATGAATAGGATAGAAATAATCTATAAACTTCTATTATAGACTTTCACATTCATTTTCTTTTAAACTTGTAAGCTTCCATATTAGTTGAAATGCATATGAAATACGTTAATTAACACTATTTTTTACTTAGTTATTTTTTGCTCAATTAAGATTAGTCGAAGTAGCTTATATATGTGTTTTTTTTACATGTTATTTACTTGTGATTTGCAATGTTATTTACTTGCCAATTTTAAGGTTATGATGACTCAGTACAAAACCTTGAAATGATATTATGATGGATACTTTAAGAAAGATCCCAATTTGAGTTATGAGGGTAGGTTGTCAAGTTATTTTGATAAAGTGGAGCTTGATTTTGTCAGCTATAGATAAATTTGTGAAATAGTGAAGGAACTTGAATACTTATAGGTTGATAGAGCTTGTTATAAAGTTTCAAGTTGTAAACTCAAAGAGTCTTTAAGGCTCATTAAATCTAATAAAAGTTTCATTAGATTAATTAAACTTTTAAAAACGCACAAGACAATTGAGGTGTATCATACACACAATGATGAGGATGTTGTGCACGATGAAGTTAATATAGATATCAATGAAGAGAGTAGTAATGATGATAATGTAGGCACTTATGTTAATAAACCTGAAAGTGCACAAAATAAATTTAATGTTTCAATTCCAGATGGCCACCAACTAATTTATAGTGCAAAAAAAATTGACTTTAAGTGAATTAGAGTTAGATACATGCACTTTATTATAGTAACAACATATGTTTCAAAATAAAAACATATAGGTTTGAGCACATATGTTTCATAACAAACAAGCCTAAAATGGTATCATCAAAGTTTTTGATTAGACACTTTTAAGACAAAATTTTAGAGAAGCCTAGCATTACCATTAAGAAGATGATTGAAGAATGCAAAAAAAAAAAGTTTAATATATTTGTGAATTCTATCATATGTAGGGCAGCTAAGAGGAACTCAAGGAAGGAGCAGGTTACATTATGCTTGAGAATATTCCAAGCTACAAGGTTATATCTAGAAGTCGAAATATAGCAATCCCACATCAATAATAGAATTACAATTGTTAAGGATTCAAGAAACCTCTGTCGAAAAAGTTTTACTTCTATAAAACCCTCAATAATTCACAAGCATACGAAATCGTAACTAGTAGTTTTGAGGTGTCGATCGCTCAAGGAATTAGTAAACTTAATTGAATCCTATTGTTATTTAAGGTTATAACAAATGTGGTAAAAATGAAAGCAAAAGATAAAACATCAAATTAAATAATTGAATATGATTTGATTAAAAATGAAATTATGAAATTAATAAATGTAGATCAAAATAGAGCACAATCACTTAACAATCGAGAAATCACACAAGACAAGATCAAACAATTATAGGAAGAGGGGATTCATTCTATCCTCAATTGCTACCTTAATTTCTTTTGATTTAATTAGTATTAGTCCTAAAATTTTGAAAGGTTGATTATTTTCTCTCGAAACCTAAGCATTAAACCCTAACTTATAACCCCTAATTGAATCAGAATTTCTTATTTTTGCAATTTCTCAATTAACAAAAAATCCCACGTTCCAACTAGTTCTTAAGCAATCTAATAGACAATTAAGACCTCATACAAGATCTCTCTTCATATAATTACCGATTTGATGTTTATGTGATCTATTAGGTTGTTAATTCTCATTACCCAACCCAATCATGTTACTATCGATTTACTGTCTCGATTTATTACCAAAGGATGCAATAACCATAAACAATCACAATGCCTAAACACTCATTAACATCAAAAGCAAATAAGTCACAATTGATTCAAGAATCAATCCCAAATGAAGTTAGAACATCCTTAACAAAATTTTCATCATTCTCAAATCTAAAACATACATTAGATGAAGTGAATAACAAGAGGAATAAAGAAATTAACTTGGGAAGGAATGATTGGAGTGGTTGGCAGCAGTTCCCCTTCTTCTTCTTCTTCTCTTCTCTCCTTCTTCTCTCTTCCTTATCTCTTTCTCTAAATAGTCAGATGGAGGCTCCCTTGATTATGGTCATCTTATGTCCTTTTATAGTTCTTTTCTCTTTTAAGGTAAAACACTAGGTTTTACCTCAGCTAAAAAGTCCAAAACAACCCTCTAAAAATAAAAACAAAAGCAGATCCCACATCTGTCTCCTGCCTATCACGATCATAACCCTTGAAAGTTAGCTTTTGTCATGATTGTGATAAGGAGGTCTCGTGACCCTAGCTAAATCACTTCTATCACAACCTTGATAGGGATGTCACAGTCATGACAAGGATGTCATGGTCATAAGCTGGCTTTTTCTCTAAACTTTCAACTTCTTTTGATCTTCTTTATCTAATTTCAAACACTAACAAACACATCAAAATACCTCAAGTGCACAAAATTAAAGTCCAATAACATGCTCTAAACCACATAACACTTAAAAACATAAACACATAATCACATTACACAATTCTAAACCGAAACATGCATAATTCATCTATTAATACCTAAAAACACACTAAAACACCTAATAAAATATGATGTCAACTACAACTATCAACCTCATTATTGCAGTTCAAGACGTTATACATTTTTTTTGGAGTTATAAAAGATGGATGGAGGCTTTTAAGGCCTATATTTATGTTGGCCCCTGAAATTTTTCCTATATTTATGTTGACCCCTGAAATTTTTTTCTTTAAGTTAAGCATGATTTAAATAATTTTTTAGGCTCTGATAGATTAATTATTTTGGAGTTATTTAATTATGTCAAATTTAGTAAGATTTATTGAATGGGTAAGTGGAATTAAAGTATTAATGTAATAAGAATGTTCAAGGGCAATCTTGGGGGATCACTTAAGCATAAAAGACATAAGGCTTATAAGGAAGGGCAAAGTAGACTTTGCACACTCATTAAGGGTAGAAATGGAAGAAGAAATATTGTCCTGTTATTTTAAGAAGGGAAAAACGTGATTTGAGGGAGAGAAATAAGAGAAATACGAAAACAAAGGGAGGAGAACAGAGTTTCGATGGAGAAGAGAGAAAAGAAGAGAAAATAAGCTAGGTTTCGATTTTTCTTAGCCTTCAGGAGAGATTTTAGGTTTGTTTAAGAAGAGAAAAAGGTAAAGGAAAAGAAGAGCTTTCATTAGAGCCAAGAAACTCTTCATTTGGTGAAGAATCAAGGTAAGATCATTTTAAATTTTTGGAATTTTTGGAAGGGTTTTAATTCATGAAGTTTACAAAATGCATGGGTTTAAATATTTTAGAATCAATTTTAGTGATTTTGCATTGTGCGATTTTCAATTGGATTTCTATTGAATGGGGTTTTGCCATTGATGAAAGAAATCAAGAAAGGCAAGAAGAGCAAGAGAAGAGGCATTTTGAGCAAGTCTTTAAGCAAGAAAATCAAGGTGGGTACATATTTATAATAGAGTAAATAAGCCACTAATGTTTTCTTTGAATCAAGGAAGTTTAATGATTTCAATTGCATCATAAATGTTGCATTTATTGCTCCTTAAATGAATTGATAAATTGCAATATGTTTGATATATGAATTGCATTGATGATTTATGAAAAGACTTTGAAAACGATGGAAATGAGTTTGGAAAGAATATGAAAATGATTTTTGAAAGATATTATGTTCATGAAAAATCATGTTTTCGAGAATGTGCTATTTTGGGCAACAAGTTTACATGTTATGAAATGCATGTTATGTGGGTTTGGTTTGGTACATTCTATATGTCAAGTGCACTTCGACTAAAGGCTTCTCCCACCTGCCTGCTAGTAACATCGAGCTCCTTCAAGGACTCTCTCATGTTTACGACTACACAAAACCACTATGTAGAATTGTGTTAGTTCATTCTGTTCACGAATACACAGGACCATTATATGGAAATGCATTAGTTCGTTCTATTTATGGACCTCCCAAACTATTTTGATGTGCTTTTATGCTCATGATATGTTGGCAAGATTGATGCATGCATGATTTGTTTTTATTGTAAATTTGGTTGAAAACTTAAGAACCATGTATTTTATAAACTCTATGAGAATTTTCTATAACAAGTGAATGTTTTCAAAGGTTTTGCTTATTTTTTTGTTATAAACTATTACTCACTAGATTTCAAGCTTACCCACCTTTTCATCCCATCTTCAGGTGAAGAGAATGAGATCGAATAACTAAGAGTCAAGGCATTATTCTACTTTTGCAATGTTTTTGTAATTTAAGTTAGATTTTGTAAAAACAAAGCCTTAGATGCATTTTAAGAACTATTGGGTTTTATATCTTTTATATTTTGGATTTTGATGCCGATGATGTAATGTCGCTTGGAATGCCATTAAAGCTTTGTAAACTCTTATCATTGGTGTTAATGAAATATGAATTGTGTATGGATGATGTGAGTTGAAATTAGGTATACTTGAAGAAGTTATCAACTTGAGTTGATGATTTTGAACATGAATTGTTGTTATATATATATATATATGGAAAAGAAAGATAGGAATTATGAATGAAGAGATGTAGTTGAATGTGATGAGTTAAATGAGTTGAGATTCGAGAGTTTAATGAAGTCAATTTGATATTGAATAGTTAAGAAGTGATATCGCATTTTCAAGTTGTTCATAGGGAAAAAAATGTGTGTTCTGGCTTCAAGGAAAAATCTTGGCTGAATTAGACAAAGGTGTCTTCTAGAAAGTTGTAACTTATCTTTCTAACTTTCCAATGATATGAAGTATGAAATTTTTGGACATCAGAGTTAAGAGATATGATCATTACAGGTGGAGATGCTTTGTAAAGTGTAGTTAGTGATTCAGAACCTTTGGTGATGTGAGGAAGACCTTGTAGAATCCCTTCGTCTGATTCATCTTAGACTGAATTGTCTGATTCATCTTAGACTGAACCCCTTCATCTGATTCATCTTAGACTAAATCATTTGGTTCATCTTAGACTGATCCCTTTCATCTTATTCATCTTAGACTAAATCATTTGATTCATCTTAGACTAAATCCCTTTGTCTGATTCATCTTAGACTGAATCCCTTCGTCTGATTCATCTTAGACTGAATCGTTTGATTTATCTTAAATTGAACCCTTTCGTCTGATTCATCTTAGACTGAATCATCTGATTCATCTTAGATTGAATCCCTTCGTCTGATTCATCTTAGATTGAATCATCTAATTCATCTTAGATTGAATACCTTCGCTTGATTCATCTTAGACTGAATCCCTTCGTCTGATTCATTCTAATCGTCTGATTCATCATAGACTAAATCATTTCATCTAATCCATCTACACTTTTGGAAATTCGAGATTTTGACCCTCTAAATGGAAAAATCTCTATTCAAGGTCTATACAAAAGTTGTAGATCTCGAAGTCCTCTTTGAAACCGCCCTAAATGACCACAATCTGATACCTTTAGTGAAAGTTATGGCAATTGTCCCATGATAGGTACAACATGATTAAGGGCATAATTATGTTTGATTTTTTTTTGTCCATAACTTCATCATCCGACCTCCAAATGACCTGATTTTTGAACCAATGGATTCCTAACACATTTTTATACCTATCCATAAAACTTTATAGGATTTGATATTGATTTCAAAAATATTGATTGAATCAAAGTAAGGGTAACGGTTGGAAGAGTATGAATTGGATATGTTACTAAACATAATTCGGTATTTTGATAATATCTTGATCAGTAGAGCTTCAAATGAGATGATTCTTGCTTCAAAATAAACTAGAGACATGGAGATACAAATCATTTTAAAGAAATTTAATTTTAATTCAATATCTAAGACTTTCAATTTCAAGATGGAAGTTGAGCAAAGTGTACCAGATTTATAATGTCTTCGATGTTGGGCTCTGAAAACAAGGTCCAACAATTTAGGATGGATGATTGTTTCTTGAAGATTAAACTTTAAAGGCAACTAATTAATGCAATTGGAAGGAATAGAGATAAAGGCATATATCTTGTAGCATAAACTGTTGTTGAAGTTGAAAATACTGATTTATGGAGTTAGTTCTTGTCACTTCTATCATCTAAGTTGGAGTTAGAACATAGAGATGGAGTCACGATAATTTTTGGCAAGCAAAAAGTACATGATAGATGTGAATCATAATGTGTTTTCTAAGTGTTAGAATGTGTTTTTAGTGTTTTCTTAAAGGATAACCATGTGTAGATTTGTGTTCTTATGTGTTTTCTTTGATTGGTTTTTGTTTAAGGTGAGAATTTGATCTTAATTACATATTTCAAAGGTTATTTAATATGTTTAGTGATGAGTGGAGACAAGAAAATTAAAGAAAAGATGAGGAAAAGGCTAAATAAATGTCTAGCATAATCGTGCATGATCATGCACAAGGAAGCAATAGATTGGAAAGTCTCTAGCATGATCGTGCATAGGTTGGAGCAGTGTCATGCATAATTGTGCAAGTTGTTTTTTCAGGTCACAAGTTTTTTATACTTTTGACATTTTGAGACTATTTTTGGAAGATAAACATGTGGGAAAACCCTAGAAGACTTAAAAGTACATAAAGAAGAGAAAAACAACATTTGATGACTAGGAGATCAAAAGAGCAAAATTCTCAATTATAAGGTTGCATATTTTCCAGCTCAAGGCAAAGAAGAGAAGACTTTCATATCCAATTATCTACTCTTTCCTTATTTCTCTATTGTTGTTAGATATTAATGATAATTAAATTAGGATATATAGTTACATGTATATATTGCTCAATTCCTTTTAAGGAATCCCTCTTAATTTTTTTGTTGAACTTTACATTCTTGATTTAATGAAATATGCTTGTGATGTTTATTATTTTATATTCAATTTGAATCGAGAGATTATATTAAATCACTTGTGTTGTGTTACATAGTAAAAGTTGGTACCTTAATAAACTTATAAACATCAAATTAATAGGCAATTAATGTTGACCCCAAATTTTTTCTTGATAAATAAGTATGATTTACATTAATTATGAGGTCCTTATGAAAGTTTGTGGAGTTAATTATTATGTTGATGTTAGAAAGATTTTATGATATAGTATTGATTGAATTAAAGTGTTAAGGTTATAAGAATGTTCAAGGGTGTTTTTGGCATGACACCTAAGGTTAAAAGAACCTAAGCTTATAAGGAAGGGCAAGGTGGATTTTTCTCAATCATTAAGGTAAAATAGGAAGAAAGAAGTGTTGTCTTCTTCTTAAAGAAGGGAAAAAAACAAAAATAGGAGAGAAAGAAGAGAATATCGAAAATAAGAAAGGGAGGAAGAGAGTTTTGGTGGGGTGAGAGAAAAGAAGAAAGATAGTTAAGGTTTCTTCATTTCTTAGCTTTTGAGAGAGATTTTGAAGTGGTTCAAGAAGAGAAAAAGGTAGAGGAAGAGAAG
>JANVCQ010000005.1:17979366-18022272 GCA_025531925.1 Erythroxylum plowmanianum | reverse complement strand
TTTTAACTAAAAGAAATTTAATCATTCTAAACCTCAAAAATTACAAAAGCATGCTTAAGCGAATCGGGGCCCAACAAAAGACATAAAAGAAAACCGAAGAGGGAGAAGAAGAGAGGAAAATTGTGGGAGGCTTTAAAGGAAGAAGAAAGAAGAAGAGAAATCAACTCGGAATTTTGAGCATAAATTTTTCTGTAGTTATCCAAATGGAGTGATTTTTAATTTGAAGTAAACTAGAGACATAGGTATACAAATGTTCTGAAGAAATCAAGTTCTAATTCGATCTTTAAGAGATTCAATTTCGGATGGAAGTTGAGCACAGCATATTGTTTCAGTATAAGAACAATATGAAAATGTTTGGGGTATAACTTTTAGATTACTAAACCAAATTGAATAATTTTGATGTCATTAGAAACATAAGACAATGGGGAACATTTTTCTAGAAGAAAGTATTATCAAATTTTTTCATTTACCTGATCATAATGATCATGAAAAAATTGACCCGAAAGTATGGTTTTGAAAGGGGATATAGTTCAACTTTAGCATTTTTGATTATTGAAGCCTTATGAATTTCCTTTAAATGTTGTTTGATTAAGAACTTGGTTTTTTTATAGGAAACCAAGCAAACCCTATCCAAGAGCAAGAGGAAAGACAACATTGAACTTGAATTGTCAAGCAAAATTAGGAGGGTAATATATTTATAGTTGTTGTGTAATATGGGCAAATTGTCTTGCTTGTATGTTGTGTATTAAATTGCTTTTTTTGAATTATGACACTTATTGAAAATGCATTGTGATTGTGATCATGTTATGCCTTGAAAAATGTCATGGCATTTTGTATAAATAAAAAGAGGAAAAAGCATGATGAGTATGAAAAGTATTAATGTGTTTGAAATGAGTTAAACATTAAAATTGATGGTGTTTGGGCAAGAGAGGAATGTTTCGTTAGTCACGTGCATATTGACCTATAGCTTTTTTTCAGCTGCCCGCTTGAGGCCATGAGATCCTGAGAAATCGGACTTGTTTTGTTCACCATATAAACTCCAGTTTATTTATTTCGTTTCACGAAACTCTAGAGCTATTTGTTGTGCATTTCATCATTGATTTGTTAAGCATGATGCATAATTAAGTGGTATGTGTGATGAACAATTACATGATATGTTCTAGGTAAAGACATTTTGTTAATTATGAGCTATAAGTTTGAATTGTTGAGTAATGAATTGTTGGATATATGTGTACATATGCTTGAATGTGTGGCTCATTACCAGTGACTATAATTATATTAGTCACTGAGCTGTGTAGCTCAATCCATTATTTTCCCTCCTCAGGTGCGGAACAAGACAACAGTTGATCCTTGCAAGGCATTGAAAACTCCAAGATAGTTAGACACTTTGTGCTAAGTTAGTGACTTATTAGATAGCTATTTACACATATTAACATTGAGCATCATTTTGTATTTGTATTAAGTTTTGATATGTATGATGTTATGTAAGTAAAGTTAACTGAAGAATTGAAGTTTCTTTTGTGTATGATTGTGTTTAGCTTATGGTTAAGTTTAGATAGTTAGATTTGAATGCATGTGTTTATTTCGAACGTTTGAATGTTGGAGTCTGGGTTTCGAATTTTAGAGGTTTCATCACGGCGAAGCCAAAAGTTGCCGTGGCAGACCTTTCTAAATGCGACTTCGCCGTGACGAACTTTTCCCGAAGGGTCCATAGAGATAACTCTATGGGTTCGCCGAGGCGAACTCTCCTTTGCTGCCACGCTGAGATTTATTATAAATGCAATACTTTTCACTTTTCGTTCACATCACCCTCACGCGACTGTCCCGAATAGTCACCTCGAAATTCATCACAAGACCCAGGTTAAATATCTTTTGGTATGTGAATGGATAGTTGGGCTCCGAAAATGAGGCCCAACATATTCCTTTGTAGATTTTATTGATGCTAAAATTTTTCTTATGATGCAAGAAATAATCATAAAGGATCTATTGGAGATTTATATCAAGCAAAAAGAAGAATAAGAGATTGACAACTTTGTTCTAATAGAGCATATGGCATTTTTAGAAGCTAATGAGCCTATAACTAGGAAGAAGAATGTTGAGAAGATTGAAGGACCAAAAGAGAGTGAAATAAAGCTTTAATTGAGGATCCTAAATGATTAAGTGGTTGAGAAGGAGTCCAACTAAATGAATTGTAAGAATTACTTGTTGGGAGGTATCTAATGACTTACATGTTTTTATTTCAGTTTAGTAGCTTTAGGAATATTTAGTGTTAATTTTTAGTTTATTTCATTCACATTTTGATATTTATTATATGAGTTTCGAGTTAAGAAAAGTTTAAATTCAAGGACTTAAGTTTTTTTAAGGTCTTTCACTATTGGATCATGCTACCCACCGCTAGTTTGTACTTCTTAAGCTACACTAAAGAGCCTTTTATTGTTAAGTGAGAACGGTCATCCTCATTTCCTTTTTTTCCCTTCTATTTTCTTTTTCATCATTCTTATATATCATATATATTAAGGGTAATATACAACTCAAATGTAGTGGAAGAAATCAATTTTTTCTATTAATCAATTTTGTTATAATTAGTTTAATAGGTAAAATTTTCAAGAAAATTTTTAACCTTGAAAGATTGTTGATTAAGATAATTCATTATAAGTTTTTTGGTTATTTTATTTGATTTGTTTAAGCAAATAGTCATGATCATTAATGATTAAGTTAATTTTAATTTGCTTTATCAATTTTAAAAATAGATAATTAATTGTATTATAATACTTTTCATATATTTTGGACATATAATTGAGTTAGAAGTGAATTATTTTTAAGCATTTTTAGTTTCCATAGAAAAATGCATGAATAAGTGAGCATAAAATAAATTCACTCTACTAACTTCAAACCAAGTAAAAAGGTTGAATTTAAAGAGTAGTACTAGTATCCATTTATAATGAAGACCTAATAGAGTAACAGGGAGTATTGATGGCAAGATATCTACTCTCATGTCAAAATGTCAGGTGAGTAAATAAGCTTCAAAATGCTTTATTGTTAATTTAAATTTAGTGTTTTTTCTTTAAATAATGTTTATAAAATATCTAAAATTAAAGCATCTGTCTCCTGTATGTTTATTTTATGCATTAGGTTGAATTTTAAGGATTCAGTTAAATTCTAAAGGATTGTAGAGTTAAGTTGAATTGATTTATGACTTCATGCAATTAACTAAATGCCTAACAATTTAATGAAATTTACAATTGAATAAATAATGGTGAGTCTTGATTGATCCAATTGATTTTTAAATTATTTCCCAAAGTTACTAACTATTTAAGTTAAGAGTGATAGAATTGATTTGCTTTAAGGTAACCAAATGCTTAAGTATGAGGGAATTTGATAGGTGATAATTAGGTTAAGTTTTTGGCATGATTTTGAGATCATTTTGCTTGTGTTTGGATAATTTTTATAGGAATTGGTACTCAATGTGGCTTATATTTTGTTTTCAAGCCTTGTTTTAGCTCTTTAATAAAGAATGAATGAATTCGAGAAAGTTATAGCTAAGTTGGAAAAGTTTTAACATGATTTTATAGGAATATAGATCCAATATAAGTTACCAACCTAGAAACTTATTAAATTTGTATTGGATGCTAAAGATTATAAGTCCTATACGAATCTTTACTGGAGACTTATATTAGTGGTGATTTTTATGTAAAATAGGATTTTTTTTTTGGAGCTATTAAGACTATGATACCAACACTGGTCAAGAAACTTCAAATTTTTAGGGTTTTGTGAGAAAAAATGGTAAATTTTTGGGTGAACATGATATAGACAAATTAGAGTCTCTAGAAACAAGAATAACTTAACTTTATTGGAATAAAGGGAATTTATCAAGGTTCAAGTGAAGAACATCAAGATTTAAAGATCTATTAACATGATTTCTTTTATCTTGTTTTCTTCCTTTATTGTTATTAGATTCCTTATCTTTAATATGATCTAAATAAGGATAGTTCTAGACGAGATATCCTATATAACTATTTGTTTATATTGATTGTTTGGTTTAATGAGAGACCAAAGTTATCTTATAAATTATGCATGATAAATTATTGTGATTGAGATGAAATATAGTAGTGTCTTTATTCAATTTCAAATTTATATATAAATATTGAGAAACCATATGTATGAACATATTAAGGTATAAACAAAAAGGAGTTATATAGAATTCTAAAGATAGGACCATATAAATCTTCTAGGTTATCGTCAAATCTATCAAAAGAATTCATAAAATGTGTTAATACTTTCTAAAGGGTTTTGATAAGAAAGAGATTTCAACTAATAAACATGAGGATATAGACTGTATGTCTTAAGAAATAGTATAGTTGTAACTTTGAAACTTCCACCAGTCTATAAAACTAAGGTTAATAATTGAATTAGGATAAATTCAAGCATAGAAAGTTTATAAGGGGATTATATATATGGATCTTGTTTATCAATTGATTGTTTCATCCTTATTCATTACTTTAGTTTGTCATTTAGATTACTAATTTTAGTTTGTTAATCATCTTTTTAAAGCAAATATGGCATTTTTTAAGATTAGATAATAAAAAGGCAATTAGTACTAACACCTATAGTCCTCATGCAATCAACATTTGTATTTACTAGACTATATTATAATAACAGCATGTACATTTGTTTAGAAATCTTTAGTTCAATTGAAAAATACACACGTCTATACCTCATCATTATTCGCCATAAAGCGCATGTGAGGCATCTAATCATGCTATTATCTACTTTCAAAATTTTCTTACATTCTATATGATCTTTAGTGAGCTCTTATTCTTTTGGTCTTTTTCCTTATTTTTACTTCATTCTTGATTCCATCGAGTTTCATATCAGGTTTATAATGAGAAATGTTATTATTATTGACACTAATATCATTATAATAACCATTAACATATGTAAGATGAAGTATATGCCAAATATCATGATCATTTTGACATATTAAAACTTTGGATGACACATTTTTATCTAATGTAAAAAATAAAATGATCATTTCCTTACTATTTAATAACATGAGTCTATTTTCATTCCTATTCTATTCATTATTCATTATAATCTCCCTTAATTCAAAATCTTTAGTCATGACAAAATTTTCTTCCTGGTTATCCAAAACAAGTAATCTTTTCTAATGAAGAATGGGGCCATATTAATATATTGGTCCTCTTAACAAAAGAAATTACAAAAGTTGTGCCATAATGATCTTTTCTTAAATATCACTAGAAAATTATATGTAATGAATGAGACCTAATCTAATAACAACTTTTGGTCTCCAAATTGACACTCGAAAGGAGGGACAAATTATGTGTGTTCACTTTTTTTCCTATTTGAAGCTAATAAATGAACTGCTTACTCTAATGAATGATTATCCTAACTTTATGTTACATAATTATAAAATAAACATAACAATAACAAAAGAGAATAGGAAAAGAGAGACAAAACTCATTTATAGTGGTTCAGATAAACAAGCCCTAGCTTACGTCTACTCCCTAAAATTCACTTAGGAATTCACTATCTTTTTCTTTCAATGGGTGTAGAGTAACTCTCCATACAATATCTTCTTTCCTATAGGTGAAAATGTAGGAATGGCAAATATGGTCAGGCCACCCTGTGGCCCAACAAAGAAGACATAAAATGACATTGTTTTGTCAAATTTTTTTTCAAAAATTACGAGGTCAGGCGAAGGCACAAACCAGGTCATTGTCATCCTTATGAAGAGGAACCCTTATATCCATTTTTCTTTGTTATAGGAGAAGAGTAAACCTTTATAAATTTTATTTAAATTCAAGAGGAATATTCACAAAGTGTATCCTATGAAATTTCCTCAATTACAACAAATATATAACTCAAAAACTCCTTATCTTGCTCATACAAATGAACAATGGCTCAATATATGTTATATAATGCATAAATGAACTTTCTAACCTTTTAAATGTCTCAACAACTCTTTAGTATGTCCAATCTACCTCCTAAAACTCATATGTAGTCTATATATATTAAAAAAACCTAAAATAATTGTTAAAAATAAAATTAATACTCTCAATAGCTACTAACAATAATAATAGTTGACAATTCTAGTATATGAGTCAACCAATATAGTCACAAACTCATGGTACATATTTTAAAAATACACCGGTCAAACGTACTACCGCACTAGTCAACAAGTATGTCCAAAATCCTAACATTGATACTTCTAAGTCACCAGATTGGATGATCAAACTTCTCGAAAAAAGTTCTTCCGAAGATCAAAATATCTCCTTTTTGTTTACAAAAACTTAATTCAAAACCATTTTAAACTTTCACTAAAAGTTTGTTTAAATTTCAAAGGGTTCCTTTAAAAATCAAAATAATTTTTCCCTTGATTATAAAAGGACTTATGCATTATGCAATAATTGGGCTCATAATTCATTGAAATGACTAAGACATAGTTACTAAAAGGTTTACAATAATTCGCTTAATTGCATATGTGCTTCACTTTACCCATTTTTTTTCATCCTTTGGTTATTTAATAGATTTAATTGGAACCTTTGGTCACTTTACTTTTCCAATTGAACTTGATCTTTTAAATATTAACTTAATAATATCACTAAGGATAAAAATATTACCTCTAACATATTTTGTTGTTACCAAAATTATGGATTATAACATCATTTAGTCCAACATATATATTAATTAATTATTTAATGATTAATAATAAGAATTATCAGTAATATAATTTAATTATTTTATTTCATAATTAATTTAAATATTTAAAATTTTCAAATAAAATTATTTTCAAATTTGATAATTATTCAATGTATAAATTTTTAATTTAAAATATCTCTAAATACATAATTTTAAATAAAATTGGAATTAACAATGAAAATATAATTAACAGTTAAATATTAGTTTATAATAAATCTTACAAATTTATAATCATTTAAATATTTATTTAATAAAATATAATCAGTTTTTACTAATATTTATTAATAAATATTGTAGAAGAGAATAAAAATAAATTATTTACTTAACTAATTTATAAAACTTTTTAAATTTTATTTAGTATTTAATTATTATCAATCATAAAAGTTGAACTGAGGTGACATTAACAACTAACTATGTTATCAAAATTAGGAAACACAAATTAAAATCTACTGCTCAAAAATAAAAGTGAAAGTAAAAGACCCCTTAAATATTAAGCTTCATGCTATTAAATATATATTTTTAACTCTAGTACTAACTTAAACGTTAGAATGGTCGCCCTAAGGATGTCATCCAACCCCATTACGATTTTCTGTTTTACATAAATCTTTACAAAAACCCCAAACAAAAGTGAATCAACTGATCAACAAGGTCAAAATTGTTGTTACGAAATTTGGTTAATATTAGCTTTACAATTGGATTGACCAAGAACCTCAACAGAAACACCAAAAAAATTAACTCAAAGTGTGCAACAAAGTAGCCACAATCACTCCCCATACAATCTTACTCACTTCTATGAATAATAACGAGTGAGTTATCGAGAAGAACTTGATATTCAAGCGTGCATCAAACCACTCGTTAGAGCCTTCATATCTCATTAGGTCCTTACAAGAAAGCTAACGATAAGTATAGATGAATGCTTCATCGCATAACCCTTTCCCAAGAACTTGATATTCACCCTAAATTAGCCTCCTCGTATAGTCAGCTCCATAAATTTTTAATTAGCTTCAAATATCCTTGATTATTTTCGTACCCAAGCTCTCCCAATGAGTATGTTGACAATAGGAATCCAAGTTAGTTATGTATTTTTTTTTTCATTTTAGTATAGGAGCATGTTCTTTAGCTGTATAGGTCAAAGTTTTATTGGAGTTAAGTGTAACAAGTAAAGAGATATATATATTTAGCCCATAAAAGGAGTGAGTGTAGCAGTACCTATTTTCTTTTCGTTTTTTCTTGTTATCTTAAATCATTGCAAGTTTCTCCTTTACGTGGAGTTACTTAAATTTTGCTTGATAAAGAAGCAAATGGAAACATGCTAGTATGTAAGAGCTAACTAATAAAAGGGGTAAGACTGAGAATGTGGTAGGTGCCTAATAATTAATGAGACTTGTGATTGGGAACATGACACCTTTGAATTCCCATCTAACGACCACCTACAAATTATAGAAAGTTAGAATCTTGATGAGTTTTTGACCAATCATTAGTCCATCTAACTTCCTCTCTCACCAACGTCAAGATTCTGTGTTGTTAATTACAAGGAAATCGAACTTGATTGCTAAGGATGTCAAAGGAAAAAGTGTCAACTCCACTGTTACTTGTTAACTTTAAATTTGGAAAGTGGTTTGGGATTAGTTTCTTTTTAGAGCTAATGATGAAACATTCTTTTGGTGTGTTTGATTAAAAGAAAAGACGTGATCTAAGCATATGGAGCAGCTGAGTTTGATAGTGAGTGATTCGTGTATTTAAATAAATTGAATTGGACAATAGCCGGTTGAGAATTGATAGATACCTTTTAATTCAACCTAAACGTAGCAGAAAACATACATTTGCAGATCATAACTACACTATTGTTGCACCAAACTACATTTTGGGAGTAAAGGACAAAATCCTATGTCTGGAATGTCGGTCAAATCAAAACATACAATTTTTTTTTGATAAGAGGATATCTGAACATGCAACAAGTTGATCTTCGCAAGCAAGACAAATTGTGTTTCTCAAACAAAACAAAACAAAAAAAGGACAAATTGTATGCATCGATTAGAACACAGCATGTATGATCAATCACATGATGATAGGCATGTAAGTGACCACTAAATAAACATAAGATGGTCCATCCATCAACGTTTGCTTTTAAAAATTAATATCGTTGCACTAGCTGATTGGAAAACATCTTCCTTGAATGAAACCGTGCCAAATCCAATAAGACTACTAATGCTACAAACACACGACCAATATTATCTCAAACAATAACTCAAAAAACAGCCCAAATAAAGATGATATTGTAATAGAACAGTGTAAAGAAAAAGCAAAGACGTTCATGATCTAGTTATTAAGAAGGGGTTAAGGCATAATCTAGGGAGATATATATATATGTGTGTGTGTGTGTGTTTATGGCTAATTAATCTTCTGAGTTATGTGGTAGTGGCGGTAGCTATGTTGGTGGCTGCGGAGGGACTCTTTTTTGCTAGATTGTGCTTGTTATTGTGCATCCAAACCTTTAGGACTCTTCTCTTCACTCCAATTTCTTGACAGAACTGTTGCACCACAGCTTCTTCCTGCTTCTGTATTTTCCACCCAACTTTCTCCGCAAAGTTGAACATTTTCTCCTTCTGTTCCTGAGTGAACTTTGTCCTAAACCTTTTCTTAGCTAGCTGTGGAGGCCTAGCCAAAACAACCCCACCACCATCTTCTTGCTCATCAGATTCGGATGGAAGAGACGCCATATTGTAAGACATTATCATCTGGTGGTGTGCTGGTGCTGCTACTCTTGACGGAACAATGGTACCAGTTCCTGTGGTGTAACCTAGAGCCTCGGGGGCTAAAATGTTCCTGTGATGCCCTAAAACCATTTTCCTTCCAACTCTGCTGAAATATGGGCTACTGTTGTGATAGCAATCACAGGAGTTCGCTGCAGATTCACCTTCAATTTCTTTCCTGTGGAAGTTCCTGTGGCAATTGCAGGCTGAGCATGTGAGAGCTTCAATGCTACCCTCTTCACCACTTGGCATGAACTCTCCACAACCATCAGTGGCATTGCCTCCCATTGAAGCTGCATGGTTCTTGAGGCATTCTCTGTACCTTACCATTTTCTTGAAGGGTGCATGATGGTCTTGATGATGATCTAGAGTTGATGGAATCGTAGGGCCATTGGTGGAGGAAATTTGAGGCGGTGCTGTGGTAGGAATGATATGGTTGTGGCTGCTTGGTGGTGCAGAAGGAGGATGATCATGATCATGATGATGTTGATGGATCAAGTGTCCATGCCCATGACCATGACTGTGTCCCCCAACGTATGTACTGTTTATAGGAATGGGGATCTCTCCTTCGTGACTAGAAAGTTCCATTATTTTTTTTGGTTTATGTTGGGTTTTGTTGTCCGGATTGGAGACCAGAAGAACAAGACAGGATGATAATTAGAAGGGCTAAATGATTAAGAGTTTAGAAGTCCTAGATATTTTCACAACTGTCAACTCTAGTGCAGACAACAAAGCAATTTGAAAACTGTAAATCCTAACAAAGTTGAGATTATAACCTGGAAATGGAATGACCCACCTGGTAAGAGTAGGCTTCAGGCTTTGGCCTGATAATGGGTAGAGTTGCAAAGAATTATTATGATACACAGAGGTCCACTCTTTATCTTTTGATAGCTAAAGGATGAAAGGAACAGAAGGGTGGTCAACCAGTTAGAAGGTTCATATCTCATCTCATATAGGTCAACTTCGATGGAAACTGAAATAAAGAAGCAAATTTGAGAAATACTGCGGTAAACAGAAGCTGCATGCCAACTAGAGCTGCAGACCACCACAGGCAAGGCAACACAGCCACTTCCTCTCTCTGCTCATTTCCATCTTCATTTCTCCAAATTTGAAAGAGAGATAATGAACACTCGAAAAAAGGTTTACTTTCTCTTCTCGTCGACAAGAACAAAATGACTCCCAATCCCAAAGACCAGGTTGCATCTAGAATAATGAGAAACCTCAATTACTTTGGATTATTATTGTGAGAGAAGATGGAAGACATTTTGATAAAGAAGAAAAGAGAATGAACTAAGTGAAGTGAAGGAAATTTTGAAGGAGAAGAGAGGGGAGAATAGAAGATGAAAGAAAGGAAAATGGAGAGAAATTTGAAGGTGAGTTATGCCAGTGAGAAGGCATTAAACAGGGAGCTTATAAGTTATAGTAGGAGGAGGAGTGGTAATAATAGTGATGTTGAGGATAAGAGAGAGAATTGGTCTTTGAGATTTTTTGGTTTTCTACATACAAAAGAGGAATGCACAGTGCAGCTAAGTTTAAGCGAATGATAATAAAGGGAGTGGGGATGCTTGCTTGCTTTGCTTTGCTTGCACTATCAGGCATCAAGGTTTTTAGGAGAAGTGTTGTCAGAGAGAAAGAGTCGCAAAAAGAAATGAAAATATATAAATTCATCCACCCTTTTCCTTTTCAATTGGAAGAACACTTCAGAGCAATTATTTAATTTTAAAAATAAAAAAGCTTGTATTTTATTGAACTCCTGTTTCATTCACATTACTCCAATTACAAACATAAATTTCTATTCTAATTATATGCAGCTAGCTGCCTCTAATCTTTTCCAAAACAATTTCTTAACATACTTTGCAAATTAAAGCAAATATGCACCAAAAGAAAAGGATAAAGGAAAAAAAGATAAAGATAAAAAGAGTGGTTGGAGACATGTTATGTTGAACAGGACAAAGGCCATACTTAGAGCTTGGCTGAGAATGGAAATCTTTGTTAGTGGACTTTCGCTTGCCAGAGCAGTCATCCTGTTGAGAGAAATTAATAGTAATCGAGTTTTGATCGACTAGAAAGAGGTCCTATAAGCTATATTTTAGGTAGCTTCACTATGTAATATCTTTTGAAATTTCACAGTATCATCAATAGCACCACAATTATGATCTTGGAATTAAGGCAAAGCAAGATCGATTAATGAAATTAAGGAGGGACAGAGGGGCAGACAGATGGACAGTATTGAGAATAGGTCAACTTTCTAATCTAAACTATATATACAAACTTGACTGAGATGATGTACATTTGGTGTAGTTGTCAAGAGAATTAATTGCATGGCCATCAATGAACTACCTTCAGGCAAACCTATATGATCCACTACTCCATTTTTGTGATGAAATTACGATTTTTTTACTCAAAGCTAACTGAATTAAGTAGTCATAATCATATTAAGAGAAGAATGAAACTGAGAAAATTAAAGGAAAGGATCGGGGGATTGAATTCTTCTGTCGTAAAACTTGATGTGTTGCATGGAATTGGAGGAAAAATAAATATGCTCTTTGAATATGATCATCCAAAATGACTTTATTCTTTCATTATCCACGCCTTTATTCCACATTCCACACCACATTTAGTGATCTTTATCCTTCTTCTTTTTTTATCATTCTCTCCCTCCAAGATTACATGTCCACTTTTTCTTAGTTAGTTCTTGCTTTTCTTTACATCCTCCACAACTTCTACAAAGGTAGAAAGTCTACACAACAATTGGTGATTTTGAAATTTATTAGTTTGTCATCTTTTTACTTCATTAGGTGTAAAATACAAAAACTATATCTAACAATTCTTTTAATAATTAAGAAGTAGATCGTAAGTGTAAATCGAAGCTGTTTTCTTTGGTAAAAAATGGAGGAGAGTTGGTGACTAAGATGTAAGTTCCATTCCATCACCTGGACTTCCTATTTCTTTTTTAAGCATTATTTGCATTTATTACCAAATGAAAGACATGGAGAGGGAGAAAGGGATGGTGAAGTGAATTATGACTCTGTGAGTAAAGGGTCCACCAGAATAAATATTTGTGCCGAGAGAGAGAGAGACAGGAGGTACACATACATTATAATCATCAATCTCAATCAATGCCGGACCCAAATTTTATTCTTTAATAATAAAATTTACAAGAATTGCTTATTAACATGAATGTGGTAATTCATTATAAGAAAAAGGTTTCCACAAAAGTAAGTTATAAATGTCCATTGCTGATATTAAATCGTGACTTTTGCATATGAAAACATGCATGCCGTACGCATCTTATCAAGTGATTGGTTTTCAGGCATGCTTCAAGAACAGATTGTCTTTAAAATTATTATTATTATTATAAAAGGTGTGAAAGGTGTTTGTGGTCCATCAACCTACATGTTTTTAAGCTCTGGGACATGAATATATGTTCAAACATCATAAACTAAGGGTTAGGTTATAATAATGAGAGGTCCAATTTCTGATGATAAGCTAATAATTTATTAGTTTGTTGTAATAATTTTATTAATATTTATTTCGGTTTTTATTCATTACTTATTACATCAGTCTTCGGCCTTCTAATGTATAATCTGCAATCCTCTAATTGATTATTTATTCATATTCTATTATATACTTTGATTTAGCTTTTGGTTTACTCAGTAAAAGCAAAAAATAATTGGCAGCGGTGAACTACCTCAAAGTAATCAACCAAGGCAGTGCCCGGCCCTGGTGCTTTTGCTTCAGCTTCAGGAGACTAAACTTTGTCACCCACCTCTTTGCCTTATCTTAGGAAACAAAGCCTCCTTAAAGATTCCAATCATTCCTTATTTTTGTAAACAATCAAGAAACCTAGTTTCCTTGTCTACTGCTGTGGTTTTCACAACACAAAATGTCACTCAAAAACACAACATGCATAATAATTATTTTCCATTTATCCTCTTCGGTCTTTGTGTTTTTGAGTGTTATTTGCTTACCCAATTGTAAACCATCTTCAACAATGTATCCTTTGTACCAGAAATGAAACTCAAAAGTCATCACCACCACCACCGCCCAACTGTTATGATTCTTGCTAACTTCATACTCATAATTAAGATTGCCCACTCTTACTTTATCTCTCTGTAAGCATTTGAAGTGGGATCATTTCCATTTTCTAAAAGAACAACGATCCTTACATGGGTTTCGTGATTTTGAAATGTTCAAAACTTGGCAATTGCAATTCACACACTAATGTTAGGGCAAGACAAAGCTGCCAGCAAGCTATCATTCTAGCTGGTTCTGCACTCTTGTTTGTTCAAATGATTATGCTACGTATCCTTCTTTTGTTATTTATTTTTTTGGGTACCATTACAATTGTGTTATACTTTTGGACTTCCCTGCCCTCTCATATGTTTTCCTTTCGCTTTTCCGTAAATGGCATGTGATTCATAACCTCTTCAATGTTTGAACTGAGGATATTTGTTCAAACACGAGTACTTATGCGTCCTAGATGAGTTGGACTCCAATAAAATTTGGAACATAATACATTACACATGCCCTTGTGGTCCAAATAAATATTTATTAATCTATATACTTATCTAGCCCTGCGGTGGTTTTTGAGTTTTAATATGTATTAAGTTTTGTTAGAGAGATGGTTTTATGGTTTATAACGTTTGGTCTTTTCAACAGATTTGAACTCCAGTAAGATCAATAACTATAGAATCATACAAGTGGTGAAGTTCAATCAAGAATCATCCTAGCTATATGCATGTGTATCCAGCTCCAGCCCTAAATGCAGTGATTTGTTGGAATAAGTGGTTTGTGTCTTTGGTCCCCTCGACTAATTGTGACCTTGATTCTTTTCTTCTTTGCTTTTAAATCAGCCCCAAAACTAAAACTAAAAGCCAAGAAAAGCAAAAGTCTAGGCGTTGGGAACATTCCCACAAACTTTTAGATTTTTGTCTGGACTCTGGACTTAGACTTGAAGGCTTTTCTAACATTAGAGAGATGAGAGCACCAAACATTCTTCCAAGAAATGGCATGAGATTCAAAGCAAGCAACAACAACGCAACAAACTCATTAAAAGCTTATATACACGTACATATAGAATTATAACAAATATACCTTTTCTTTTCTTTCACACAATTCCTTGGTATCACCCCCCACTGGCCACCACCTTCCTAATCCTTCCTGCTGCCTAATGTGCAATATTAACCAAAAAAAAAAGATAAAAGATAAAAAGGGCAAAAGGGAATTGCCTTGATTTATTCCCTTCTACCTTTAATTCTTCTACTTTCTTAATTTGTTTTGAGTTGATGTGCTTGTGTGCATATTCTTCACTTCTACTTGTCATGCATGTTGGATCTTCTTGGGTTTTCTGTTGACTTTATTTTACTTTCTGAATATTCCTTGCTAACGATGCGAAGGCTATGTGTTATACCGAATATTAACTAATCAATTATATATGCCTTTTTCGCATCATTACTTTCAACAGAACAATTGTTTAGATTCATACATATTTTGCATTTAGAAAGTAACGTATAATAGTATTAAATGGAAGTCAACCACTTGTTTAACCTAAAAACGAGTATCCATGCAAAAGGATGAGAATTATCTTATCAAGATAAGCTGATAAGCATGAGAGCGATGGAGAAAGCAGCAGACAATTCCTTGGGGCTTGAGAATTGGGACCACAGACATATATAAAGCTCCTAAACACATAACCCAAAACAGTAAACTCTTCTTTGTTTTTTCTTCAAGGAAAAGAATAATTGATAAACAAAGAAGAAAAGGCTGTTACTTTGCAATTATAACGTCCTTAATTAGCACATTCATAATCATAACTAATATATATAATGCCTGCTAAGTTTCGTTCAAACCACATGCGATCCTCTGAATTTTGTAATAAACAAATAAATAATATTACGCAGCTTGAATATACAGCAACTAGTATGTTGGTGAGTTGAAGAACGTGAAATCAAATATTATTATATAAATGAAATAATAAACTATACATTTAATTTATGCACGCATACGTAGTACTATTTATTTTCTATAATTGTACTCCACACATTTCAGGAAGAGATTCCAAAGAAAAGTAAAATGAAAAAAAGGTAATGTTCTTTTGTATTTACATTTTTCATCCATAAAAAGCACACTTCTTAAACAAGAAATCGGAGATTCAGTAATGAGCTAATTAAAAATATTTGTATGTGATGTAAAAGTGTGTGCTTGGTGCCCGTACCTTTGTATAATGCAATGCAAGAAGAGTAAATGATGAGATTTTTCTTAATGTTGAATTGGCAAAACTTGGGAATGTGAGACTGACTCAATGTCTATTTGCTTGATCCCGTAAAGTCTGTGATAAGAAAAAAGAGAAACGCATGCTGAAGACAGAATATGATACGAACAAGTAGCTTCAAGCTTTGTGTCTCTTTACCTGTTCTGTTATCGTTAGGCCCACCCCATTTTTCCTTTCTCCCTTTTGAACCTGTAGTTTAATTTTGGTACTTCAAACACTTTAATTTTTAGGGACAAATCACTTGTTCTTATCTTTTTTTTTTTATGAGCTTTTGTTGAAATAGATAAATAAATGCTCATAAAATAAGGGTAAGAACCTTAATAATAACCCTTCCTTAACTATCTAATAACTAAGGGTGGATCATAAATTAATTGATTGATCCAAAATGTCCCTGTAAGTAGAAGCCGAGTTCTGCAGGTCACTCACAAGGGTTGCGTTTCCCTTGAGATTTTGTACAATGTTTTTTTAATGATTTTGTTGCATCAAATCAAAGGACAGCCATTGTTGCAGCTGACAGGTGGTACTTCAGCAGCACATGTATGTCTATGCAGCTGAACTGATGATGAAACCCCACCCATGTGCCTAATCTCTTCAACAGATCCACTGCAATTAAGTCATTTTGACATGCTGTAAAAAGTTGCACAGTCAATGAATGATCATGGGTTTTATTTTTCACCTTCTTTTTCTCCTGCCACTTTGTTGAGTTACTTGGCAAGAGGTATTTATTCAAATTAATTGTGAGGAACCTAGGATAAGATACCAAAAAGAAGACTAAAAATAAGAAATCAGTAGTTTACTCCTTAAATCTTTATTTATATCTATATCTATATATTTATATATATAAAGATGAGACGAGAAATCTGGGACTGGGGACAGTTCATTACATGTTGTGTAAGCAGCAAGTGCAAAAGGCAGAAGCTTCTGTATATGTTAATTTGCATTGGGTTGGGGGGGTTTCGAGTCTCTGACACAATCTGATCAATACTTAAAATTTCTGATATCATCATTTAGAGTCTGCAACACCAACGAGACTTTGCATTCTTTGTTGGTTTTGGTTAATGGCTTTGAAAATGAAAAGTTATCTTGGTACCTGCGGTCTGCATTTCATCAAAGTCACAACCAACCAACAGTATTACCCATGACACTTTTTTTTTTTTGGAAATTGATTAGAAAATGTTTTATTATTATCATTTTTCTTGCCCAGCCCTTGCCTAATTGAGCAGGCAATACTTCAGTTTTCTCCTTTTCAGTGACAGGTTTCTTGTTTCGTGATTTTGTACAATTTGATTCTGATACGATTTGGTTCAGTCGAGCACGGGCCAACTATTTAACTTTTTAAGAATTAAGATAACAAAATCAAAATCCAAAAGATTTCTGGACAAAAGATATTCACTAGCTAGGGTAACAAGTTAAGAGAGAACACCAAGTCAATGGTAGTCTTCTCATTACAAGTTTTGGAACTTTACTAGAACAATCTCTTTTATCATCTTTAACAGTACATGCAGGCGGACCACAGAACCCTAATGCCATGCCAGTTCCACATTAAGTAGTGTTTCAGTGGTCCAGTGCCACCTAGGCCTTATTAATCACCCATTTCATTTCTTGTTATCCTCATTCCATGGATCCAATCAGGATGCAGATGTAGAAGCATCCCGAGACTAGAGATTTGAACCCCCGCACGTTACATTCGAAATTGCTCTTGCGATCACATTATCATTATCATTATTATTATATACACGAGTGTATATAAGCAGCGTATTTTGTTGCTTCCCAGTCTGAATCCTGCTCAACGGTCGTATTTCATTAGAAAGGATGGTTTACCAAATCGATGGAGCGTTACAAGTTTCATTGAAAATTGCACCGCTCACTAGAGTTTCAGGCTAAAGCTGGGTGGCTATGATTTCACATTAAACAAGTAATTCACTAGCAATTGAGGACCTTCCGTTCAACAAGTGCTTCTATCCATGACGCTTGGGATGGTCCATCTTCAACCTTTAATAAACATTTTTCTGAACTCATCATTAGTCTTCGACTTCCCATCTTCTTCCAAAGGCTTAGATAGGTTTGCAGGCTGACCAAGTGGCCTAACATTTCTTGGCACCGCAAATGTGTTCTTCCCTTTCAGCTCGATGCTCTCAGCTCTTTTATGTGCACTAGAGGGCGGATTGCGAGGTGCCTGGGACTCCTTGGAAGTTTCAACAGACTGCCCAGTTTTAGATTCTCCGTTGCTTCCACTCTGGTTCCCAGTTTGAGCTGCAAGTTAATTTAATTTCACTTATTAGCTATGGTGTTCAACGCATTCCCAAGGACAACAATAAAATAAATGGACGACTTGATAACAAAACTACCTTATCACACAAGCTTTCCCATCAGGTTTCCTAACTTTCTGGTTCAATTTTATCACCTTAGTAAGTTGCCTATAGTTCCAAATTCATTGTTAATGAAGATCCATAGAGTGAGGTGATTATAACTTTAATTCCTGCCTTTCTACTACAAGTATGTGGCTTGTATGTACATTTGCATGTTTACTGTCACTGACTTTTTATTTAAGGCTACAAGTTATCCTTAATTTTTCCGAACTTCTCATTCAACTCAGATATAGTGACCAAATGCTGAATTGTTAAGATTATTGATATCTACACACGTTGCATAGATTCCTTAATTTGAGTATATCTGTAAGCACAAAGAAATACAAAAGATAAATCATTAACCTACCATGATCTTTTGACACAACTTGATTGTTCTTTTTACTTCGTTTTGGATCTGATCGTGCAATACTTAGCTTCTTTCCAAGCAACGTCTGCTTATTCTTTGCAATAGCTTCATTAAGATATTCATCATTCGAGAAATCCACATATGCTAGCCCCTTCACAGAGAAAATAGAGGAGATGGGACGCGTCAGCAAGAAACAGTAAAAGCAAGCCACGTTAACAAATCAGAAAGCATGCCTAAATCTTTCTAGCCTCTTGTACCTGCAAACATTATACTATAAAATAACATTTATTTACAACAATCTGATAAGACATTCTATTAGCTGTATATTCTGTCAAGAAAGATATCAAATACCACCAAATGTTTCCTGCACAATCAAATGTAACCTGGTGGAAGCAATCAAACTTCCCGACTCTCACTTCATTAATTGGGTAAGCACGTTGCCTAATATTCCTAGCACATAATTGGGCAAAGAAAAATGCAGAGATAAAAACACTTGCATGAGCAAATGTTAGAAACAGAGAGAGACCCTTGATTTTCCTGTAAACTTATCACGCAGTATTCTGATTGAGACGAGGCCACCAACATCACTGAAGAACCTACGTAAATCTCCTTCATTTGTCTGCAATTGTCAACAGTATCAGTAGTAAGGTCTACGCCAACTTATCAAACAATGAAAAATGCACAAGTAGAACTCTTGCTTTAACATTGGTGGTGGTTATTTACTTACCTTAAAGTTCAGGTTCGATATAAATGCAGTGCATTGATCTGCATATACTTTCATTTTTCTCGTCTGTGAGTCCATCTGTTTTCCATGGGTATCATCTGCCTCTTCAGCATTGGATTTCACCTTTTCAGCTTCTTTCATGAAAGCTGGATTCTGTACCTGATCTTTTTCCTTCTCATATCCCATGTTTTGGGTTTGAGCTATTTTCTTCTGCCTTTTTGCTGGAGACTGCCCGTCAGCTGTGTTCAAATCACCCTTTCTCTTTTCACGAACACTTTTCTTAATGGGTTTTTCTCTTTGGTCCGTAATACTGGTAGATGCTATAGATTCTTGTTGTCTCCTAAACAATTGCAACTCTTCTAGTCGAGGTGTAACCTGAAAAGTCAAAAGACTCCAATACTTCAGCCCATTTACAGCTACATCTTGCTTCAAGGTATAGATACATAATAAAATGTCAATCTTTCCGCAAGCACAATCTTGCCATTAACTTCTTATTTTAATCAAAAAAGATATTCCAATAGCCAAGGCTGAATGCTGAAGAAATACTCCAATCAACCGACCTTATTATAAAGAAAGAGAAAGTCTACAACTGCTTACATATGCATTAAATTGAAACACAATAATGGGAAACTCCTGTAACCTGAATCCCTGTTTAATTATCAGATACAAGAGGAACAGTCTCAAACGACTCCTCAAACTAGCCTATTCTAGGAAAGAAAAAGGTTTGGCCCTGATATCAGCTTAACATTACTCAGATTATCAGGCACGTGAGGTATATAAACAGAACTTATATCCAGCCCCAAGCATTTACTTCAGTGTGCTAGAAGCAGGGCCAAGCTTCAGCTTTATGAGGTGAGGGAGTTAAAGTAACCTGGGGTTGAAGAAACTTAAAGCAGGATCAAATATAAATTATTTAGAATATGGAAAAAGGTCCTACTTCGTTAAAAACAAATAAATATGTTAAAACAGTTTGAGTTTTCTATAGATAAAGTACAGAAAACTGGGTAACATGTAAAATAATCCTGTTGCCGTTCAAGAGGCTGATTGATACATTTCTATCCCACAAGTGATAAGTTCAAACCCAGTTGTTTTCTTTTTGCTGTTTATTAGGTGATATTTCAACTAGCAAAAGAAAATATTGTTCAAACTGTGGGCCACTTGAAAGGAAGTCTTACCCCCCAGGCCATTTTGCTACAAAATACAGCATTTCAAGAAAACTATCTAACTATTTTTCAAAAAAAAAAAAGAAAACTATATAAGTAGTACATGTTTGTTAATAATGCCTTAACCTGAAAACCACAAGCAAACAGTCACTGGTTCTTTGATCGGTTTAGAAGGTTGGTTCAAACATAGATTTGGTATTATTAAACACCTCAGGTTTTTGAGCACACAGAAAAAACACCAACAAAAGAGGGTCAAATGAAAAGCAGTTGCTAATATTTATGGAAAAGCAATGCCAGGACTGATTACCTAATTCCTTCAATTAAAATATCTTTCAAATAGAAAGATGTTTAATAATTTTACAATGCACACGTAGGTTTGATTCCAATAGTTTGATTGTAGACACCTTAATACTTATAGAACACCTAACAACAAGGCTAACAAAAATATCTGGTCATAACCCTGCTTCATTAATGTCATTTATTTCCAAGACTTGGTTTAAGAACTCACAGCAATCAGCATGTTTCACATTTTCTGCGCAGACTAACGAAAAAAAAAAGAACAGTGCAGATGGTGGGATCAACTGGCCTTTAAAATGCATCCTTATAACTTCAATGGAAAAGAAAACGTGCATTGTGCCAGTGTAGGGAAGCAGCACGACATTATACCTTCTGTACAGCATGATCGAAATCTTCCAGTGTTCCATACTCCTTTTCAAAGCGCAACCAGGAATGGCATATTTCCTGAAGGATTCTGTTAATTAGGAAAGCAAGATATCTAATCCACAGTGCAGTGAATAAATGCCCAACAGCACCTCACTGACTAAAGCCTCCTAGAGGAAATCAGAAAGCAAATTAATATGACCATTTCTAACACCATATCAAACATCAAGTAAATGCATGTCAGTACCAAGCAAACAATTTATCTTCACCCGTGCATACACACAATTATTACAGATAAACAGAGAGCTTATGATGCTTATTCTCTATTTAAGGGCAAGAAATTTACAAAATTCGACATCTCAAGATCAGCATTCACCTTCCAAAAGTTTCTATTATAAATAATGTCTCTCAAAGCATTTTTTCCTACACTGAAAAGTTCACTCAATGGTTTGAAATACTCTCCCCAGTAAATGGAAAAGATGGACTATAAGCAGAGGCACACCATATACTCTTCATTAATTCAACTAATGAGGAAGTCATAGCATTGTTCATATATGTAAATGGCATAATTATAATTAGCAGTGATCTTGCTGGAAGGTAGATGTTGAAACTTGGAATGAAGGACTTAAAAAGGCTGAAGTGTTTGAAACTTGAAATGAAGGACTTAGAAAGGCTGAAGTGTTCTTTTGGTAATTGAACTGGAATATTTAAAAGAGGTTATTTTTCTATCATAAAGGAATTACATCCTCAATCTTTTTAAAGAAACCAGTAGTCTAGGGAGCAAGCCCGAAACTACACCAATCAAAAGATTGGTAAGTTAAAGGGGATGAAGCAGTTGATAAGACGGGCAGTTTGATATATATCTTGCACACTAGATTAGACATGCCGTGAGTGTAATGAGTTAGTTTAAACATGCAGAAATTCTGAACAGATGTATATTATTCTCAATATATTGCTAGGTCAACACATAGGTACAAGTATAAGAGGGCTATTCTAGGAAACTAATATCTGTACATAACATCCTAACTAATCTGATTTGCTAACTTTTAGAAGTCAATAATATCTAGGAGATATCCAGCTGGATATTTCCCAACACTCCCCCTCAAGCTGGCTTGTATATGTCATCCATAGCCATCTTGGTAACCAGAACATTAAATTGCCTCTTGTGTAATCCCTTTGTGAGAATATCAGCTACCTGTTGTGATGTTGGAATATAGGGAACACAAATTAATCCTTTTTCAATCTTCTCCTTGACGAAATGCTTGTCAGCCTCAACATGGTTTGTTCTATCATGAAGAATAGGGTTGTGAGCAATTGAAATTGCAGCTTTGATGTCACAATACACTTTCATAGGAACTGAAATAGGAATTTGCAGCTCCTCTAGTACCCTTTTAATCCACAAAACTTCCCAAATTCCATGTGTCATTGAAAGAAACTCTGCTTCGGCATTGCTTCTTGCAACAAAACTTATACTCTGCCAAGTTACCAAGTTACCACCAACAAATGTGCAATAGCCTAAAATTGATCTTCTATTAGTTGAACTCCCTGCCTAATCTGCATCAATATAGACTTCGACTTGAAGATTGTTCTGCTTTTGAAACATTAAACTTTGCCCGGGAGTTCCTTTTAGATATTGTAGTATCCTGTATACCGCATCCAAATGTTCTTGGCCTAGAGAATGCATAAATTGACTCACTAAGCTCACGACAAAAGCTATATCGAGTCTAGTGCATGACAAATGTATTAATCTCCCAATCAATTGCTGGTATCACTCCTTATTAATAACATTTTCAGGTTGAACTGGTCTAAGTTTACACCAGTTTTAACAGGAGTATAAGCTGCCTTGCATCATAGTAATCCGGTCTCATTTAATAGGTCCAGAATATATTTCCTTTGATTCACAAATATTCCATCCTTTGATCTAGCAAACTCCACTCCAAGGAAGTATTTGAGGGGTCCAAGGTCTTTAATTTCAAATTCTTTGGCTAATCTCTTCTTCAACTCTACTATTTCGAATACATCATCTCCTGCTATGATGATTTCATCTATGTAAATAATAAGAATAGATATCATACCTGTCTTGGACCACTTGTAGAACAATGTATGATCACCTTGACTTTGACAACAGTCGTAGCTCTTTACAGCCCTTCCAAATCTATCAAGCCATGCTCTAGGGGACTATTTTATGCCATATAATGACTTCTTTAGCTTGCACAACTTATTTCTCCCATAAGTATCTTCAAATCCTGGCAGTAGGCTCATAAAGACTTCTTCTTCTACGTCTCCATTAAGGAATGCATTTTTTTACATCTAGTTGATGTAAAGTCCACTCAAAATTTACAATCAAGGATAACAATACTTGAATAGTATTTACCTTTGCAATAAGAGCAAACGTCTCTTAGTAGTCAATACCTTAGGTCTGAGTGAACCCCTTAGCAACTAATCTTGCCTTCAACCTTTCCACACTGCCATTAACCTTAAACTTAACAGTGAATAGCCATTTGCAACCTACCAGCTTTTTATCTCTAGGGGAATTCACAAGTTCGCAAGTTCTATTCTTCTCAAGTGCATTTACTTCTTCCATAACAACTGATCTCCAATCTGGATTTTGAAGTGCTTCTTGAATGTTTCTTGGTACAAACAGATTAGTGATTTTAGAGATAAAGGATTTATATATGTTTGATAGTTTCCCATAAGATAGGTACTTTGATATGGGATGGTTGGTGCAAGGCTATTTCCCCTTTCTAAATGCTATGGGTAGGTAATTATCAGTAAAGAGATCAGTAGAAATATCAGTGGTAATATGTGGGCCAGTAGGTATAGATTGATCATTACTAGGCACAATAAGGGGTAAAGTAGCAGATGGGTTACCTTAATTGTTCCTAGCTTCACTCTTCGAGGGTTTCAAGAGGCCGTGCATTGTTGAGGTAGGTTGTTCTCTACTTCTCAATTGAGTCTTCCTCTTAGTATAAACACAAAGCCAGTACTCCGTTCCTTAGGAACGGATAGCAGTATTTCTCCCCTTGTGGTTGAACCAGGATTTCCTGGCATGGGCAAATTAGGAGTAGTATCTTTGGCTTCATTATCAAGAATTATATTATGATCTATAATGACAACAGGTAGGCGGTTGGGAGTAATAGTAGCATCCCAAAAATTTTCTGTTTCATTAGAGTTCTCCCCCTAAAGGAAAAATTTTTTATGTTCTAAAAATGTGACATCCATGGGAACAACAATTTTTTGTGTTAAAGGGTTGTAGCACTTATAACCTTGTTGACTAGGAGCATACCCAATAAAGACAATTTTCAGGTCTTGGATCTAGTTTTGAGTTCCCCCTAGTCAGGTTGTGAACATACACTATACACCCAAAGACCCGAAGAGGAAGAGTAGAGTAAAGCCAATTTTCAAGAAAGCATTGTCTAAGGGTGTAGTATAATGCAAAACACGGCTGAGCATTCGATTAATTAAGTATGATGCAGTCAAAGCAGCCTCACATCAAAGGTATTTTGGCACATTCATTGTAAACTGTTGAGATACTAAAAGCTGTAAATAGATTATACTTAGATATAGATAGATTGTAAACAGATAAGATAAGATTAGTTTGAAATCTCTTAAATTAAGGGATTACATTAGATAGCTTTAGATAACTTTTCATATTTAAATTCCTACTTGTAATGTCCTATATATGGCTGTATACTCCTATTCAATATATGAGAATATAGGAAAATTCTTTCCCACATAAACAAAATGGACCGAGAGACTTCCAGTAAATGTTTATTTTTCCTCTCGACAATACCATTTTGTTGAGGAGTGTTAACACACGTAGATTGGTGAACAATGCCTTTAAACTTATGAAATTTTCCAAGGACTTCATTAAAATACTCGATGAGATTGTCAAAGTGAAGTATGCCAATGTGTGTGTGAAATTGAGTTTCAATCATGGTATAAAATTTTGAAAGATTTGAGCAACTTCAAATTTTTCACGAATCAAATAGACCCAACATAATCAAGTATGATCATCGATAAAAGTTACAAACCACTTTTTTCCAGAAAGGGTTTTAACACAAGATGGAGCCCAAACATCACTATGAATCAAGTAAAATGATTTGGAAGGTTGATATGGTTTTGTAGGGTAAATAGTCTTATGACTTTTGGATAAAATGCAATGCTCACAATAAAGTTTTGAACAATTCACAGATTTAAACAAATGAGCTAATAGTCTTTTGAGATAAGAGAAATTAGGATGTCCTAATCTATTATGCCAAAGTAAAATCTGTTCTTTAGTAGGGGTAGAACAAATACTACTTAAGCCATAAGTTTCTTTATTCTTCATGTTGTAATCAACAAAGTAGTACAGACCATCTATCAACTTAGCACTGCCAATCATCTTCATCGAAGTTAGTTCCTGAAAGACACAATATGAGTCAAAAAATGTAATGGTACAATTAGGGTCACGGGCTAGTTTGCTCACAGATAGCAGATTACAAGCTAGTTTTGAAACATGAAGGACAAATTTAAAGCAGATATTAGAGGATAGAGTTATTGAACCTTTACCAGCTACAGCAGAAACTGATCTATCTGCTACACAAATTTTTTCATCGCCAGAACAAGGGTCATAAGTATGAAATGAATTAGAAGAACAAGTCATATGGTCAAATGCTCCTGAATCAATGATCCAAGGAGCGAAATTGTATGGAAAGGAACATCATAAGGCATTAAAATCACTATCAATCTGTGCGACAGAAGCATTATGGGCACTTGAGGATTCAGATTTTAGTTTCAATAACTTCAGGGCGTAATTAATCTACTCTTGAGCGAACTGTCCAGCATCTACCTCATGGGTTGATGGAGTTTTACTTGATTCATAGTGAGCTGAAGTTTTATTAAATTTTCCTTCATGCGATCCCTTCCAATTTGCAGGCTTTCCATGGAGTTTCCAGCATGTTTCACGAGTATGACGAGCTTTATTCCAATAGTCACACCAAACCCGTGAATTTTCCAGTCTTGTTAGTATGGCCAGTAGCAATCCAAGCAACTAAGGTTGTGTTTTCAATAGTAGGATTTCGTTTGCCAAGCATCACAAACTATCTACTCTCTTCACGTCGGATTTCTGCAAAGACTTCCCCAATGGATGGAAGTGGTTATCTTCCAATAATCCTGCCTCTAGCCTCATCAAACTCAACATTAAGTCCAATTAAGATCTTAAAAATTCGGTCATCCTCTACTATTTTTTGAAAATAGTTATAGTCATCAGAGGATTTCCATTCATAGTCATTAAACAAATCTAAGTCTTGCCACAAACGTTTCAGAGAATTTAAGTACTTAGTAACATTGTCCTCACCTTGGTGGATCTCACCCAATTTGATAGTTAGTTCATACACTTGGGATTGGTTTCCCAAGTCAGAATACATTTGATTCACGTTGTCCCATAGCTCCTTAGCCGTGTGGTAACACATACAGTTGGAGCTAATATCCTTCTCCATAGAATTTACCAACCATGTCATAACGATAGAATTTTCAGCATCCCATACTCCGTGTGTAGGATCATCAGTCATAGGTTCCTTCTTATCACCAGTCAAATATCCAATCTTACCTCTACCACGGATGTACATTCTAACTAACTAGGAACAACGAAGAAAATTCTCTCCATTCAGTCGTATAGTAGTGATCTAAATGGAATGAGAATATGAGGTAGGATTATGAAGAGGAGGTGTTTGAACAGATGGGTTAGAGGATTTAGCAATGTCAGACATGGTTGACATAGATGGGTAAGATTAGAGACAGTAGGTAGCGGCTACGGTTTAAGACTGTTCAGGTATGCTCTGATACCATGCAGAAATTCTGAACAGTTGTATGTTATTCTCAATAAATAGCTAGGTCAATACATAAGTACAAGTATATAGAGAAATAACGAGGGCTATTCTAGGAAACTCATATCTGTACATAATATCCTAGTATCTATACATAATATCCTAACTGATCTTATTTGCTAACTTTTAGGAGTCAATAATATCTAGGAGATATCTAGCTGGATATTTCCCAACAATCAAAAGATTGGTAAGTAAAAGGGGATGAGGTCGTTGATAAGGCGGGCAATTTGATATATCTCTTGCCGGCTAGATTAGACATGCAGTGGGTGTAATGAGTTAATTTAAACATTTAAGGAAAAGAACATATGCAAGCAATTTAGAGTGTTCTATAATATTTGATGTCCCCTCTTGAGGTGTAATTATTTTCAAAATATATTAGTAGATATCTGACAAATGATATATAGGTGGATTACGAAGAATGCCTAGTAAATTGAGAATCCACAACTCGATATTGTATTTTTTTTGGTGACAACTCGAGATATGGAGGAGCGAGATATATGATGTAGCTGCAAGGTCAAGTGTAGAAGCAGAGTTCAGAGTAATAACACTTGGAATTTGTTAGCTACAGTGGATAAAGATCATACTTGATTTAAAAATTCAAACTAACTGAACAAGACTATGTTGCAGTAAAAATTCTATATTTGTACCAGTCACAACCTAGAACAACATCATTAGACCAAAAATGTAGAAATTGACCGTCATTTCATAAAGGAGAAACTCAAGCAGGAGAAATTAAGGAAAAGTGTTGTGAATAATGTAGGGTTTAGCATTAAATTAGAGATCTTATTCAATTGTGTGCTTAGTTAGTTTCCTTGCACTTAATTGTTTGCAGCTGTAGTTTCATGGTAGGTATATTGTATATGTAGCTAGGGTTTTCACATAATTCCTAATAGTTTTTCAATAACCTACATTCATGACTCTTTAAGAGCAATGGAATAGAAACCATTTTATTTTATCATTTGAAGAAATATTTCTTTCAATTAACAGAAACTATAGGCTATCTCTACTCGTATACATCACTCAGCAATTATTGGGCTTTTCAAATGTTTGGGATGACTCGCATTTTTGTCAAATTTCAGCAATAAACAAGTTATTTGGTAAGCATAATCAAAATACTGCTAGAAAAGGCTTTTTCCTAAAGTATTAAGTAGTTATCTTCTGGTATTCCCACATACTCTATCTCCTTCCAGTATGGGGCTTCTCAAGTTTCTTGGTTGTTGCTCGAAGATAAAACATTTAAATATGATCATTCTCTACAACTGGCACGCTACCAACTGCATGGTCTCTCTCATCGATGTGTTAATATTCCATTTGCTTCCTTGGATTATTCCTACTTTCTTTTCCCCTTTACAATTCTCTTCTAACTAATTTGCAAAAAGCTCATACAATTTGGTACAACTCTGGTACCCCATTAAATGTCTCAAAACTATAATGCATCATATTGCAGTACTCTCCATCTATTTTTCACTTTACATGCAATTCCCAAAATGCATAAAAATAAATAAGCAAAAAGCTACCTTGCTTAGAAAATCAAACTACCACTACAAATCATCAAGAGCAAGGAACTAAACATTGAAGGCCTAAACAATTTGGATACATAACAAGGGATGAGGGGGAATGAATACCTCTGAGCTTGTCCCAGCAAATCTTTTGCTGTAGCATCTCTTATAAATGGCCCTAGCTTCATTGACATGACCTAACTCAATTTCCATTGCTATGTAACCTTGCCAGGCTTCCAACATTGTACCACTAGAAAGGAAGAAAATAAATTAGTAAAAGATTAAAAGTTGCAAAAAGTTTCAAAGTGATATCAACCAAAACAAAAGTAAAAAAAGGAGATATGTCAAAACCTGATTTTAAGCAACCTCTCCCACACACCACGAGCTGCAACTAGATCTTTACCTAAATTATTCTCTAAGCGGGCCCAATAGGCATGAAGACGTAGCAATCCTTCTGAATTCTTTATGTGTGATGACAGGTAATGAGATGCATACTGCCATGTTACAATAAACAGTTAGAAACTGAAATAAACAGACAGTTACATGCTTGTGTAGCATTCTTGGCACGTATACAAGTCAGGCTGAACTTTCTAAGAAGCATACAATAAATGACCATCAGTATGTCATCCATTTGAACAAAAGAGCTTACAGAAGAACTTTTATCTACTTTATCATTCAAATTAAGCCATAGACAAGATCACACAATAAAGCACCTCTAATATGAGCAACATATGAATATCCCAAAGAAATACAGCTCATATTCTTTTGAACATTAAATTAGGCCAGATACTAGATCAAGGCTTTTAAAAATCCCATTTTCCAGTTTTTCCACATCAATGTCTTGCTGAAAAATCTACTAAATTTATTCTTCAAAAAAAATCCACTAAATTGACAAACTAAGGTCAGCACATCCAACATTAATACAAACAGTTCAAGACACCACCATAAGCATATTTTCCGTGAACTATAGTTCATCATAATCATATTCCTCTTTGTGTCAAACCAAATATGTACATCAGTAGCACAGTTAAAAGAAATATCTACACCTTCCACCAAAAACGATTAGGAGAAGATAAAGTATTGCAGATAAAAGTCTTACTCTTAACAAACCATGTCAACAATAGTCAAAGTTCATGAATTAGTAACACAACGATACACACCTGGAATGTTCCCCTAATTAATGAATAATCCAACACATCCTCTGCTTCAAAACCAGACAAAATTCTTCGCCTCAAACCATCTACTCTCGTCAGAAACAGCTCCAGGTACTGTAATAAACAAAATCTAGTTAAAAAGCAGAGAAATTTACTTCAAAGACAATACCCAGTGGCTAATGTTAGAAAACACAGCCAGAGTCACATGCAAAATGAATGCGTATAGTACCTCCTCAAATGTTGAGAAGGTGCAAGTCAGGGACTTTTCAAAAACCTGAAACCAATAAACAAAGTCAACATGTCATGGTTAAAAGTCTATTTGGCATATTCACAAATATTTAATGTTAAATAACCATTCAAAGAGGAAAAGACAATTGGTTAATGAATGGTTTTCTTGAAAGATGACAAAAGATAGTGCATTTCTCACTCTAGTAGTAGAAAAAAGATATTGCCAGAATAGATAGATCTTCAAGTTTCATTTGTACCATAAAGCAACTTGATCTCTTTGTAACTTGAAACAAAGCTCTCTTTGGAGGCAATGGAAAAGTCCATGTTATCATAGACAATCACACTAGGAGCATTAATTTTGGACTTAGCAGGTGTTTCTTTGATGCTCTGATTAATTTCTACTGTTAGTATTTCTGTTAAGATTATCTGCTTAACAATATAGTAATAGACGTTCTAAATCATAGTTTCGACACCACACTCCTAGCCTCTGCAGTGCAAAGAAAAACAATTAGGTTGTTAAACCTAGTTACAACTATTTTGGTAGGATTGACAAATCATTTTTCAGGAACAAATTCTAACACAAGGTAGTCATTGCCCAAACAGTTACAGTCAAAGGGAATAACCAATTTCGAATGGAGCATGTCCCGAACCAGAACTCATTCACAAAAGCAAATACTTTGAAGAAGTGATAACCAATAAACATACATCAGATATCATTTTTTCAGGGGCACGTCCACGTTCCAACGAGAGCAAATACCTAACCCAGAGTTCTCCAACCCAGGGACAACTTTTTGTGGCCCTTGCATAAACATCCCTTATAACATTTCCTACCTGAAAAAGAATAAAAAATAGAATAATTTATAAGTAATGCAAGTCAGAAGTTAGACCAGCTCCTGAAAACAAAAATAGAGGGACAACCTTCAAAGTTCTGTCCAAATATTTAGTATAATCAAGCCACAAATCAGTTGACACAGGAAACTCAGTAATTGCACGCTCATATAGAACTTGAACCCGGGTTGGGTCACCTACAGACTTTTCAAATTTCAAGTAGTTCTGCAACAAAATCAAAATCCATTTACAGAAGATTAGACCAAAAAGGCAAAAAGAAGGAAGACAAGGAGACAATTTCCCACATTTTTAAAACACATGTAACGAACCAGCAAAGTATAGAAAGTACAAAAAGAAGCTAAACGCAAATGGCAACCAGCCATTGAAAGTATTTTTTAATGGGGAGTGGAAATTAGTTGAGCCATTATTTCCTTTAATAGGTAGCTCTAATGAATTCCTTTACTTGTGAATTTCCCTTATTAGAATCTAAATTGGAGTAGGTTTATTTGGAGTCCTTATGAGGTCAGGGTTTGATATCTATCAAGGTACAAAGAGTTAGAATCATTGTCTTAGTAGGATTTAATCATCTGGATTTTATCTAAGTTTAATATTTCACTTGTGAAGAGAAGAAAGTTTTTTGGAACTTGCAGCAGGGAATTGTTATGCTCTCTTTCCAAGTGGAATGTTAGATTTAAGAGTGACTTCGAAAACCACAGAACTGATTTCTTGGACCTATTGTTGTGGTGCTAATAGATTGTATTTATTCCTAATTCTAGAAGTGACGCTTAGTTTACAAACTTTGACAATGATTTTTAGACCTATTGCTTCTGTTAATTCCCTAATAACAAATTCCGCAACCCTAAGTTTTGAAACCTGTTTGTTTCCATCAAGCATTTAAAATCTCTGTAGTGTCCTACATCTATTCAAAAGGTCAATAGAGCATTGAATAAGCAGTCAATGGCCATAACTTACATAAGAGATAATAGCAGCAATCCAGTGTCATCATGATGAAAAAGAAAAGAGCATTAGGTTCTGTGTACCATGAAATTTTGAAATTTTTCTACGTCAGACGCATCACTCCTGGAAACCTGCTCCTCGTGCTGAACACGGGCACTATACATTTCCAAGGCCTTTTGGTATGCTGAAGCAACATTAGGGGATATCCCATCCACATCACTCGACTCAGCATCAAGAACATTCCCCTGTTCTACTTCCCAAGCCTTATATGCAAGAAGTGTGGACCTCAAGTCAAGAAGTGGGATAGATAATTGGCGGTGGAATATATTTTGAATGCGTTGGATCTGTGTTTCCTTTGCCTACAAGAGATAAAGTAATGCAACTTAATGCATACCTATTATCAATTTTTTTGTTAAAAAGAAATTCATCAAAAACCTTCACAGACAAAAGAAAAGATGGAACTGTCAACAGTCTAGGCAAAAAGGTGATTTGTAGCAGAGGGGGCATTGAATAGAAATTAACCAAATGAGCGCAATACACATGAAGTTATCCGCCACTATAATGGAAACTCAAATCCATAATGAACTAACAGAGCACTAAATAGCAGGACCAAAATCATTGGTTAAGTAAAGGCATATGGTTAGAGAATCACAGTGCTGCAATCAGATTGAAGATGCATCAGTTATGTCAACTTTCATATTCAGATGTTTCATAAATCTCAAAGTTCTAGGGGTTGCTGTGTAGATTGGCTCCTTTGATTGGTGGCCCAGCATTTCTGCCAAAGTTGTAAGGATGACTCATTTTAATCCACATAAAAATCAGCTTCTGACCTTTCCTCAGCAAATTGATCTATTCTGAGAAATTTAATCAAGAGGGAGCAGGTTGTTGAAATAAGCAAGTGCATGATCTAAAATATGACTTTGTTGAAGTTAAATTGTTATTTGGTTACCAAGAAATGAATCACATTCAGAAAATCTTTCCTAAAAGGAAATCTAAACCAATAAGTAACCATTCACTTAAATCTAAATAATCAATTAACTTCAATCAATACTGAAAAATGTCCTTCCCAACCAATTAACAATCTTATTTTCCTCAGGATATGTTGTGAAATGTTCAACAAATTTAACCATGTGGATCCACTATACCCTGACACTTTTAAGCTTCCATTCTGAATGTCAATTGGTCTCTAACATATTCATAATTTTCTTTTCGAGTTACAGAAAAGGAGCAAATGTGAATTTGAAAAGTAAACAATCAGTTTCAGGATCAACTTGAAAATGAAGTAATTCTATTAGATTAACTGAAAGGGAATTTCACAAGCTAAGAACGTAAACGCAGACAGTAGCAATTCAAAACAAAGATTTCACCTTTAAATCTGTTTCATCAATGGTAAGCAAAATGGCCTGCTCAAATTCCCTGTACGCATCCCATATTTTATTTCCCTCAGCAACATGTAAACCAGCAGCAGTCAAAGCTCGCTCAAAGAGGTTCCTGGCCTTTGAAATGCCATCAATAGAGCATCCACGCACTGAAGGATCACATTCTTGTATGTAATTTAAGTAGTCACACCAAAGAGGGACAGACTGCATTCAGAAGCAAGATCACATTGAAGGGGATAGAATGAAATTTTGTACAAAGGAAATGAAAAAAAAGACCCGAAATACCTATGTTTGTTCAAACTTCAACTTACAACCACAAATCTTTTAACAGCTAGAGAAAAGTTCTTATTATTTTAAATATTGTAAATGTACTCATTCTAAATTTCCAGTTTCAAGCTTTCCTATTTTCTTTACCTACACCTTTTTCATGTCACATACCAAACTCCTAATTTTCTATAAAATGTTCTCTCGTATCCAATTTGACAAGAATTGGCGCTTAATTCCAATAAGCTGCCAATGTGGTTCCAACAAGTAAGCAAGCACAGGCAAACATAACATATGACATGTGATGTCTAAATATTTTTCTCACACACGGAAGTTTGTCATCTTAAACCAGTTGAAGGTCATATAGTCAAGTTTGTTGTTGATCAAACCATAGACATTGATTGATGATGGGATATCAAAGAGCCAAGCATTAGAGACCGGTCTAAAGAATCATGTGCGCCATCACCATGATCCACAGCCCCATGCTCCTACAAACCTCTATAATGTCATCAAACAAGCAATCACCCTTGAGTATATAACATCTTTATCGTAATCAAATGGCTAATTGTATCATTTTTTCTCAAATACAAAAAGAGAAAAAAATAATTCTATTTCTTGTTTCTCTTTTCTTTGATCAGTCTCCTTAATTACTAGGCTAGTGCTCCAAATGTTAAAGGGCTACATGGGCTTCAATGCATCTATCAAAGGCACAACTTGTTGTATAACAATTCCCACTGATGTCTTCGTCCACATATGGTCGTTCTTTCCAAGAATAAAATCTAGCTACAAACCTAGGCATAATCAATGGATCAGAAGCAAATCCAACTTGGCACCAATACCTCCTTCAAACTTGTCTTCATTCTTAACAAATGAAACTGAACAGGTGAAACCTCTTGCCAAGTAAATCTCTTAAACAATCACAAAGAGGACAGAAAAACATGAAATGTAATTATTGAAAAGCTGCTGACTTTGATTCACTAGGAACAGTAAATTCTCAACATTTATGCTTGATTAAATTCAGAGATTATAAAATGAAAAATGGAAGAGGCAAGACAGCTTCGTCCTTTAGGGATGAGAGAAGATTGCCGTTCTAAGAGTAGCAAGCAAATAACTAAAATGAAGCAGGGGTGGATGGCTAATACCAGTATTGCTACTCATACGATTTTCAGGTTCCATGAATTTTTTCAAAGTGACCAACTTGCGAACCAAAAGTGTAAAATCATTATTCTATAACCCATTCATTATATAACAACATCAGATATAAGCCTGTTTACAGCAAAGTTAGTTGGGGACTGACAATGAACAATTCCATTTTCAAGAACAAAAATACTCCACAAAAGCCTTGTCAACATTGAAAATTCCATGAAACAGACCATCATGTGTTTATCAAACAGAGATGTCATGTAGCACCATTTCTACTTTCGCTACCTAGTACAGTCCCTGAACATATGTGAGTTAGTAAAATAATTGGCTAATGACCTTCAACTTGAAAAAGAATAAACTTCATATGTTGCAAGAACCTCTCTAGATAAATATTAAAGTCTCACAAGAATAAAGGCCCAATGTTGGATAAGAACAAAATTGATATCTAACACAATATTTACACAAATATTAACCATAGTCCCAAATATGGGTCCACTATTGTTAGAACTGAAAGACCAATTAAACTGCAGGATATAAGAATATGGTTACAATACATCCAATGTTCTCGCTTTTCCTATCCATCATCCCAAAAGTCATCATTTGAAACCAATAATTATACGCCACAATAAAATGAGCCAAGTCTAAATAGTTGAAATCTGAAATGACTATACAATACACGTGCATATGGAAGGTGAAGTGAAGTGAATATGAATACGAATATGAACATACCACATAGTCGTGAACTCCTTGCTCATAAAGTTTCTCAATTGCGGCCAAAGCCTCAGGCCTGAACATTGGTTGAGAAATTAAATAAATGGTAACAGTTCAAAAAATTAAAAAGCAACGGCAAAACATACGGCAGTCATAGGTCCAAAGAGGTATAAGCAATTTTAAAGGTTAAGAAATACCCGGAATGAAGAGAAGCTTCATCAAGAGCCCATTGTTGCCACATGGTAGGGGTCAAAGGGAACATGGCACTCATAGCTTCCCTTGCTTCTTTGAGCTTCTCTATCTCCCCCATCTTCCTCAACAACTTAATGAGCTGCATTGAAACAAACATGATGTTGAAAAGAAAAAAATGAATTCGAAAACAAGAAGGAAAAAAAAAAGGAAGTTTGAGATTACTTGAACATGAGCATCATAGTCGTATGGATTAAGGAGAAGTTTAGATTTTAGGGTTCCAAGCTGTGATTCTTCTTCTGTATCAGAGCCGGAGTCGGAATCGTCGGAAATGGGAGACATATTAGGGTTTTGAGCTTCATTTTCGCTGTTCATTACTACTGCCACTATTGTTAGACGCTCTCTCTCTCTCTATCTCACAAAGTGAAATGTAACTCGAACTCACTTTACCTGTTTAGCACGCACAGTTAGTTATATATATGAAACAAATCATAGATGCCGTTAATATTAAAAAAAATAGAACACTTAATGGTAATTAATATTATATAAAAATAAAAATAAAAAAATCAAGCCCTTTAATGTTCATCGTGATAAATTGTAACTAATTATGATAAACATAAAATTAAACAATTTGTGATTTTGATTAGAAAACGAATACAAATCTAATACTTGTTTATTTTCATATTCTAAACAATATAAGTAAAAGACTTGTTAAATATCAAAAAAGAAAAACCATATGAAAATAAAAAATTTACATAAAATGATAGTCTAATTAAAATGCCCATCATAAGAATATTTTTGGATCAAATTTGGAATTTATATCTTTAATGTTTATTATAGAATTCTCTTTTTATGTTAACTTTTCCATACTTTTTGTTTGTTAAATACACTTAATATAATATAATATCAATTGATATTTGTAAATTTGGTAATATTGTATTATTTTTCAAAAATTAGAATTTAAAATTCCTATTAAAATAACATAGGTTGAACAATTATAGGAGCATAAAATGTTAGATATTTATTTTATTTAAGTTTTAGTTTTATAATCATGAAGTTTTAATAAAAATAAAATATGAAAACTTTTAATTTTAAAATTAAGGGTTCCACAAAAATTCATTATATACTAAGTTCTGAAAACATTTAAGCAAGCAAATGAAAAATATATGAAATTTGGTGGGTATTGTATATCAAGAACCCTTATGTCGATTCACTGATCACAATTCTTCAGTTACCGCTGACAATAAATGGTAACTGGAGAATTCACATTACGATCACAACAAAAGAAAATATTTGTATAATATTGGATGAGGTTAAAATATATAAACATGAGTTACGTGCAAAATCACATGTCAAGCTTGGCTTGAGTTATATAAAGTTAGATTTTTAATGAACTTCTCATAGGATATAGTAAAGTTAGATCTTCAAATAATTGTATCATGAAAATGAATTTTCATAAAGCTTATGACTTAATAACCTTTCTAGAAGTTTTTGGACTCTATAGTCACTTTAGGAATCGGATCAAATTATGCATAACAAGAATATCATTAAGTGAGCTTATCAATAGAGAACCAAATAGATGTAAGAAAAGGGGAACTCCATATCCCCATACTTGTTCATCCTATGCATAGAAGATTGACAAGAATGCTAAAGCACAACATTTCTTAAGATTAGAGTTTCAAATAATATAACATATGCAAAAAGCTCTATATTTCGTTTGCAGATGACCTCCTAATTTTCTCTAAAGCTCATAATAAGTATATTACCCTAAGACAACTCTTTATACCTTCAAGAAGCTATCTAGGTTGGGTTTAAATACAAAAAAAAGATATATGTTACTCTCTAATGATGCTCTTTATTATACAAGATGGTTTTTTAGTAATCACTGATATTTAGATCAAGCACATTCCCTTTAGCTATCTTGGATTACTAATATCTATAAGAAAGGTTCACTTTAGGGATTGCCTCCCTCCCTTAGAAAAGGTCCAAAAGAGATTAAAAAATTGGTGTAATAAGTTATTATCATATGCTGGAAAAGTCTAATTGATAAATTCTATCTTGAACTCTCTCTATGTACATTGGTCATTGTATGTGTTCCTTTCCAAGGAACTCTCCAAGGCTATATATAGATTAATGAGGGGCTTCTTATGGTCAGGTAGACATAATAGAAAGTTTAATGCTAAGGCTGCATGGATTGAAGTTTATAAACCAAAGGCAGAAGGGGGCCTGGTAATCACACATATAAATATTAGCAACCAAGTTTTCATGGCCAAAAAGTTATGGAGGCTAGTGGAGAATAAAGAATCTTTATATTTAAGATGGTCTATATGCATTTGTTGAAGGGTAAAGCATCTATAAAATCAATCGTAGGCCTTCCTTCTCATTGTGTATAGCCTAGCTGCTTAAGTTGAGGAACAAACTAGCAAGAAATCAAATGCTTAGTAGGAAGTGAGGAAATAACCTCTCTATACTTTGATAATTAAAGTGAAATTGGGCCTTTGTGCAACACTCAATGATACACTCATATTTTCATATATGTTTAGGACTTAATTCAAAGTCATTGACATTCATTTTATGTTCATCTATAGCTGGTTTATCATGTTTTAGCATTATTCGAGGTTTGTTGACATAAAATGCATAAATGAAATAAATAGACTCGAATTGCACTATTTTTGGGTTTTTGGCAAACTTGACCTTTACTCATTATGGGATTTTTATCTCGAGATTAGTCTAGCCAAAAATTTTGAAATTTCATACTTAAATTCTTGACTCATTGACAGATTTTTTAGGACCAATTGTAGATCTTTCTAAGTTGGAATTCAGGAGAAATAAATTTTCGAAATTTGCATCAGATTTTGGATTGCCAAAATGACCTTTTGATAATGTTTCGATCATAACTTTTGACTCAGATAGCGAAATCCCGTGATTCAAGTCTTGTATTGAAGCTAACTCAAAGACAAAGATATTGATAAAATTTGAGCTCCTAAATTGTCACTATTTAGTTTTTATGCACTGTCAAAATTGATCTTGAAAAATCCATTTCAACTAGCCACATTTCAACAACTAAGAGCAACCCCACTGCAGCATATTGAAGCCCTTACCAATGTAACTCCAACAAGAGGCTGTTTCTTTTTACTCCAAGCAAAACTCCACTAAAGCAGTCAACATCTACCTCTACTCACAACTCCATCACTCCCTACCTTTTAATTATTTCAGCCCCCACTCCACCGAAACAAACACTCACATAGTAGCATCCATATGTTGCACCTAGCTCCATCCTCTCATCATTCAACAAAGACGACTCTACTTTATTAACCAGCCCCCCACTTGTCGACTCTCTTTCCCACAACGCTAGCTGTCTCCATTCGTTTACTAACAAAAACAGCAACACCCACTCAACACAATCCTCCACACACTTCATCCCTCTACCTAAATAGCTCAACCATTTTTTTTACTCACCAAAGCAGCCTCCTCTAGCAACGCACAAAGCAACCTTCACTTGACCACTGACATGCAGCCAAGCAATGCAAAAGCCTCCATTTACTCACCAAAGCTGTAGCCTTCATGGAGACTCATGCACGTAACCTTTAAAAACAACGTAACTCCCACCAGCAGCAAACACGTAACCTCCAGTCACTCTCCTTTCACTTGACACACCTCTAGCTAAACGCCACTCTACTCTTCATTAAAAAGCCAAGCAGCTTCCATTTGATTCACGTCAACCACCTAGCCTCCACCAACCAACGCAAGCCTCCATTATTTTTTGGTATATTCATGCACATAATTCCTCTCCAACCTTCCATTCACTAGCCTCCATACACGCAAGCCTTGAATTCCTCTCTAATCTTTCACGCACAAGCTGAATCCAAGAGCCTCTAGGACGTAACCAAGAGTCTTCACCAACGTACCAACCTCCATTCGCCCAACAACGCAGCATCTATTCACCACCAAAAAAGCATCCACGCAAAGAGAGAGGGGAGAGCACATTATTATGATGTAGTTTGGAGTTTTGTTCTTTATTTTTAATTGATTCCGTCATGAGTTTATCTAGGCTATATGCTTATGGACTGCTTGACATGATGATTTGTGGCTAAAACTTTAATTTCTCTTTGAGATTTGATATTTTTGTTGATGCTTAATTTTGAATTTTGCTGGAATCCATGATTGAAAATTTATATACTTGTTGATTTTCCTTGGTTTTATTTATTATTCATTTGGATTATTATAAATTGCCTCGGTATAAATTTGCATTTGGAGAAAGGGAGTTTTTTCTAGAAGATTAAAGGAAATTTCAACTAGGATTTTCTTGTGAGTTGGGAGACCCAAGAAACTTAAGAGGTGAAAATTGAAGGCTTGGGACTTAAGAAACTCTAGGAAAATACTTAAGTAAAGGATTACTAAGTGACGTCTAGAGTGGATAGATTAATTCATCTTTAGGAAAAGGGGATTAATTACTCTTAAAATTTACCTACAAGGTTAGAATATTTCATTTGTGAAGAATAACTTATTGAATATTAAGGTTGATAAAAATATCATTCCCTAAGAGAAAGTCATTTCCCATTGAAGTATATACTTTTAATTAGTCAATTGTTGCAATCTTTTCTTAATTAGTTACTGCACAAATTTGTCATATTCATAGTTATTTTGGTTGCATTGAATTAGGTAGTTGTTTAGAAATTTATTTAAGTTTAAAAATAAAATTTTTTCTTTCTTTACATTAATTTTAATTTATGAAAATTTCACTCAACCCGATTTCAACTACCGTTAGCTAGCGTAGAATTGAACTTTCTCATTATCCCTGTGGACACGACTCGATTCTTACTGATTTATTACTCACTTCAACAACCGTGCAGTTGCGGTTCACAAACAAGTTTTTGACGCCATTGTCGGGAATGAATGTTTGAATGTTTGCTTCTACAGCTAGTTTAGTATTTACTTGTTAGTTTTCTTTTTATTCCTAGAGTAACTTATTTGTTTCTTTTTCTTTTTGCATTTTTATTTTTCTAGTGCAGCTTATGTGTAAAAGGATTGTATGCCCCAAACCACTAGAGGGTAAGAAAGGCAGTTTGACCCAGAGTTAGAAAGAACGGTAAAGTCAATTCGTCGGCAAAAGAAAATGGAAAATCAAGTAGAAGAACTTCAGAGAATTCAAAGAGAGAGGGATGAAATGACTCAAAGATTAGCTCAATTAAAGGCCAGACTCGATGTAGCTAATTTGATTGGAGGAAATGGAAGAGGAGATAATGGAAATGAACAAGAACAATTGCACCAACGTCCTATCAGGGAATATTTCCAGCCTATAATGGTGAATAATTATCACGATATCCAAAGATCTAATGTTCATGCTCATAATTTTCATATTTCTCTTGGACTCATCAATTTGGTTCAGACAAATCAGTTTAGAGGAGCACCAGTGGAGGATCCAAATGATCATCTTGCAAGTTTCTAGGAATTATGTGACACTATCAAGACTGAAGTAGCCACGCAAGATGACATTAGGCTCACTTTGTTCCCATTTTCTCTTCGGGACAAAGTAAAGAATTGGCTTCATTCAATTTCTGCGGATAGAATGTGAACTTGGCAAGAGGTGGCACAGCAGTTCTTGATTAAATTTTTTCACCTGGTAAAGTTGTGAAGTTAAGAGCTGAGATCAGTACATTAAATAGCCTGATTTGGAACCATTGCATAAAGCTTGGGAGAGGTACAAAGATCTTTTGAGAAAGTATCCACATCACGGATACCAAGAGTGAGTACAAGTGGAAATGTTATATAACAGGTTAAATGCCCAGACTCGAACCATTGTGAATGCAATAGCAGGTGGTACTCTAATGAGAAAAACATCTCAAGAAGCATGTGCATTGCTAGAAGATGTGGCTTCGAACAGCTACCAATGGCCCTCCGAGAGAAATACTAAAAAAAGAGAAATTTTAGAAGTGGATCAAGTAACTCAGTTATCTGCTCAATGGGCAACCCTATCAAATCAAATTTCAAAATTCATGTCAAAGTAAAAATAGAATCAGTAGGTGGCAGCTACTAGTCATTCAATTTACCCCAATGATAAGGGGGTAGAATAAGCCCAGTTTGTTAATCGAAGGAACTTGGGAAGGGGTGGAACAAGCCCAGTTTGTTAACCAAAGAAACTTGGGATTTAAGTCACAACCAATGGGAAATCAATATGGTCAAGGCTACGACTCGAAGGAGCAATATAACTATGGTATTCAAAGGAACATGCCATACCCACCCGGATACGGACCACCATTGGTGGAACGAAAACCTTCCTTGGAAGAAATTATTGGCACTTTTGTAACTAAGACAAGGAACCGTTTCCACAAGAACGAGAAGGAGATGGATGAGCTAAAGATACAAGTAACCAGTATAGGGACTTCAGTGAAGGATTTAGAAGTTCAATTGGGGCAACTTGCAAATGTTGTTGGAAATTTGAATCAGATGACATTTCTAAGTAATACTGAAACTAACCCGAGAGACCAATGCAAAGCCATCATTCTTCAAAGTGGAAAAGAATTGGAGGAAGTGAAACCTAAAGAACAGAGCTCTACTAAATTCAACCAAAACGAAGGAAAGAATACTTGTGAAGAAGCAAGTGCACCTACACAAGTTGAGAAGGAAGTTAACTCGGAGAAGAAACTGGAAGGGAAACTGCAATAAAAAATCATCCCCAAGCTGCCATATCCCCAAAGATTTTAGTGGAAGAAAATCAATGATCAATTTGCAAAATTCCTTGAAGTCTTTAAGAAACTTGAGATCAACATTCCCTTGATTGAAGCTATTGAGCAAATACCGAATTACGCAAAATTCATCAAAGACGTTATTACCAAAAAGAGGAGGTTTAGAGACTATGAAACAGTATTGATGACCAATGAGTGTAGTGCTATCTTGAAAAGAAAGTTACCGCAAAAATTGAAAGATCCGGGAAGCTTCACAATTTTGTGTGAGATCGGCAACACATATTTTGGTAAAGTGCTTTGCAATTTGGGGGCAAGCATAAATCTCATGCCTCTTTCCATCTTCCAAATGCTGGGATTAGGATAAGTCAAGTCATCGACAATTTGTCTCCTACTAGCTGACCGTTCTTTCACTTATTCTCGAGGTATTGTAGAAGACTTTCTTGTTTATGTTGACAAATTTATTCTCCCTACAGACTTTGTGGTGCTTGACATGGAAGAAGATAAGGAGATTGGTACTTGGGCTACCATTCTTGGCTACCGGAGCTGCAGTGATTGATGTGTAACAAGGAGAATTAACCTTGCATGTAAATGGCGAGAAGGTGAGGTTCAACATATACAGATCACTCAAACATTCAAGTGATACACCAATTTGCAACCGAGTGGATGTCATATCATCTTGTGTGGTAACATCTTTTCCTTCCTTTATACCTAAAGACCCCATTATTGACATTTTTAGAAGGTATCGTTAGAAAAGATGCTATGGATGATGATGATGCTTGTTTTAGATGGTATTAGATTCTTTTGAATGCTTGAAAAATTTTGATCAAACCGAGCCTTTGTTTTGTATGACTAATGATGATGTTATTGGTGACGTGAAAGATGTGCATCCATTGATTGAATACAAAAATTTGCCTAAAAATTTAAAATATGCATTCTTGGGTGCTAATCAAACTTTTCCTGTCATTATTTCATCTTCATTGACTCCTTTAGAA
>JANVCQ010000005.1:17963628-17975951 GCA_025531925.1 Erythroxylum plowmanianum | reverse complement strand
ATTCTTGCTTGTTTTACCTTAAGGATTGATTCAACTTATCAAGTAAGTTCTAACTTGTGGCGTTAATTCAATTCCTATAATCTTTATACTCTTTGTTACCAATTCCTTGCTGTTTTGGGGGTGAAGGGTCTTGTTAGATTGATTGAATTTTAGTTTGGGAACAATCATTGAAACGGAGGTAATCTAGACATTGATTCTAGGTTGTTGCCGTATCATAGCATTTGCTCATTGCTCCACCAAATCTAACATATGCATTACTATCATAAGACTCTTTAGGATCGAGAGAAAATCCCTCTACTTTTTTAAGGAAAGCTTCATGAGTAATCTTGTTAATAGTAACTGTAGATTTCGTATCCTTACTTATTTTATCTAATGAGTCAAATTCTTAAGTAGAGAAATTGAGAATTGATTCTTCCGATTATATGAAAATTTTAGGAATTTTATTTAATTATATTGTAATTAAATTAATTAGTTAACTAGGGTAATTGTAATTAATTAGTAGTTTAATTAGTGTTAATTATGAATTTAAAATAAAAATAACTTAAACCTAGTACATGGGCTCCACTACGTAATGTGGATGTTGTTACAAAGGTTTTTCTTAGACTCAAACTTTCATAGCAAGTCGCGTCCATCTTCGTATGACAATCCCACTTAGGTCCACTTAAGCAAGATTCAGTCTTTTCACGTGAATGTCGCCAAACAATTCCGTTAGCCCTTGAACACCTCATGCGCATACAAGTGTATAAGTGTTTCCCTCACACACGAAAAGAACATAAGTGTAATAGAGTAAAGAAAGCAACAAGAGATTTTTAAATATAGCCGAAGCTCCCTCCTTCATTAACTCTTAACAAAAGACACGAGTACCTCCTACTCAAAGCACTCAGGGACCTCCCTACTCAAAGCCCTTACAATCAGAACTTTCCCCCAAAAGCTCTCAACTCTCAAAGCTCTTAACTTTGATCTAATATGATGAATAGGTCTCAATTCTAATGAGCTATTTATAGGCTCCTTCAGATGACTAAGAGTTATAGTAGAACTCTACTAGCTAAGATCACAATCTTATCATATCTAATAAGATTACATAACATTTAAAAGATTCACCCTATCTACGAAAGATTATCCTTATTCACGAAGATCTCCTCTATCTTCAGATGATCATTCCACGTGATCTTTATCTCTTAAAGATGATGTTCATCCATAGTGATCTTATCCGCCATGTTATCATGCGCCACATCATCCACAGTTACCATGTCACTGCTGATGTGTCTTCACCACAGCCTATCCGCTCATAAGTCCATCAATGCACGTCCATAGACAAGTTCATCTTCCATGATCAAGCTCATTCATGGTACAATCTCGTCGCTTCATAACTAAGTCACAAGTCACAAGTCACAATTCAAGTTAGTATTTTACCTCGCACATATTACATACATTCGACCTGCCTCGTTGAAGTTAGGTGTTTATGTGCCTCGTCTCGCTCGCATGCCTTCGTGCATCCTCGCGGGTCTCATACACTTTTGTGCCTTCTCGCGCACACTCAAGTCTCGCATGACTTAGTTTTCCAACTGCACGCAGTCTCACATATGAATCTTACGTCTCGTAGAAGATTTCCGTCAATGCGCACCTACGTGTGCTCACTCGTATCGAATCTCGCCTACTTTCGATATCTTCGTTGATACTTCCATCATCCCTCGTCTACTTTGCCAGTTCCTCGAGTTTTGCTTGCCAACTTGTAAGACTTCGCTTTATTTCCTTGTCAACACGCCTTCCTTGTGCCAACTTACGTGCCAAGCATTGGCCAAGGCTCGCCAATACTCGCACGATCCCGCAGTCTGGACTTAAGGGTCTAATAGATATCATGTGATACATTAGGGCCCAGATATCATATTATAAAATCTATACAATATCAGTGTTATGACACATAATATGCTTAATTTCACTCAATTTGTTGTCAACTCAAGGTGTATTTCAAATGTTTTTGTAAATAAAAACATCATGTCTAATTTATGCATCTTATCAAATTCATAAGATCCTTCTTAGTAGAACTAAAGAATAAGTAGCCCTAATATGTGCAGAATGGGCATCATTAGTGAGATGAGTTTTTATTTTTTGTATATAAATTTTGCCCATTCCTTACCTCATTAGGATTCTTTACAATTAATTATGAATATTTTATTTTGTGGATATTATCCCCAAAATGATTTTACTTCATATAAACTTGAGAGAATAAAAGCTAACAAGGTTCTAAAGTAAGAAAGAATCATACTTACATATAAACTTGGAGAATAAAAGCTATTATAATAATTTAGTATCGAAAAGGCTATAATTAAATGCGTTATGAGTCGCCAAAGTTACGCTTTAACAGCTAAATGAATACTAAAACAATAATTAAATGATTCACAATTTATATTTAATACACACTATCAACTTGCGAAGAGTGAGTTGGTCATGGTGATAAAGACTGCTTTTCATGTACCTGTTTTGCTATTACGAATGCAATGCTGGGAAACAATTTCAAACTTTTGATGCAAGACATGCAGTGCTCAAAATTTTTTGTCATGATTTTGTGGTATCTCACCTTGATGATCAATCACAATAATTCATAACCATGTGCAACAAACAGGTTCACCCATTCTTGTCAGAATATGGTGCTGAACAAAGATGGAAGATACTGGGAAAACGGCAGAAGAAACTCAAGGGTAAAGTTTAATTTAACTTCCACCTGCTTTTAGGAACTTGACAAAGGAGGCAATCCAAAAGCAAATTTGGTTCTCAAATCCTGTGACCAACTGGTGTAGAACTCTAACGAGAAAAGCATGGTTAATTCTATCCTGCGAAAGAAACCGCACATTTGCTTTATTTCATCGCGAAGACAAACTCTATGAAGCATATGTATTTAATCTCTCTAGCTGCCGACGATATCTTTAAAATTGACAATGCAAGTCAACGCTCGTTCAAATTCGCTCGCTTCTAAGGCAAATGTGAGGCGGCAGTAGCCAGGAATTCCGGTCCAGCCACCAGTGTTGATGCATAAACCTGTAGACCTTGCAATGGCTTCCCTTATATTCCTATCGTCCAGCTTCACTTCATAAAGATCGTCAGATGAATTTCTGATCTTAACAACTTTGTTAAGGTAACCCGAGGGCTTCGCGACCAAGGAGATGCCACCACAGGGTTGTAGCACATCCCAGCCACATTTCTGCAATGTCTGTTTGAAAAAGAAAAAGTAAATGACAAAGAAGTTGGAAATAGCGAATCTATCAATCCAGAATGAACTTTAAAGAGAAAAGCAAAGCTGAAATATTAAATTCAACGTTAGGTAGGAACTAATAGAATGAACTGAAATTTAGGATGTAACAGTCATTTATAATATTATAAAGACAAAAGCTGAAAAATGCATGGCCTCGAGCATCACGATCTCTTACCTCCTTCAGGCGTTGAGATCTAGATTTCAACTCTTTTGTTTTCTCTGTGAGAGTGTCCAAAACGGCCCTCCAACTCAGCAATTTTTTCACTGCATATCTCACTGTGCTATGGGGCTTGCTTAATCCTGGAAAGCTAAAGAATGCATCAACCAAAAGCGGATGGCTGTAAACCACAAACCCGAATTTGAGTGCTCCACTGAGGAGCTTCAAGTCCAGACCTCCAAGCAGAGTCACACAAAAAGATGGGTTGCTAGAGTTAAGCTTTGATAATATGGGCTCCAAATTCCAGCCACCCCAGCCCTCAAATTCCAATCCTGAGAATGAAGTATCAATTACAACTCTGGCCCCAAATTTTGCACATGTAGTTAGTATGGTATCCATCTCATCTTTGCTGTAAATCAAGCCTGTGGGAATGACAGTTGGACCACATATATACACCCATGGCCTATTTGCAGACTTGAGTGCTGATGTAAGTACATTGTCTGTCAGCTTAAATCCTACTTTAGGGTCAGTAGTAATGCTCACAATATTTGCCTTCAGAAACCTTGCAGCAGAAACAAAGTTTCCGTTCCAGCCAGATGGGAAGCAAAAAGTTCCCCCTTCTTGGATGCAGCAGAGAACCAATCTATTGAACAAAGCTTGTGAGCTGTCTGTATACACAACTTCTGTGCTGCTATCGGTCGGAAATCCATAACTGTCTTTTATATATTGTTTGATGCTAGGAGTAACATCAATTTCTGATTCAGTCATGTTCTGCCTGGCAAAACTTTCAAAAATTGCTGCCTTGACAGGAGAAGGGCTGGGCAAAAAACTTTGATCTACATCCATGTGAATCAATGAATAATTCTCTACTTCGCCTATTGACAGTTCTGAATCATTCAGAACCAACATAGCTCGGCTTCCAATATCTATTCCACTTGATTTGGCTTTTCCACATTCCCTCTAGAGCACATAACATACTTTAACCAATTTTGAAAAATAAAATGTAATAGCGCAAGAATCAAGACTAGATAACCAGTCAACTTACACAACCTACAAGTCGATCTGTGAGATGCAAAATCCACATGCACATTAAATAATAAAGAAAAGGAAGAAAAGAAAAGGATCCCTACTTCAAAAGAGGAAGGAAAAGAGAAATGAAAAACTGACGAACCTCTGCAGGAAGATGCCTGTCTGCAAGCTGAAAAGCTAGAAGCTCATGGAAAAGACAGCCATAGTAATACTGCCTAATCGGTGCTGTATTCCCTTCCAGTACTTCCACTGTTTTGGACAAGGCTTTCAATACAGCCTCTTCCTCTGAAATGACAAAAGCTACCTCTAAGTCTGAGTAAACCTGGAAAGTATGTCACTTCCATTACGATATAGATCTTCTGACTTGACAACAAACTGAATTGAGGCAATGGTAAATTTTACAACTAGGAAATTGTCATTAACCAGAATAGTAAACCTCTGCATATACCTGGTTCTTCACAAGGCCACAAATAATTGCAGCATGTGAAGGCAAAGGATGTCCTGCAAGATATTTTAGGACGCCATTGGAACTAGGAAGGCTGGATAGCTCAAATTGGTCAGATATGTCTAAGAAAAGGCGGGATCCAATTTCTTTAGTGACATCTAAGAGCTGCACAAAAGCTGAACTAGTGACTGCCTCAAATTGAGCCAAACCCGTAACAACCACCTGTGGCTTCAGCTTTTTGATAAGCTCTACCATTAAATCTGATTGTCTAGGTGCTTCAATGACTGTGATGACATCCTTTCCAGTTTCCGTACCCTGCAAGGATAGTTTTTAGTTACTACATATCCAACAACCAGTATGAATTTCTATCCAGGCTTAAATTTCTAAAGCAGGACAGTTTTGATAAGAATTAACTACTATCACATGAAGGAACCTTTATGTAATTAAACAGAGAATAATTTTCATCTGGACACCGCTATTAGTGAATTTCAGCAGAAACTTATTTGGTGTTTTGTTGGCAGAAACTTAGTAGGTATTTTGTTGGCTATGGAGCCGAGTCATGAAAACGAACTCCAACCTGCGTTGGTCTCCAAAGACGGCAGAATTTGAGTTTATAAGAAAAACATAACAGAAGTTCAGACTAGGGATGCCCTGGGTACGGGTCAGTGCATATATAGACATAATGATATCAAATGTGGAGGGTTCAGATCCTTTGTTCCCATTAGCCTGTTCCAAACCTATTTCTGCCCAATACGACGTCGTTGTATGTCTAAATGTACATATGACATAAAACGGCATCGTATTGGGGCGGAAACAGGGTTGGAATAGGCTAATGGGAACAGAGGATTTCATGCCCATTGTGGATGGTTGGAAGACATAAACAACAACAATATGATTTGAGCCAAATAGAAGTATCTGCATGAACTTATTGTGCTTCACAATCAAACTAACACAACATTGCCAGAAACCAAAGTTCTAACAATGTTTGTGACACTTAAGCAACCTGAAAAGCAGGGACTGAAATTATGCACTCCCATTAAGTTCCCAAGTACTTTACATCCAACTGAAAAGTATACATTTATCCAAGCAAAGCAACGGGCCAATGGAATTTTGAAGACTCCAATTTATAGAATCACTTAAAGAGATAAAAAAAGATGCAATACATGAACAGCTTACCATAATTTCCAAGGATGTCAACCATTGACGGGGCAGTTGTCGAGTCAAATGTTCATCAACAATTGCAAGATGAGGTGATAATAATTGCAAAGAATGCTCAATTGCTACAGTTCTTGAGGGAAAGATGATAACATTCTTGAGTGAATTGAAACAAACAAGTCAGTAATACTTCTCAGATAATGTATAACTAAAAGGAGAGAATGTCTTTACATAATAGTCATCTGTTTTAATGGCTCATCATTCTAGAAACAGGTAGAAGTACATAAAATGCATTGCCAGCATTATCAATTAGATATGGAAAACGCAAAGCAATTTGGACTCATTAGCTGTGAAAAGGTTTCTATAAAAGTTTTACATTGGGCTGCAAAAAATACCATGGCAGGTAAGGATGCTATAGAATTCTGGATAATATCATTAGGACTCCAACATTGTAGCAGCTACTTCATTTTATTAACTCTTAACTATTTATAATGGCAAATATGTTTCTCCATACTTTTCAAAAAAAAAATGTTTCTCCACCAAAATCCAAAAAATTGCACAGTTATGATGCATAAAGAGGAAAATTTTGGGAGAAATGTAAAATCAACTACTATCTTTTCCGTATGCAGCATGCATGAGACTAAGCCAATTATCAGTAGTGCAATTAGCAGGAGAAACACATTTGGTTCATTTGAGAAAAACACAGAGATGCTATGTTCTACTGACATAAAATTTACCATGAGGCAGCTCCCCTATCACATTTCATTTGATAGAATAAAATTTGGAACGTTTCCATTTCCAAGAATTTGAATTTTAGTTATTCTTTTCAAGATTTCAATTCTTAGGGCAACAACAAAGAACTGATACCCCAAATAACTAAATTTTCATCATAGAAATTTGCTTAATTCTAGATACTGGAATAATTAATTTGAATTACATCATCCAAAACACATCTGCTGATAAAAACACAAGGAATGTGAAACTTTAATTTGAAAGAAACATTATACAGACAAATATAAAACGCTAGCATATAGCTTTCCACTCAACTCCTTCATAATTTAAGAATTATATCTTCCTGAAATTGTTATGGCATTTATTAGGATTTAAATTAGAAATCCTTTTCCTACTAGAATAAGGATTCTAAGAACACTATATATATGTACTTAGTCTTTCATCAATAAGAAGCAATCTGGAGTTTTTCTACAACTTGAGAGTTTTCATTTAGAAGGTGTGATGCTTTCTTCTAAGAGTGATTCTTAGATCCTAGGAGTGATTCCTAGTTTCCTACTACCTATTCTTTGTGTTCTTCCCTAAAAATTCCAACAATCCCAACCTAAATTCCAGCACTCTCAAGCCTATATTCCAGCCATATTAAACCCTAAAATCCTTAGCCTAAAATTCCAACAATCAAATCTTAAATTCCCAGCTTTACAAAATCTGAAATTTCTACATTCCTAGCCAAAATTCAACCTTGAAACCCAATATTCCAGCAGCCTAATATTAGCCATATTTCCTAATTTTGTGTTTTTAATTACTAGTTCATAATTCTTCTACTTGTCCTACATCATTTATGTGCAGAAGTTTTCACTTTATGCTGCCTTGGAGTTATTCATGCCATATTTAGTTCAATTTATATGTGGTGAGAAACATCATTCTTATAGATTCACCACTATTGAGTAAATATTGTGCAAGTTTCCTAACTTTTTTTCAGTAACATCTGTTCCTTTGATACAGAATAGTGCGCTTGCATTGTTCTTTTGATACAGAATAGTGCGCTTGCATTATCTATGGAAGTATCAAAATTGATGGTAGCAACATGAAAATATCAAGAGAAACAGAATTTTCTGGGCAACACTGTGAGTAGTTGCTAATTAAGCAGAGAAGATATTCTTACATCGGAATTGAGCGGAATATGGTAGTAAGTTTTCATGAATCCCGCAACAAGACTACGAAAACGTGTGTTTCCAGCTGGTGGCTCATATGGGAAACATGAATGCTCTTTCAACTCATTGGCAAAATAAGCTAGGAACGGAATCTTCTCATCAGCAACCAAATCATCTTCAAAAGACAAATCCAAAGAACTGCTAATCTCTTGGTAGCCATTCTTAAGAAACTCAAATATTTTCTTAACCTGAAAATTTATATTCATAAATGACTAATCCCTCGAGAGCTAAACATTTAGTAGAACAAAACCACTGTTAATTAACTGTAAACCTGGTTTGGTTGACGAAGTTGACAACTATAAACTGATAAGGCATGAGCAATGTGGCCACCAGCCTTCCCATAGGCCCATGCAGTTCGAGCACAAATTGGCTGGTCTCCAGTAAGACCCATAAAAAATTCAAAGCGGTGTGGACTGTTCTTCTCTATTTCAACTAAAGCTGATATATCTGTGTCTGCAGCCTGGAAGAACAAAATCTCAGAGAGTGCATTTTGGAAGAAAAAATGATTTTCACTCGTGAATAGTTCTCTTGCCTGAAGAATTTTTGTTTGCCAAAGCTTGTTCACACGAAAACCACGACGTTCAAACAAGCGCTTACAAACTGCTTGTCCCGGACGGCCACCCATATTAAAGATCATAATGCCCATAGGATTGATGACAGATATTCCTTCCTCAACAGCCCTAGCAATCAGACCCAATCCAAATTGATCCTCAACAAACCCCTACATAAAATGGAAGTCAGAAATAAATTTGCGATATGGAACGTAGGTTATCAGGTTTTACAATTAAGTCAAATTTCCTAATCACTGTCCATTTAACCATCTTCACCTACAAGACTAAAACTCAAATAAAATACGTAAAACAAATAACTGCCATCATCCACACAAATAAAAGTAAAATATAATAAAATAAATCTAATCCAGAATCAGTTAGAGAAAAATTTACATAGTTGATGAGCTGCAAAGCTTGACCATCCAAATATGACAGAAAAGAACTATAATACACAACTTGGTTTAATTAAATACATCTTTGCAGAGTTTTGACTTTGTAAAACAAATCTAAGAACCATATTTCCCCCATGCTATCCTAGTTTTTAATTTACCAAGCTTAATTAAGTTGCATATACCGAACTTTTGTACTTTTCCATCGATGAAATAATTGGTCATATATTGACTGACTTTGTTATTCAACCTGAAGAGCACAGTAGTTACTCAATGAATATAGAAACTCTTCACTTGCATTCTCTGAGATTATCTTTGACATTGCTTCTGGGTTTGGGTTAAGAATCTGCATAAAGCAAACAAACAAGATCAAGTCTGAAGCCCAGATAATAACGGAAAAGCCGATATTTTTACCGGTCACTTGATAGACTATTTACGTGTACTATCTTTATTAAAAATCCTTTTTTCAGTAAATTGTAGCAATACCTGAGGTATACATCCAACAATTCTTTCAAGCCGAATCTCATGATCTCGACAATAAGCTAGAAGATCAGATTCATGAAACTCAACCCGGTCCAGTAAGGTTTTCTTTTCTGCATCATAAATAGGTTGGCCTTTTTCATCCAAAGCATTTAAGTAAAGGTTTATATTGGAAATTCTTATAGCTCTAGGATTGATATCAAGGCCATAAACCTGCAAAAGGCTATCCAGTAATCAACCAAAGTGCAGCAAACAAGTTCTGTCAACATGTTGAATTGTGCACTCTATATATTTCATCACATAGGACGGTTAAAAATATATTTCAAAGCAAACAATGACCTTTGAAGGTAACCATTTCTCAGCAATGGCAATGGATATCCATCCATTTCCACAACCAAGTTCAGCTACAGTCTTGTCCTTGAAGATAGAGTCCGGATGTCTATTTAGACCTTCATAAAAGGTGAATGACCAGTCTTCAGGGATGAAAATGCTTGGGATGACCATCATTGTCAGTTTCTTTCTTCCCTGGTAACCTGCACAGGGAAAATAGGTTTTCAAATTGTACACAGAATAAATAAAATAATCTTTGACAGTTCCATAACAAAGAGGAATCATCAGAATGAGTTAATCATATAAGAAACAGAAAAAGAATAATCATACAAACAACAGCACAACATACATTTTCTACATCCATGTGACCTAAAGAAGTACCATATTACGTAGGTGACAAAGAATAAAATTTGGACAATGGGTATTCTAGAAGATCCAGAAAGAGCTCAAAGTAGTTCATTTATGCAGGAAAGAAACCAAAGAGGATTGAACATCCTCAAAGAAAAATTAAAAAAAAATTATTAGGAAAAAAAAAGAGCAATCTCAAGATATTTGTTGATCGTGTATTTGGCATTTAGTCTGTCAGCTGATTTTCACCATCAACCCAAAAAAGAAGGAAACTCCTGTCCATATAAAAAAAAAAGTTCTGCAACATGAAGATATTATTAGAAGTGCTATAGCGCTGAATCCAGAATGGTAACTGATTGATAAAAAAAATTATAGAAATCCCAGAATATTGGAAAATTTTAATCAAACGGCAAATACTGATTTTCAATGTTATATAAAGAATATTCCAATTTTTATTTAGACATGTCCATCTGCACAGTTCTGCTACTATTGAGCTGAAAACAATGTTCAGCTTAATTCATTTCCATCACTTGGAAGCCCGTGGTTTATGATCGCATTTCCAATTTTCAGACGTGTTTGATTACTGAATCTAAAGAACCACAGAAACATATAGAGTAAGTAAGACGGTGACAGATTAACGATTCACGTATCACTGTAAGGCTTCTGAAGTATTTAAATAAAGACAAAATCGAATAACCAAAGACTTCAACATTTAGTTCCTTTTTTAGGATTAATAGGGGGGAAAAAGGGGGGCAATCCATCCCACGATTTAGAGTCATTTTCAACTAATTTAAGTGGATTGACCTTGCTATCTGTTTTCTTCGAAAACGGAACTTTAGAGGGACAAACCCGATTGGCTGTCAATGAAACTTGAGGAAAATGCCAAAACTATCACAGCAGAGAGTAGATTTATTTTAAAACTTTAAAGAATTATTAGTTAAATAAGACAAGCGTTTACTTTCCTTTCTAAATCGTTCTGATTACACTATTTTCACAAGAAACGAACAATAGCGTGACAGATGATCGACCAACAGTGAACTTGACTTCATTCATACGTTAACACTTAAAAACACACTCAACTCCAACTCTTCCTTCGTAACCTCTCCTCTGGTTCCTCCATTACCGGAGCAACCATATACAGACAAAAAAAAAAACAAGGCAGACAGCTAAAAGGTACCTTCGTATTGGTCGAGGAAGATGTCCTGGATCTGGAAATGGTACATTTGGAGGCAATGGTCGGATTGGGCGACGTGTTTATGGAGATTGGAGAGGAAGATCCTGGCATGAGGTCGGGTACTGGGATCCTGAAGCCTCTCCAGCACTGATCTGAAGGCACCGTAGGCGGCGTCGCCTGACTGCTGGCACTGCTTCAAGAACTCCTCCAAGGACGACTCCATTTTAGACTAGCGTGTGTGTGTGTGTGTGTGTGTGACAGTTATGGAGAGAGATTTCGTTGTGGTGTAGTGGTTAACTTAAATAAGGATGAATGTGTGTGCGTGTGTGGGGAAGACTAGAGTTAGTTGATTCCCGGGAAGAATGGGTAATTTATATTTATTTTCTGAGAGAGTGTGTGTATATAATATTGTTATTGTTGCTTGGTTGATGAGACTTGGACAAAGTCACGTTGGGACTTTCTCGACTTGGGACGGGAGACGCTTCCGTTCCCGTACGTTGTGGGTTGGGTTGGGCAAGCAAATGGCTCATTTTAGGGATACCCTAACGCCTGTCCAACCTTTCAAGTTTTAGTTTAAAGAAGATGCTTTTCCTGTTTTTTCTACTTTATTTGTCCCTACCATTACTCTTTAATTTTTAGATATGTCACTTCCTAATTGTATTCCATTATTCTTTTTATACCTCCTAATCTCATCTCACGTTTTTTTTTAAATATTATCAATATCATAACATATCTCATTAACTTTCTAGTTAACTGAAGCTTATATTTACAATCTAATTGTATAAAATAGTTATTGTATTTTGCTTAAGTTTTATTAATAATAGTTTTGTATAGTTTTTATTTGTAAATTAATATATTTACTTTTTACCATTTTTGTATATTTTAAATTTTAAAATAATTTTTTCTTTTTTACGGAGGGAGAGTTCTTTTGGTGTAAAGATCCCTACTTTCTTTGAATTTCCGCTACTTTTTATACAATTCCTACAATTTCGGCATGGTTCTGCCGGATTCTGGCGAGGCTGAGTGTTGCTGTTTGGATCCATAGAATTGTCTGCTTTCTGTAGAAGCTTCG
>JANVCQ010000005.1:17891001-17957588 GCA_025531925.1 Erythroxylum plowmanianum | reverse complement strand
TCTTCATTTCCTCAAGACATAAAGACTTCTATAATACGATTCATATCCGAAAACACTCATTGAATTCATTTTAACATTTTTAATTTCCACCAAAGGTTCGGGGTCCAACATTTCCAGACCTGAGAAGGTCTATTTAATGGACTTAATGTCTGTCAAATGGACATGGGCGAGGCTAGGGGTCCTCATAGACCCAAGAAGGTTCGTTTAATGGACCTAAAGTCCGTCTAACAGACATAGGTGATACAAAACTCCCTCCAAAGCCTCTCCAATAGTTTCTACATCCATTCTAACATCACTTTCACTCATAATCTTCTCAAATTCACCTTTTCTAGTGCAATATCACTTCCTAAAAATTCAAAAATCATGTTAATTTCATAAAAATCTCAAATCTCAACTCATTTGATTCAGCACATTCAATTACATCTCATCATTTTCTATAGCTGTCCTGATATACACCCTATGCAGCATTACCAACTTATTATGATCATATCTCTTGCCTCCAATGTCCAAAAATTTCATACTTTATATTTTTGGAAAGCTAGAAGAATAAGCTACAACTTTCATGAAGACAACTTTGTCTAATTTAGCTTAAATCAATTTAGTTCTTCTCCTAAAGTCAAAACACAATTTTTACACCTATGAAAAAATTAAAAATGCAAAGTACAACTTTGAGAGTCATGAGCCAAAAATACAATCATATTTCATTATCATCAATAGATAAGCGTTTTACAAAGCTTCAATGGGCTTTCCGAGCTACAATGCAACATTTGGCAAAATCCCAAAATACAAAGGTTACTTGAACAATAATTGCTTAACATGCGACTATAGCCTTATTTTACATAAATTACTCTAAAACAAAACAAAACATGCAAATCTGGAGTGATGCCTTGACTCTCAATAACTCGATCTCTTGCTCATCACTTGAAGATGAGGCCGAAGAGGGTAAGCTTATAGCTAATGGGTAATATGTTTATAACTGAGAAACAAGCAAAAACAATTGAAATATTTATTTCCATTGTAAAATTCACATTGAAATCTATGTAACACATATTTCCCAAATTCACAACTTATCAAGCAATTCATAAATATCATAAATCATAAATTCATCAAACTTGTTGCAAATCATAAACATATAAGCACATCAGAAATGGTTTGGGTAGTCTAAAATAGAACGTACTACACATTTCCTATAATAGTCCTGTGTAGTCGTAAACATAACGTACAATCGCAATCCCATAAAATGGTTTTGTGTAGCCATGAACTTATGGGAGTTCATGCCATGCCACTAACGGGCAGGCGAGAGAAACCTTTGGTCAAAGTACACTTGACTTAACTTAGGGGACCACCACAAACCTACATAACATGTATTTCATGACTTAAAAATGGATTGCTTGAAATGACATTTTTTCGAAAACATCATTTTCTTAACATATTGCCACAAAGGCATATTTCAAAAACACAATTGTACATGAATATGAAATATTTCACATGCATTTCCACCAAATTCATATACCAAACATATAACAATTTGTCAAGTCATTCAAACGCAATAATGCTACAATTATGAAGCAATTTGACATTATTTTATTTTCTTGCTTTGAAATAAAGCATTCATGGCTCAGTACTTAATTATAAACATGAAACCTACCTTGAATTTCCTTACTTAATACTTGCTCAAAGAGACCTCTCCCCTTGCTCCTCTTGCCTCCCTTCAACATTGGCAAAAATCTCCATTCAATAGGAATTTAAATTGGAAAACCTAAAGAAACATATACACAAAATTAACCCTAGAATACTTAAACTCATGCATTTCCTAAGCTCTTTGAACCAAAATCCTTCCAAAAATTCAAAAGATTAAACATAAACTTACCTTGAATCTTCACCAAACAATGAGTTTCTTGGCTCCAATGGAAGCTCTAATGCTCTTCTTTCTTTTTCCCTTCTTGAACAACTTCAAAATCACTCTTTAAAACTAAGAAAAATTGAAACCTAACTTAGCTTTCTCTTCTTTTCTCTCTTTTCCACCGAAACTCTCTTCTCCTCTCTTCTATTTTCATTTTTCTCTCTTCTCTCCCTCAATCCACGTTTTTCTTTTTCATTTAAAAGTAAGACAACACTTCTTCTTCCAATTTTGCCTTTAATGATTGAGAAATCCAATTTGCCCTTCCTTCAATGTCTTAAGACTTTCTAACTTAAGTGATCTTCCAAAAATGCCCTTCATGCAATCTTACTACCTTAACATTTTAATTCAATTAATCTATGTCATATAATCTTACTAACATTAACATAATAATTAACTCCACAGAATAATCTATTAAGACCTTAAAATTCATTTAAGTCATGCCTAACTCCTTCAAAAATCCAGACCTTTTTTGATCAGGTAATTTAAGGAATTTGATAACACTTCCTTCTAAAAAAAATGTTTCTCATTATCTTAAGTTTCTAATAACACTAAAATTATTCAATTTGGTTCAAAAACCTGAAAGTTATATTCCAAACATTTTTGGAGTATTCTTATGCTAAAATAGTATTCTATGCTCAATTTCCATCCATAAATTGACATTCTTAAAGACTGAATTAAAACTCGATTTCAACAAAACATTTGTATTTCTGTGTCTCTAGTTTACTCCAAATTAAAAATCATCTCATTTGGATAACTAGAGAAAAAGTTATGGCTAAAACACCAAAACATACTTAGTGAACATATTTCAACTACATTTTCTAGCTTATAATTTCCAACATTTGACATATAACCCTTCTTGTGCCTAAACTATTTCTACTTCATTTCAAATTTAAGAATTCTTCTTTTTCTTTACACATGACTAATCACTAAAAATGTCTCATTTAATGACTCCAACTTCCAAGAAAAGTTTGAGGTTCAATAATTCCCCCTTGAAGAATTTCGTCCTCGAAATTCTTACCTGAGTGATCAAACAAATGGAGGTAATGCTGTCTTATGTTTTCCTCAGTCTCCTAAGTAACTTCTTCACTCAAATAATTTTTTCCAAATGACTATAGGCAATAGACTCACTCGGTCTTTCAATCACTCATTATATATATATTCAGATTACTCACAATTTTCTATTTCTTACATCGATAACACCAATATCAGATCATATCGATATTTCTTAGCATATTCATATATAACACATTATGAATCTAAGACATCTTTGTTAGAATTACTAACTCATAGGTCAATGGTCCGGTTTTTAATAAATTTATATGGACCAATACAATTTAAGCTTAGTTGCTTCTTTATTGGATATACATACTTTTCATTTCGATCACAAATAATCATTTTCCAATTCAAACTCAGAATTCAGATCCATTTTCAATTCCTCAATAAGATTCTCAATTTCTGAATCCTCAATTTGGGCTTTGTTAATCCTTCCATGTGAAACTAATCTTCAATTCCATAGCAAATAGTACCTTGATTTGCCAAAAATTTAAGTTCACATTCTATGCTCCTTTTTGCACTAGATCTGATAACCTCAATATTTGAATTCATGCTTCACTGCTATTGGGATATGCATATTTATACATATATCCCAGATGTTTCTGTGCATATAATGTCTCCAACTTTCAAGCAGCCACTAATATAGCAAGTTTTAATTCATGTATCAAATAATTAACCCATGAAGTTTCAGTTGTCTCCGCATATGAAATCACTTTATTATGCTGCATTGGATTTTATCCTAATCTCTTATACAACATCATTGTATACTATAAAATCTCCAAATTCAGATGATACAATTAATATTGGCATAATTCCTCAAAATTCTCTTTACTTTTGTTACTCAAACGATTTACATGTTTTTACTTAAGTATTCAAACTATTATTCTCATCTTTTCGAATACATTTAATATATCATCAAATTTTTCTTGGATCGTTTTAATCTTTAATACCATAGTACTGTCAGGGCGTTTGTTGACTCGAACAAATATTTCCAAAGCTCCTTATGCCCATGATTAGTTCTCATAATTCCTTAAATAACTAATTCCTTAACGAGGTAACATTGTCTCACGTTATTTTCAATTTCCCAATTGACTTACCTTTTTTAAATGATTTTCTTCATTCTTTAGATTTCCTTAGATTTCACATTGACTTATTCTAATGTTTGCTCATTTGTACTAATTTCAATTTATTTTCAATCTTACCTTCCCGTGTCTATAACACATTCTTCAGGTCAAATTTGTATCTCCCGAACATATTTGCATAGAATATAATGTGGACCTATATACTCCTCATAGGATGGATACATTACATCAACCATAATGCATACATTCTCAGTAGCATATTCTACATTTTATGCTTGTGTCTCTGTCAAGAATAGGACTCCAAAACTCATTTTGAAATCATTATATATTCATTTTTGGTTTGTTCCTTTATTGATCATTCTTAAATTGAATCATCTGATCAACTTAACTTAATTCAAGGAAATTCTTCTTTGAAAGAAGATTTCTTGCTACTTTCATCGGTATCGCTCAAGAAATTCTTATCGACCAACTGTCTTCATCATTACTTATTAGTCATTCTTAGTACCTTAAAAAGATCAATTTAAGCTATTCATAATATCTCAATAAGATCAATCTTTTCCATAACTTATATGATTAGAATATTCTTTGTAATAAGTCTCACTGAAGCATTAAATAGATTAATTTATTCTTATATCTTAGTATATACCATCAAGATCATTGCATCTTATCTAGAGATGTATTTATGACAATTCACCAATTAATAACTTATGCTAAGAATACCTTAATCTCATTTAATTTTGACAATACCTCTCCTTTTTCACCTGTCCTCAATTATGGGGACTATGCTACGATTGTGCCCTCCTTCTTTTTCCTCGAATTAATCACTTATTGTAACATCATCAACAATCTCAATCTATCCCTGATTGATCATTATAAGCATTTTCATGTGTTACTCTAGTTCCTCTTAGAATTTAAACTATGAGAACTATGACTAACAAATATCCAATAAGTCATAGATTGCTTCCCTATATCATCTCCACACATATAATACATATGTGCTAAATATTCTCACTTGTTATGGTGATCCCATTATCAGATAGGTACTCACAATAACCATTCAACTTAACCTTTTGAACTTCTATATATATTGCTATCATTTATCTCATCTTCTAATTATCCTTTATTACATCTTACATACGTATATTCACAATCAATTCAAAATTATAGAAGTATAATCATCATGAAATTCTGATCTCAATTCCACTAACACATTCTTATGGTAGATCATAATGCTTGTCACATTAATCAAACAACCACTTTGGTTCCAATTTCATCTTCTTAAGATCATAACAATTTCTTTTTTCATTACATTCTACTTATACACTTTAATCTCATCATTCCTACTTGTCTCCTTATTTTCCTCAAACAATCCTTGATAGTACATTCACATCTTTGTCACATTCGGGGATATACACCATAGTACAATATTGGTGTCATATTCAATTCCACCAATACAAATGCATTAACTCGTTATCTGTCATATTTAACCATGTACTATTTTCCATTTCTAATTCCTCAAAACTTTCAATTTTCTAAAATTCTAAAAAGGCATCATTCTTCTCACTAATTCTATTAACTCGAACACTTAATAAATGCCCATGCGTGTGACTTATACACATGCGACTCAGACTAGGGATCAGTGGCTGCGACATGCTAAAACATGTCAAAAATGCAAGTAACTTGATACATATTTTCAAAAATGCCCATGTAAGATACTAAACCTAGGCGCTTTAATACCACAACATGTTGAACCACATTTTCAGAGCCCAACAAGAAAAGGTTGTGTTGAGGGAAGTGAAATGAAAAGGAGATCTAGTTGGTTGATTCCTGTACTTGAAATACCTAAAACGATAATGGGTTGCAATAAGGTCCCACTTATAGCATATTTGACATTAGGTAATGGTTTAGAAAATTAGACTTGGGCTGGAGGTGTTGTTGTAAAGCCCATAAAAGAAAACAAAAGCAACCTAGCCTTAACTAATCAGTCTAACCTTAATTAACCAACCCAGCCTATAAAAATATTAAACAAAAGAACCCATTAGTTGGAAATATTAAACACACCAACAAAAATCAGCTTCCCTCTTCATTTTTCTCTCCATTTTTCCAACTGGTAAGTGTGTTAATGCACCATCTTTCTCTTTCATGTGGCACTTCTCTCATGTGTTCCCTCGTTTTGGTTGTTTTGCAAATTGTGAGAAATTATAGAGGTGAACAACCCCTAAATCCCTTAGCACATAGGTAAAATTCCAGTAGATATTGTATGTTTTTTTGTGATTTCTAGTCATCCTACACTATTTTGTAGTTGGATTACATGTTGTGATTGTTTGGGACAATAATTGAAGTTATGGAAAGAGATAAAAATGAAGAAAAGGTGGCTGAAAAAAGAGAAAAGAAGAGGAGGTAGGAGAAGAGAAAAGGGTGAAAAAGATGACAATTTTTGAAAAATTTAAGTTGCATTAAGGAGCAAGATAGGAGATGCAAAAAGTTAAGGGTAAAACTAAAATTTACTTCCAAAAAGGGTATTTTTGGTGTTAAAAGAAATAAATTAGGGTAAAATAGGACTTTTAATAATTAAGGGTGTTTCAGAAATTATGATGGTTAGGTTAGAAAGGATATTTTTTTTGTTATAATTAAGAATAAAGTTGAAAAGGGAATAATGTTAGATTATTAAATGAAATTGAATAGAACAATTTTATTACATTAGTCTAATAAAGTTTTGTAATTTATAGGTCTGAAGGTCCAAGTAAGGGGTCAATTTGACTATTAAATAATTAAGTCCGAAATTAAGGTAAGGATAACCTTAGACTATACTCTTATAATAGTGTATTGTTTTGTTTTTAATAAATTATTTTTAGCAAATCGTATTTTGAATTAGTTACTAATTAAATTAATGATTAATAGTTACATATATGAATTATGTTTATTTTATTTCACAAATAATTACCAAAGTACAAGATGTTTCACTTTTATATTTTATTACATTTTATGAGATGTATCCCTTGTTAATTCGATGAAAAGTGTGCTAATTAAATAGAGATTGACTAATAATAAGTTGTGAATAAATGGTGTGAATCGAGAATGTTGGATCCTAAATTTTATTTATTTATTTATTTTAAAATTTAGTTATTAATTTAGCAAGCATAAATAAAAATTAGAATTTTTGAATAGAAATGATAGAATTAAGTTAGAGTATAGTATGGTATTTAATAGGTTAAAGGAGTTAGTAGACATTATGTTAAATGAAGGGGGGTAAAATTGGAAAGATAAGGCAAAAAGTGATCTTGAATAAGAAAGAAGGGGAGAAAATCGTGAAGGAAGAAAGAAAGAAGAAGAAAACCGTGGAAGCTAGAAAGAAGAGAGAAAACATGGAGAAGCTAGGAAAAGAAGAAGAAAAATCGTGGAGAAGGAGAAAGAAGAAGAAGGAAGAAGAGTCAACTTGTTTTAAGTAAGTTTTGTCTTTTCTTCTTGTTTGGGTAGAAAAAGAAGTAGAGAAATGGGTTTGTGTTGGGAATGAAGGGAGAAAGAAGAGAACCTAAAGAACCCATTTTGATTTTCGTGGGTTTTTGAACTAGGATTTAATTTTGCTAGTCTAGATAAATTATGGGTAGATTGAGTCTAAGCTCAATTTCTATTTATTCTTGATTATTGAAGCTTTATGGATTTTCCACTAGAATATGAGTTTGAATGGAAAATTGATTTATTTTAGGAAACCAAGACAATCCCATATAAGAGCAAGAGGAAAGACAAATTTGAGTTTGGATTTCCAAGCAATTTAGGTAGGTAATATGTTTATAGTTATTTTGGAGATGGGAAAAATTTCTTACCTATGTGTATATGCTTAAATGTTTAATTTTGAATTATGTGTTTGTTGGAAAAATGAATTGTGATTGATTATCATACTATGCTTTGAAAGATGTTATGACATTTGGTATGATCAAAAGAATAAATAGCATAAAAAGCATGAAAATATGAATATGTGATGGAAAGAAATAATTGAGCATAAAAATTTACTTGTGTTTGGGCAAGAGAGATACCATTTTGTTCGTCACGTGCACGTTGACTTAAAGCCTTCTTCTGACTGTTTGCTTGTGGCACATGAGCTCCTAAGAAACGGACTCATTTAGTTCATGGTGTAAACTTCGGTTTCTCCATTTCAATCTATGGGACTCTCAAGCCATTATGTTTGTGCATTTCATCTTTGATTTCTCAAGTATGATACAAAATTGAGTGTTATGCTTTTATGGTCAAATATACATAATATGTTCTATGTGATGACATTTTAACTTTGAATATGTGAGCTAGAATAGTTGATGATTGAATTGCTAGATAAAGATGAGATATAGATGTATATATATGCTTGATTGTGCTCGTTACCAATGGTTATAAGCATATTAGCCACTGAGCTTCGTAGCTCAACCCATTATTTTTCACTCCTCAGGTGCGGAACAAGAAGGTTGTTGATCTTTGCAAAGATTTGGGGCAAACTCCAAGATAGCTATATTTAGAAGCTAAGTTAGTTCGACTATTTTGGGTAGCTTTAATAAGCATATAAAACATGGGCATCCATTTTTTGTTTTGTATTAAGTTATTTTTGTAGCTGTTGATATATAATTAAAGCTAGGCTCAAACTCTGTTTCAGTTTATTAATGAGATTATGAATGGAAAAGTCCCTTGTGCATATGTTCATATTTATTTTTTGTTGAGTTGTTAATTGTGGTTGGAAATTGTATGTGCAAAAATAGTGTTGGTTTGTTGGGTTTGGGTTGTGGATTTGAAGGTTTCACCACGACGAAGCCAAGACTTTTGTTGCGGTGAACCTTTCCTGAAGGATGTTTTTGGCTCAATCTCGTAACTTCGCAAGGCAAAGCCAGATTTTCACCACGGCACATTTTTCCTGAAGGGTGCGTTTGCTCGACATTGGAACTTCACTGCGGCAAACTTTTTTTGAAAGGTCATTAGTCGTATTCCTTAATGTCGCCACAACGAAACACTTACTTCGCCACAACGAGACTGCCAACACTGACGCTCTTATAATTGTAATAAATAACGAGACCCGAGCCCAACAGAGAATTTGTGGTTTGTCTAGGATAAGTTATATTTATAACATTTCGTTTCCATACTAAGGGTTAAAATCCTAGATTTCTGTAAATGAGAAATAGCAATGAGAGATTAGAAAAATGCGTTTTTATATTCATGCATAATATAGCATTCATACATGTGAATTTGATTGTTTTGCACATGTTTCGATGACTGTACATGCACTCATTTGACAATCTTCGTGTATAATTGATATTTAATGTGATTATAATGTGAATTGTGGATTATGTGTCTTAAAAATTGAGTTGGTATGTATATGTAGTAATTTAGAATTTTTGGAAAAATTTGAGAATTTTCTAATAATTATGGGTATTTTAGACTAGAAAAAATGCCAAGTGGTAGAACAATTGATAAATGGTAGTAGAAATAAGAGTCAAATGGTAGTGAAAATTTTGATAAGAGGCATTAAGATTTAATAATGAATATCATAGAAAATTGAGAGACAATTGGAATAGAAATTGGAGACAAATGGACTGGTTAAGAAAGAAGACCCATTAGAAACCATAAAATGGTGACATATGGCAAGTGACAAGTGTCACTTGCCATGCCATACACCTATCCACAATATTTCCTTCATTTAAAAGACTATCTTCTATCTTTCATTTTCATTTGGTGCTTCCTTCTTCTCTCTTCATTTATGATCTTCATCTTCTTTATTTGTTTGCATCCCCGATACTCACTTCTCACCCATCCATGTTGAAGTTTTTTTGTCTTCTTCTTTTCTTACTAAAGACCCAACCCTACCACTTTTGAATGATGATGATCGTGTGATTTTGGGAAGCTAGGATTAAGAGTGATTTGAAGATCTTTGAGTAAACAAGTAAATCTACAGCATTACTCTTCATGATTTGTTACATTAAAAATGTTTGATGATAGTTAAAGGTCAAATGATCATTAAATGGTAACATGTATATGCTAAAATGTGAATGAGAAAACCTAGGTTTGTTCATCTCTTGCTTTTACACATATGAAGATGATTAATATTTCATAAGTCGTTGTTGAGATGATTTGAGTTAGAATGATCATTAAAGATGGGGCAGGAAAAAGTGCAGAAAAATTTTAATAGATAAATGGAGGGGTTGTATGCTTTGTTTTCTTGGTGTATTAACGTGGATATTTTCAAGTATTAAAGAGACGAGTTAAAATGAGTTTGATGCTAATTAAAAAGGGTATTTGGTGTTTTGAAATGAGGGGAATTAGTGTGTAAGTGATACTGAAAGTTGTTAGTTTTAACAAGTTCATCTATCACGATCGTGCACAAGTATGATCATGACAGAGAGGAAACATGAGGTAGTGCATGATTATGACAAAGAGGAAGCCTCAGGGGAGTTGAAAGATCGTGCACAAGCACGATTGTGACAATGAGGAATCAGTAGGCAGTGCACGATCGTGCTTGTGATAATGAAGGTGTAATGCTCTTTGACAGTTTTTAACACCCTTCGCCCTTTTGACCATAACTTCTTTGGACCTTCGATTGAAACCACAAGCTCCTTACACATTGTTCTTCCTCAACACCAAATTTCATGTCCATCTGAATTCATTAAGAAAGGATTTATAATGATTGATTGATGAGTTTAGGATGCAAATGATGAAGTGTGCTAGAATTTGTTAAATGGAGTGTTTTCACTGAATAGGCATATATATTTTGGCCATATCTTGATATGTAGATATCCAAATGGAATTCTTTTAAGTTTAGATTAAACTAGAGACATATGGCTATAAATTTCATGAAGGAATCGATTTTAATTCTATCTCTAAGAGTTTCAAATTCTGGTTTGAAGTTGAGTATTGTGTACTGTCATGGTGTGAGAATAGTCTGAAGTATTTTGTGTATAACTTGTAGAATACTGAACCATCTTGTATGAACTTTAGTTCATTAGAAAGACATAGAGGAGCATTTGTTTAGAAGAAGGTGTTACCTAAATAGTTAATTTTCCTTGTCAAAATGGCCATGCAAAATTGATCCAAAAATATGTTTTGAGAAAAGCTGGACTGATTGATTTATGATGTTATAACTTAGTGAATGAATTGTTGATATCAAAGTACTAAAGGCATGAGTATAATGGGAATGAAGATATTAATATGATTGTAGTTGTGATTTAAAAGAGTTGAGTAATATGTATTAAGTAAAGGTGAATGAGAATTGGATATTATAAGTGCATATTTTGCTAGAAAAGAAATGACAAGTAATTGAATTATAATATTAGCAAAACCAAGTGTTCTTGAGGTGTAAACCTAAGAATAAGCTAGACACATACAAATGATAAGGTTTGAATGATCAAGAGGTATGATTAAGGGAACATACTCGGAATAGTCAAATTGAGCATGCATTATAAATTACACCTATACATATGTGTACAATTGAATGTTTATGTGATTGTGCAATTTGTTGATTCCGAAAATTGAATGTCCGAGGCTTTTAATGCATGAAATATATTGGAAGTACTCCTTGTATGTGAATTTGGCGAAATAATTGATACTCAATATTATTGTTGAATGATGGACCATGGTTCGATGATAAATGTGAATGTGAATGTGAAATTGAAATCAAGTGATTGATTGCAAATATGTTAATGTGATGCATTTCATTACATGAATGCATGATAACATAAAGATTGTTGTGACCAGAGTAACCACCAAAAAAGAGCTTAAAGCTCAAAATGTGATAAGAGCCTCTAGGTTAGTTTAAATGTGCCTAGTATCTACAAGAGATATGGGATAATATCTGAAGCAAACCCGGTATCCACAAGGGGTATGGGCTAGTAAAAAGACACTCGATCACAACAAATTTATAATTGGAAGGGAGTCTCATGTGCATTGCATTTATAATTGATATGTATGTTTTAAATAATCGAAATGAACTATTTGACTACTCTGAATGAGAAGTGTGGAATAAGTGATCAAAGTGTTATGTGATGCTATATGATTATTGGTGAGATGATGTATATTATATGATGGCATGAAGTGTATGTGAATTTGAAGTATGAATTGATGTGTTATGTGATTGAGTGAGCCATCGAGGATGATCCGCTCATTGAGTTTGCAAAACTCACCCCAAAACTACAGCAACATTTTTCAGGCTTAGAGAAGATCTCTAGTTAGGCAAATTGGAGTCTAGCTACTGCATTCGAATAAGAGTTAGAGGTTGGAATCAGTTCGTGTATACATAGATTTTTATTATTTTGTATTAAAGAATGTATTTCGCAATTATTGTACAACATTTATGAGAATTGAAAAATGTTATGACATTATGACTAAAAGTGTTTTATATCTGTAATGGGCCCAAGTGACTACTGAAATTATGATGATATATATATATTGTAACTCTTGTGATTAAAAATGTTTATTAATAAAATGGGTCGAAAAGGTTATTGCTTTCCTAAATATGCGTGTGATGTTTGAAAGTTTTGTATTTAGTTCAATTGTTTGACTGTCCTAACGCCCCACCCTTGTGGAGTATATTTGCAAATACCGTTGGTATGTTCGGGGATATGCACTATGAGAGTGGGGTGCTACAACATTCGATGGTCATAGATTGTTGAGTTGTTTAGATATGAGAGAGCGATAGGTATCTATCCATGGAGTAGGTACCAGAGCATCCTGAGTCCCAAGGATGTCCTGTGTCGATGGGTAGGTACTGGAATGGTACCAAGATATCCTGAGTCTTGAAGATATCTTTTGCTAGTGGCTAGGTACTGGAGTAGTACTAGGATACTAAGTTGGAATGAGAAATTGAGGTACCCTGTGCCGATATTTATACATTTAATTACATTTCTACTTGGTGAGAAATTATGTTGAATAGAGATGAGCTGGTAGACTATTAAATGTAAGTTTACTATGTTAAACATAGCTAGACAATTTGGTTACTTATAGGATAAAACATAAATGACAGTAATAAAATAATAATCATTGGTTTGATAAAATTTTAGGTGTTTGTTAGTTGTTTGGATATACTGAGCAAGGTTATGTATCTTAGTATTATATGTATGCTTTAAATCACTTGACTAGTTTTTATATTTTGAGTTATTTGATTTTAAGGGTATAGTCAGTTACCCTTATTGAGTAGGTAGCTCACCTCTTGCCACTATTTTTTTAGGAGATAGAGAGATTGCTGAAAATCCCAGTGTATGAGATTGATAGAGTGGAGTTTATATTGGGCCAACAAATTAATTGAGTAAACTTGCTTGATTGTATATTTTTTAATATGATAGTTTGGGTAGTTGTGTGTGTATCGAATACTTTTGTGACATACGAATATCCTTTTTTGGAACTAATGGGGATTTCGGTAATTAATGTTATGCTTTGGGAACAATTTGGATAATTGTGGTTTAAGAATTTTGGGAGTATTACAGCTGGTGGGGCATAAGTATTGAGCTTATATGGGTTGGAAGAGGCTAGGCTGGATGAGCTAGAGGACAACCCAATCTACTAGGGGTCATTAGAAACCCTATTAAGGTTTCTGCCCTAGTTATTTTGTTGCATACCACCAGAGCAAGTGTTTATACTAGATTGAGAGCTTCTACTCTGAATTTTTTCCAGAGTGAGATGCCAAAGGAGCAACTTTAGTTAAATGTGAGGAATGATATGATAGGAGTCACTATTTGTGGATGAGTAGTCGAGCACGAAGGTTCAAGAAATTGATGAGAGACTCGCAATGCTCGACTGCAGTGATGAACGGTTCATACTCAGTAGGGAGACCATGCAAGGTGAACAAGACCAGGTTGTTGTCCGAGATGTGATCTCGAATGGCGACGAGTTCTTGTGTTATGGTAGATATGGTGTTCAGGAAATTAGAAACAAAAGAGGCTCATTTCTTAAGCGTGTGGAGTTTGTGACAAAGTAGCGATTGTTGGAATGATGATTTCTAGAGTAAATGGCGTTCAAGCATGATCCAAAAGTAACGAGCTATATCACATTTGAGGGTAAGACAATCAATGGAGTTTGAGAGTAACGCTGTGAAGAAATAATAGACAAGGTGGTCAAATTTTTGCCACTTAACATATTCTGAAGATGTGTTATTGACGTTGGGAGAAGGGTTATAGCCGAGAAGATTAGAAGTTGTAAGCATAGCTTGGACTTGGTTTCACTGAGCCAGGTAATTTGTCATGTCTAAAGGTATTCTAACAACATTAGTCAATTAGTGGAATGGTAAAATTGGAGTTATGTGGTTTGCCATAGCTATTGTGTGGGTTATGAAGGTGTTTTTTGTTGGTAATGGACATTAAAGAGAAATTTTTTTTGGTGTGAAACAAATACTTGAAAATTTTTGTTGTTTTCTAATGAAGAAGGGAGGTTTGAAAGACGAGGTTAATTTAATGCAAGCTTTAATACTATGAAATTATTTACTATTTTTTTCATATTTCTTTAAAAAGACTCATAAGTTTTAACATACAATTGAAAAATACAATCAATAAAAGATTTATAGTGATTGATATCCATAATACAGATAATAATCTTCTCTATAAAGATTTAATAGTTGAGATATAAATATCTAATATTACCATAACATGTAATTTAAGTGCTTCTATAAAATAACGTCAAAGTTAAGCGATGATTAAAATTAATTTGATTTATTTTTAATAAAAAGAGAGATAAACAACATTATTTAATAAAAGACAATACTTTTAATTTAATTTATTAATATTTGTTCGTGAGGACTTTCTATTAATTTATAAAAATAAAATTTTAATTTAATTTATTGATACTTGCATTTAACTTTAAAAATCCTTTAAAAATTATTCATATAAGCTAATAGAATACTTTAATTCAAATAGTTTCCTATAAATAAGATTTGAACTTTGATAGTTAAACGTGATGATAATAACTTCTAGAGTTGTTAAAAAGGACGAAGAAAAAAATTAAATATCAATATCTTAGAAAGATGAGAATTATACAAAAATTGAAGATAAGAATAAATAAGGTTTCAAATCATGGTCCAGAAGCAAAAGTAATAAATACAGAAATTCATCTTGATTAATGCACATAGATAAATACTAGAAACTCAGCTTTAATGCATTTGTCATCCGAGGTACATTTCAACTCAAAGCTAAGAAGTCTCCTATTGGTTTGAATTTTCTCTCAAATTTAAAAATAATATATTTTTAACTTTAGAATATATAGAACAACACAATTAAATACTTATCATATATTTCTATTGTTATGTAAACAAATAAATAAATTTATTTATAATCCATAAGGACATTCACTAATAAATTTAAAAGTAAATATACGTTTTAATGAATCCTTGTAACTATATATAATATATTAATTGAATTTCATTTTACATGAAGATATTATTATATTTCAAATTATCTCATTATATCTATTTTTAATAGGTACAATGTTTATTTGCATGACATAGAAATAAAAAATTAATTTTTGTACCATAAAACTTAGTTAGGCATTGTAGTATAATTGATTTTATAAATTAAAAATAATTTTAATCAAAGTCAAGAAAGATAAAAGGTATTAATAAGATGTCAATTAATGTTAAAATTTAAATTTAAAAAAGAAAAGATAAGTTTTAGACAGACGTTCAAAATCAAAGTGATAAAGTAAAATATTATGTATTACATGCTTGGATATTGTACAGGGAGTGATCTATGACTTATTAAATACTCTTAAGCCCTAGTCCCTATAGGAAAAATTCAAAGATGACTCAGAGTAGCATAGTGGAAGCGTGGATTTATGTGGATATATTGAAATGGTAACCACTAAGGATAGGTAACTTTTGTACAGGATACCTAAATGTTATCCAGAATCAGTTAAGATCGAGGTATCATTAGCTTGAAGTATTAATTGGTGACCTTTTGAAAATAAATCTCTAGATAAGATGTAATGGTCTTAATGGTACATACCAAGGCATAAGAGTAAATGTGCAGCTTACTACATCTCCAAGCTTTAGTATATAGAATATTCTGATTATGTAAGATATAAGAGAAATTGATTTTGTTGAAATATTATGAATGGTTGAAAAGCAATGATGAATATAGTTAACTGAGAAAGATTTCATGAACAATACATGTAACTTTGGAGAGAAATCTTCCTTTATGAAGACTTTCATTGAATTATATCATATAGACGAAATGTTCCATTTTTAGGAATTGGTGAATATTGAACGAATCAAAGGTGAATATTGGAGTTAGATAATTATAATACCCAGGGACGAGGAGCTGAACATAATATAGAAATTGTATATATATTTTCGTTGTTGTAAAGTATCCAAATTATGTTACCGAGTCTTTGAATTCTAGATAATGTTATTGCTATTGCTTAAAGGAATTGAAAACCTTGTATAGAGGATCAGACATATTAATAGTTATTGATTTTTGCTGGTTAAGTTGTTGGTTAATTCGAAATCTAAGACTGAGAAATGCTAGAAAATATTCGCATTATATGTCATGCGAAATGTATTACTGGAAATAAAACAGATGTGATCTCTGATTTTGTCAAATTGGAAATATGACTTATGAATAGTGATATATTGTCTTGTTTGGTGCTATTATTAGATATTCATTGTTTTGTATGAATGGACATGTCCTGCCTAATGTTGAGGTCTTTAAGTTCATCAATTGGATGGTATTATCCTACAAAGATAGAGTGTTAAGTTGTTATTGCACAATGATACCTTTACATGTGATGATCAACTATATCTACCTACTATAGATGATTGGAAACCAGAATTGAGATACTTTCCATACTTGATATTATAAAATATTTAATGATTAGCAGATGTAATTGAGGTAGCTTGTGTTAACAAAATTAAGATATGAGAAACGAAATGTAGTTGTATAGAAATTCCATATCAAAATATTTACGCTAGATTTGCAATCTACTGATTAATTTTCTTATAATTGATTGCTCTATAATAGAAATTGGTGGGAGAAAAAATATTTTTGAAAGTATCACCCTATAAAGAGGAGTGCTGAGGTTCGATAATAGGGCAAGTTGAATCTTAGGTATATTGGCCCTTATGAGATTATTGAGAAAGAGGATCTATTAGCTTACAGATTGGCGTCATCACTCGAAAGAACTTAGACCCATAATGTATTTCATGTTAGTATGCTTAGAAAGTATAGGTCAGATCCGAAGCATAATGCATTCCAAGGAAAATTACATGTACATAACTGATTTTTATGCATGTTCATTACTTATATGTGTATAGTATGATTATGCAAGTGTGATTTTGATACTTTCGAGTACCCACAATTCGATACCTTTGGGTACCCATAGTTTGATATTTTCGAATATTCATAAGCACCCGTTATCTACACCCATAGAAAATGTGTAGGCTTAACATAGAAAGGAGACTTAACAATCATAAATAAGAAATACAACATGACAACATGAATACTTGGCATTGATAAGCATTTGTATTGGTTGTAGTGGTGAATTGTACTAATGTGCAATTGTATTGATAATTTGTAAGAATGAGCATTAAATATCAACATTTGACTTATAAATGTGCATTTTTGTTGTATGGATAATATATTAAGGCATATGTTACCAGCTCAGGAAGTTGAGATTGCAAGTAATTTGAATTATATGGAGGAACCAGTAAAATTATTCAGATATCAGACTAAGCAGCTGAGGAATCGAGTAATTCCTCTAGCAAAAGTTATTAGAGAAATCATTTGAGAGAAGAAGCTACTTGAGAGACGAAGGAAAACATTAGACAACATTACCCCCATCTGTTTGATCAGTCAAGTAAGAATTTTGAGGATGAAATTTCTTAAGGGGGAAAGACTTGTAATATCCTGCCTCCTAAAATTGTTAAGATATTAAACTGTTAAATTGAGTCACATGAGTTATTTCATTTAAGAATTTACAAAGTGCATTTTATTCACATGCATAATATTCATATACACATATGAATCATGATTTAGAAAACATTGCAAGATAGTATATGCACTCAATTGACAAATTCTGGGGTATGGAATAAAAATGAACGTGATATGAATGTGCATTCCCAATGTTTTACATTTTGATTTACCAATAACATAAATTGATGGACTATAATTAGTGAATTGGGAATTTATTGTTATGATTGAGTAATTAATGAGGTGATATGTGCATCTAGTCTAAGAAAGATGTTAAAGATTAAAACAAATTGATACGTGGGAATTTAGGTTGATTAGGCCTATTTGGTAACATTTGGCATTGGGAATAAGTGACAAATGACTCAGTTAAATGACTGACAAGTGGCTTGAGTATAATTATGACAATGGCACTTTAAATTTGTGACAAATGGCACTTTAGACTTCTGACATGTGGAGAAATAGAATAGTGACATGTGTAGCTTTATAAATGGTGACATATATAGCCTTACAATTGGTGACATGTGTAGCCTCACAATTGGTGACATGTGTAGCCTTACAATTGATGACATGTGTAGCCTTAAATGAGTGACATGTGGAGCCTAAAGTAAGTGACATATGGACCAATAGAATAGTGATATATGGACCAATAGCAGGACAAAATATGTACCTATAGAAGGGTGACATATGGACTAATAGAATAGTGATATATGGACCAATAGAAGGATAACATATGTACCAATAGAAGAGTGACACATGGACCAATGAAATAGTAACATATGGATTAGTTTGACCTTCCTGAATTTTCTAGAGAAAAAGGATGAAAAAGGTAATAGAAGTGAGAGTGAAGGTTGGCCATAAGGTTAGAAGAGAGAGAAAAAAGAAAATGAGAAGAGAAGGAAAGACAAAAGGAAGAGAAGAGGAGAAGGAAAGAAGTTATTAAGGTAAATTGAAATTATGGTTTCAATTTTATTTTTCTATTTCAATCTGTCTTTCATATCATTAGAGCACGAATTTGAAGAAACTCAAAAAATGAAAGTTGTATATATAGGTCTTAACTTGACTTCTGTGAAAGTGGCTTGACAAAATAGTGACTAGAGCTCGAGTTATGCTTGTTTCCCTAATACTGCCTATGATAGACCACTGTGCAGGAACCTTGTATTATTTCCTAATTTTTAGGGACCTTAGAGTCCGAATTAGTGAAAGTATAAAACATAAAAAAAATGATTATTGATGTCTTATTAATGCTTTTGTGAGATGGGTTTGGTAGGAGATGTATTGATAATGATTTATTGAGTGTTGAGTATTGGTTATCAGTCTATTTCTTACCAAAAATAGGACATAATTTAGATGGAAATTATATTTTAAAAGGACATATTTTATGTGTAATTTTTAGATATATTAAGACTAATGGAAGTCTAATTTTAGGGGGCACAAGAATCATGACATTTGGATCTTTGTAGAGAGAGTTATGATTAAAGAAGATAGCTTGTTCATAAAGAAACATTAGGAAGAAAATGATGTAAACATTGCACATAAGGTTAGGTTAGCTTGATGTTTGAGGAGACATTGAGCTGAACTAGTAAGTACTTTATTGACCTATTGACATATGTTAGAATAATATTTATGATGATTGATCAGGGATTAATTTTTTAATAACCCATTTTCATATTGAGGATGAGAACTTTAGCTTGTTATTAGAATTAATGAATTGCATATCATTAACATACACACACATAAATTATGATTTTGTACACATTACAAAGATAACATATGCACTCAATTGATTCGTTCCAGGGTATGAAAAGTTTAAAATGTTCATGATGTGAATTGTGAAATGTTTATGCCTTGCATTTTAGTTTGATTGATCACAAGTAGTAAATTTGGAATTAATTGGTATAACTAGAAAATTGAGGGATTAAGATGTACATTTGGGATAGGAAAAATTCCAAGTGATAAGATAGATTGAGACATGAAAATTTGGATGATTTAGTCTATAATTGAGTGACATTTGGCATTGATAATTATGTGACAAATGGGCTGGTAAGTTGATGACAAATGGTATAGTTAATTAATGGACAAGCGGCAGCTGTAACACACTATATGTGACCTAGCTTTAATGGTGACATGACAACATATATACTTGATACATGTTGAACATGCCTTTAGACATATGGCCATTACATCAGATGACACCTAACACCTTAGGTGTAACATTCAGCGGAAGCCAACTTGGTTCAGCTTATTTCTTGTTCTTTCTTCTCTCACTCACACCATCGAAACTCTTTTCTTTTACCTCCATGAAATTGCTTATGGCTATGCCTAATTTTTGCATAAATAATCCATGTTTTAGCCTCACAATGTTAAGTAAAAGATCAACTTGAAGTTGCCTTACTAAACCTAGACAAAATCCATCTAAGTTTTACCTTGAATGTGTGATGTTTATGCTTACTTGGAGTACTAGATTGGCTTGATATTTTGATCTAGAATTGGAGTTAAACATGTAAGTATATGGTTAGTGTTTATAGCATGTTTTGATAGAGAATTGATGACGATGAATTAGGATGAATTACATATGATGTTAATGATTGATTGTGCTGGAAATTTCTGCATGGACTTAGATATTTTTCTGTCTGGTTTTTGCATGTACAAAAACAGTAAGTTAAGGATTGTTGTATGGATGATTTAAGTTAGGATTTTAGGTATAAATGATGAAGATTTCATAGTAAAGATAGGTGTTATTGAATCTGGAAAATTAGAGCTGTAGGTCGAAATTCTGGTTTCAATTTCATCTTCCTTTTTCGATTTATTTTACATATCTTTAGAGCATGAATTTGAAAAAACTAAAAGAATGAAAGTTATAGATGTAGGTCTTATATTGACCCCTGTGAAAGTGGCTTGATAAAATAGTGACTAGAGCTTAAGTTATGCTTGTTTCCCTAATACTGCCTGTGACAAACCCCTGAGCAGGAATCTTATATTATTTCCTAATTTTTTTGGACTTTAGAGCTCGAATTAGTCAAAGTGTAAAACATGAAAAATGATTATTGATGTCTTATTAATGCTACTGTGAAATAGTTTGGATAGAAGATATCTTGATAATTTTATGCAATTAATTGAATTCATAACCTAAAGAATGGATTGTTTTGATGTGGTTGAGATCAAATCTAGAAATTATTATTTGTTTAAGGAATAACTGAGTTCTTTTAATGCAAACATGATCTTAAGAACATAAAAAATGTGTATAAGGTATGCATCAATGAGCGAAGAACTTGGGCTAATTATGAATTAGAATTGCGTAAATGTATAAATCTATGTTACTGGAAAAAAGTTTGGTGAATGTATAAATCTAGCTTACTGAAATTCCATATTTAAAAGAACAATTGTATTTGTGTTATAAGAGGCCTTGATCATGAAAATTTTTCAAGGATAAGTGTAAATTATGAATTGATAATGATATAAAGATGTTCTCATGAAAGTAATGTGATTCAAAGTATGTAAGTGATGAATTGGGAATGGTTGAATGAGAACTAGGAATTTGTGTGATGTATAATCCTAGGAAAAAGAATGATAAATGTTTAAGTGTTGAATTGAAAGTGATCAAGTGTATTAAGGCATAAACCTAATTGCAAACTACATGATGCATAAACTATGATGAATGTATAAGTATGATTTGTGAATAAGATTTCATTCCCAGAATAATCAATTGAGCATGTATTAAACATGACATACATACATGTGTAACTTTGAACGTTCATTTGATTGATCAATTAGTAATGTGTACATTTGTGTATTGTTTAACTTAAACGTACACATCGACCAACAACATCTAGACATTGCTGATACGTCAAGGCAACAGCTAATTGGAGTGTACTGTGAGTTAAACAAGATGTGTAAACCCAATAATATATGTGTTTCTGTTCGATCCGATGATTGTGATAAATGACTGTGCACACCGAATGAAAGTGATATTGTGCACACCAAATGAAAGTGATTGATAGAACATTATGTGAAATAATACATTTCATGACATTGATCTGCATGATCAGATAAAGGAGTTGTGACTGGAGTGACCAACCTGAAAAGAGCTTAAAGATCAAAAATGTGCACACAGAGCCATAGGCTCAATGATTAATGAGCCCAATATCCATAATAGGTATGGGACAGTATATGAAATGAGCCTGATATCCACAATAGGTACGGGACAATATCTGAAATGAGCCTGGTATCTATAATAGATACGAGACAGTTAAATAGGCGCTCGGTCACAACAAAATAAAAATGAAAGTAGAGTCTCATGTGCATTTACATCCATAACTTTACATGTACCATTTGAATATTTGCAAAGAATGACTGAATTGAGTGGATATAATGATATGTTATGTTTGTGTACACGTTGATAATATGAATGAGAAGAAATGAATGATTAGATTATCCTAAAATGATTATATGAAATGCTTGTGATCATATCATAACGAACTTGTTAGAATATGATGTATATTGCAATTAGGTACTAAATTTTGAATGATGTGATGTATGAGATCTGATTCTGAATGATGTGAGATACTAATTGAACTGTGTTATACACTTGTGATATTTATGTCTGTTTTGAGTGAGCACATCGATGATGGTTCACTTACTGAGTTTGTAAACTCATCAAAATTGTAACATTGTTTTTTAAGTTTAGGAGAAATCTAGCTAGTCTAGTTAAAGTAACTTCTGCATTTGGATATGGGTCAGTGTCAGAATTAATTGTGCCCGCAAATGTCTTAATTATGTTGTATCAAGAATTGTAACTTTCAACTGTTGTATATTGTACATGTGAATTTTGGAAATGTAATGACATTTGAGACTGTATATGTTTGTGAATAGAAATGGATCAATATGATTATTGAAATTATTTATTTTATGTGCGATGGATTAAAATGTAAAATGAATTGATGTAACCTTCTTAACATGCTATTTTTGTAGAGTATGTTCCTAATTATCCCTCGATATGTTGGGTATATGCTCTATAGGAGTGGCATGTTACATGCATGATCGAAACCTTACAGTAGTATTAGAGCCATCTTGTGCCTATTAGATGTATTACATGTGCAACAAGGTTGCATGACTGTGATAATTGTGGGTTTGTTCTTAGAAAATTCGAAATTAAATTATGAAATTATGTTTTCATGATTTTTTTTAATGATCTTCTTATGACATCTTTGTAGATGGTTTTAGTTATTGAAATTTTATTTCAATGTGATTGAAATATTTATTGTCGAATTTCTAACAATATGCTGGAAAATTGTTTTCTGCTAAACATATGTTGTTGGTTGGCTAAATTGATGAGGTTTAACATGTTTTTCATGGAATTTGATTCTAGAAATTTTATGTAAACATATTTAGAATGTGTTTACACTTATTTAATTTTTTCCAGAATTTATTACAATTTTTTAAATAAATTTTCAAATAGTAATCAGATCTGGTCGATTTTGAAGAAATTGATGGATCTGTTTTGTTTGATAATTTTGTATATTTATGTTTCGGTTCCAAAACCTTAACAAATATTTTTATGTGATAAAAATATGTTATTTTGATATGATGAAACAATCCAAAATGCTTGTTTCTTGAATTAACATTTTCGAAAAAAAATTTAGATGTCAAATTTGTCATTTTTAGAATCTCATTAGTGCTTCGGTTATCTTGATAATTTTTGGGTGATTCTAAAATTATTTTGATGAACTTGAAATGACTTGGAGATGCAAGGAATGATGATTTGATGTTTTGAAAATTTTGGGAAATATTGGAAATTAATTTAATTAGAGCATTATTTTATAGTAAGACTTGAAATTGGCTTGTGAAACAAAATTAAAATGTTTAATTTTGACATCAAATAATCAATTTTAAGGTGAATTAATTTTTGAAATTAAGAGTTTAATTTAATTTGATTAATATTAAATTCTAAACTGAAATGACATATAATATTAAATTTAGCCAAGATAACACTTAGGAAGAAATTCAATTCAAGAGTTTAATCAATTTCAAAAATGCAGGATCCATTACTTGTCACAACAAATTTTGATGTATTTAATTTTATGCATTAGAGGATGCATGTTGGGAGTATGAGTAGGTTTGCATGATGGATTGTTACAAACATAAACCCAATATGATTGGGGTGTCCATAGCATGCTATATAGTTATATATATGATATATATATATATATAAGACCATCCTAGTTAGATGAGACCTAAGTAGAAACTCCTCACTTAGAATATTGAAACTAACACCTTCCATTAATATGGTGACAACCAGAGTTCTTTTAGAGTTAGGGTTGTTAGGCACACCCAAACCCACTCTGCACGAATATGATCGAACCATAAAAATAGGGTTTTCATATTAATGGGTTAGTTTTAACTAGAAGCATTGATTTGTTGGGCAAACCCAAGATCAATGTAGATAGAGGCGAAGTTAGGTAGTATACATGAGATATACATGCATTAAGAGTTGATAGCCCAATGTGTGTGTACTCATCAACAGTTTATAGCACTAGATTCAATAGTTGCATTATAAATGCAATTGGTATGACCGATACCTACTAATTAGCCTAAGGTAGCTCATTAGGCAAACCCAAGGTCATTCCTAGAGATATTGGATATCAACCCAGTAGGAGAACTTCTATACAAGTTCTTTCGGATTCATATTGAGGGTTATGGTTTCGCGAGAAAATAATGGGAGCCATAATGCATATTAGTAAAGTCCTAATTGACATGCATTTATGTACAGTATAACACCTTTTCACTCTTTGACATTAGGTTGCAAGAATCAACACCATAACCACTAGTGTGAACCTACACTCACTTATGGAAGCCAATAAGTTGATTGGACCCAACTTCCTAGACTAGCTTAGGAACCTGAGAATAGTTTTCAAGTCAGATAAACTAGGCTACATCTTAGAAGAACCATTTCCTGATCCCCCTGTTGCTAATGTTTCTGATAGTGATCAAAAGGCATACAAAAGCCATCTTGATGATAGTGAGATGGCTAGCTGTTGTCACTAAAATTGCAAAAATAGCATGAGGCCATAGATGTTCATACCATATTCTATCATTTGAGGGAGCTATTTGATGAGCAAGCTAGGTCTGAAAGGTTCGAGACCTCAAGGTTGCTCTTCCACTCCAAGATGACTAAGGGAACATCTCCAGTGCAATGTGCACTGAAGATGAATGGCTATATTGAGAGGTTGGCCTCCTTGGGTTTCCTGATGGATCATGAATTAAAAATTGACTTAATTCTAACTAACTTTACTGATAGTTTACCACGATTTTGGTTGGAGGAGGAAGAACCAAAAGAAGAAGAAGTCCATAAGGTCTAAGGGAGGTGTGGCCAAGAAGAAAGCTAAGGAGACTACCCCTAAGGGAACATGTTTCCACTGTGGCAAGGATGGCCATTGGAAGAGGAACTGTAAGGCCTATCTGGAGTCACTGAAGCAGAAGAAGGCATTAGATGCCCCATTTACTTCAAGTATGTTTGTTATTGATATTAATATTATTTCTAATAATAACATATGGGTATTGGAGACTAGTTGTAGTTCACACATATGTACTGATATGCAGGGCCTTAGGAACAATAGATAACTCAACAAGGGAGAGTCAGACTTGTGCATGGGCAATGGAGCAAGAGTTGTTGTATTAGTTGTAAGAACTTATGTATTGACATTCCCTAATGGGCTTGTAATAGAATTAGATGATTGTTTTTATGTACTGTATTAATTAAGAATATTATTTTAGTTTCGAGTCTTAATAAAACTAGTTTCCATTTAAATTTTAGTAACAATGTTGTTATATTAGTTTGAATGGAATGCTTTATGCTATAGGCATATTATGCAACGGAGTACATATTAGATATGTCCAATCCAGTTTTAAATATCAATGACAATAAAAAGAGATAATATGAAATCATCATATTTATGGCATTGTCACCTTGGCCATATAAGTGAGAGACAGATGACAAAACTACATAAGTGTGTTAATTTAGGGTCATTTGATTATGAATCATATGACACATGTGAATTTTTATTATGAGGCAAGATGACAAAGTTATCCTTTAAGGGAAAGGGTGAACGAACTACTGCGCTATTGGACTTAATACATTCAAATGTGTGTGGTCCGATGTCCACATATGCCGAAGATGGTTTCATATACTTCATTATCTTTATCAATGATTATTCATGATATGGGTATGTTTATCTTATAAGATACAAATCTGAGGCCTTTGAAAAATTCAAAGAATTCATAAATGAGGTAGACAAGCTGTTGGGCAGAAGTATTAAAAAATTTTGATCAAATCAAGGTGGTGAATACTTAAGCCAAGAGTTTCTAAATTATCTCAAAGATAATGGGAAGTATCCCAGTGTACTCCACCTTACACACCGCAACACAATGTTGTGGTAGAAAGGAGAAACTGAACCTTGTTGGATATGGTGAGATCAATGATGGGCTTAGCAAATTTAGCAGAATCCTTTTGGGCATATGTGTTATACAGAGTCCCTTCAAAGTCAGTTGATGTTACTCCATATGAGATGTGGACTAACAAGAAACCCTATCTTTCTCCTATAAAAGTTTGGGATTGTATGGCTTATGTGAAGCATATTCAGCCAAATAAGCTAGAAGCTAAATTTGACAAGTGTCTGTTTGTAGGATATCTTAAAAAAATGAAAGGATATTAGTTCTACAATATTTTTGAACAAAAGGTGTTTGTTTCAAAGCATATTATATTTTTAGAGAAAGAGTTTCTTCTATAAGAAGACAGTGGGAGCAAAATTAATCTTGTAGAAGTTTAAGATGCTCAAATAGATACAGGTCAACTGCCTGATCCCGAGACTATTGTTCATACTGATGAAACAATAGTTCAATCTTCTGACATACAAGAAGTTCGTAGGTCAAGTAGGATACGTCATGTTCTAGAGAGATATGGATTTCTCATAAGTAAACATAATGATGTATTGCTCATAGAAGATGATGCGCCTACTACCTATGAAGAAGTTCTGAAGATGACAAATGACTTCAAGCCATAAAATCCAAAGTGGATTCCATGTATGAAAACTAAGTATGAACTTTGGCTAACCCACCTGAAGGGATAAACCTATAGGGTCTAAATGGGTTTTTAAGCAGAAAACCAACATAGAGGGTAATGTAGTTATCTATAAAGCTAGGCTTGTAGCTAAAGGTTATCGTCAAAGATGAGGAGTTAACTATGACAAAACATTTAGCCTGATAGCTATGCTTAAATCCATTATGATACTCATGGCCATTGCTTCTCATTATGATTATGAGATATGATAGATAGATGTGAAAATAAATTTTCTTAATGGAATCCTAACAGAGGATATGTACATGACACAACCCAATGGTTTCATATCCAAAGATGGCGAAAAGGTATGCAAGCTTCAAAAATCCATTTATGGATTGAGGCAAACATCTAAGAGTTGAAATATTCGATTTGATGAGACAATCAAAGAGTTTGGTTTCTCACAAAATCCAGATGAACCTTGTGTGTGTAAGAAAGTTAATGGGAGTGCAATCATATTCCTTGTGCTGTATGTAGATGATATACTACTGATAGGAAATGATGTTTCAGCTTCACAATCAGTCAAAATTTGGTTGTCCAATAATTTCTCCATAAACACCTTAAAGAAGCAACTTATATTTTTTGGTGATAAAAATCTATAGAGATAGATATAAGAAGTTGCTTGGTCTTTCTCAATCTACATACATAGACAAGCTGCTAAAGAAATTTAGCATGGAGCAGTCCAAGAGAGGTTATCTTCCCATGATGCATGGGATTACACTCTCGAAATCTATATGTCCAAAAACACAAGTTGAGAGGACTCATATGAATTTAATCCCTTATGCTTCGGCTATAGGATCAATCATGTATGCTATGTTATGTAGGAGACCCAATGTATCACATGTTTTAAGTGTTACGAGCAAATACTAGTCGGATCTTAGTGAGGGTCATTTAGTGGCTGTCAAGAATATCCTTAAGTACTTGAGAAAAACTAAGGATGTATTCTTGGTATATGAAGAAGGAGATCTTGTTGTGAGCGGGTATATAGATGCTAGTTTCCAATTCGACAGGGATGATTTTAGATCCCAGTCAGGATATATTTTCACACTAAATGGTGGAGCAGTCAGTTGGAAGAGTTCCAAACAAGATAAAACTGTAGATTCCACAACCGAAGCAGAGTATATTGTTTCTTCAAAAGCAGCAAAGGAAGCATTTTGGATCAAGAAGTTCATCATGGAACTTAGAGTGGTTCCTAGCATTATTGACCTAATCATGGAACTTAGAGTGGTTCCTAGCATTATTGACCTAGTATAGCTGTATTGTGACAACAATGGTGTCATAATGCAAGCAAAAGAATTAAGGTCTCATCAGAAATCTAAACATGTACTCAGGCGATACCATTTGATTAGAAAAATCATTGGTAGAAACTATGTCAAGATAGAGAGAGTGCTCACTGATTATAATATTGTTCATTCTTTGACTAAGTTGATTCCTCAAAAGAGATATGATTCTCATATACTTGCCTATGGTATTAGATACAAAGGCGATTGGCTTTAGTGTAAGTGGGAGGTTGTTAAAGAAGTGTTCTAAAGGCAGTCGCCTTTAATACTTATTGTACAAATCTTTATGATTAATGAAAAGACATTTTCGTTAATTTAATGTTCATGTTCTTTATGAATTAATAATGATCTTAAATTGAATTAATGAATTCCTTGATACATTACATAGCATAAAGGAAATAATGATGAGATCATGATAATGAGATTCCTATCATGTGTAATTATATTAGTATCTAAATTACCCCTAGTCATAGGATTAATGAGACCGGACATTATTAATTCGGACAGACTAGCATATGTTATACTCCTTGATTGGATAAAGCAGTGAATCTTATAAGTTATATATAACACCTCACTTTCGCAAGACACGTATGTGACATCCTTAATGATGTTCGAGAACATACCCTGCAAGGGTGGCATGCTAGAATAGTCAAACAATCGAACTCGTTACAAATTTTTTTCAAACACCACACATATATGTGGAAAATCAATAATCAAATCGAGCCCATTCTTTTCTTCATAAACGTTTTCAATCGCAGCATTACAATCATTAAACAACTCATTGGGATTCCACTAGTCACTTGGACCCATTACAGATACAAACACTTATAAACATAATGTTATTACACTAAAAAAATCATTTACAAGCATTTCCAATTTGGAAAGTTATTACAAAACAGAAATATTCAAACACACATGTTGCAATAATTACGGAAGGCTCAATTTGATACAAAAATAAAGAAATACAAATGCAGTTGCGAACTAATCTCGACTTCTACCTCTTACTTAAATGCAGTGGCTACACTCTAATTTGTTTAACTGGAGATCTTCTCTAAGCTTGAAAATATTGTAAATTTTGGATGAGTTTTGCGAACTCAGTGAGTGGACCATCCTCGATAGCTCACTCAATCACATAACACATCAATTCATATACTCACTAAATTCACATCACTTTATCAATTTAATATGTTAAGTCACATACATTTCATATTCTCTTAATTTGTATTTCACATTTAGAAATCATTTAATCTATTTAATCATACATATTAAAAGCATATGCAATGCTTATGAGACTCATTTTCAATTGTTATTGTTGTGACCGAGTGTCTATAACTATCCCTTATCCATTATGGATATTGGGATAATTAATAACTGTCCCTTATTAGATGGGGATACAGGGCTCATTATACATAGTGAACCTTTGACTCTTAATCACTTTCTGAGCTTTAAGCTCTTTTTCCACTTTCTAAACTTTAAGCTCTTTTTCGGTGGCAACTCTAGTCACAACTGCCTTTATCTTTCATGCATTCATGTAATGAAATGCATCACATTCATATATTTTCAATCAGTCACTTTATTTCACTTTACACATTCACTTTTACATGTCATCGAACCTAAGTCCAGCACTCAACAGTTATGCTGAGAATCACTTATTTCGTCGAATTCATATACAAAGAGCACTACCAATATGATATTCATACATCAAACGCCTCAAATATTCAATGTCCAAAAATCAACACATTCACATTGCATATCATCAATCATATCAATAGTCATTTAGTACAGAAATTTAAAACATAACAAACAATGAAATGAGATCATCTAGGTCGACTCACAGTACTCTCCAGATTAGCATTACCTTCCATGATCCGGAAACGTTTGGATGCAGACATTCTATCCTGTATCACCAATATGCAATACACATTTACACACATTACAAATTTGCACACTTATGCCAGTACTCATTTATGCATATATGTATACATATGGATTATGTATAATGCATGCTCAATGACAATACCAAGTATGTTTTCATTATTCTCCTCATATGATCATTCAAATATCGAAACTCACATAATTCCAATTTGAACTTAGGATTAAACATTTTCTTCTAGGAAATTGTTCCCCTATATATTAAGTTTCTAATGACACCAAGATTATACATTTTGATTCAGGATTCCAAAAGTTATACTCAAAATACTTCGCACTGTTCTTAAGCTACAACATTATTCTGTACTCAAATTCAAATCAAATTCTGGAACTCTTAGACACATAATTAAATTTGATTTCTTCAGACAATTTGTATTCATATTTTTCCCATTTGGAAATCTAAATATGAAGATATAGACAAAATATCGAAACATGTTTAGTAAAAATACTCCATTTATCAATATTCTAGCAAGCCTCATCTTTTTCATCCAAAATTCATCAATCATTCCTTTCTAAATGATTTCAGATGATCATAAATTTTTGTGGAGAGGAATAAAAATGTGTTATGAGCTTTTTGGTTCAAATATCATGTCATTTGGAGGTTGGGAGAAGAAGTTATGGTCAAAAGAATGAAGGATGTTCGCAATTGTCAACTATCAGTATGCCTTCATTGTCACGATTGTGCACTTCCAATTAATCTTCCTATGTCATGATCATGGACTTCCAATTAATCTTCCTATGTGCACGATCGTGCAACCCCTTCATGACCCCTTAAAGTCACGATCATGCAACCCCTTCATGACCCCTTAAAGTCACGATCGTGCTTGTGCACGATTGTGCACTAACTTCTATTCCAACTTCTTGCAGCTCCTCCCAAAACAGACTTTTGGGTCAATTTTACATAGTCATTTTGACAATGAAAATGAAGGATTTAGGCCAACATTTCTTCTAAACAATTGTTCCTTTATGTCTTAAGTTTCTAATGAAACTATTTTTATACAATTTGGTTCAATATTATGCAAGGTATACCTAAACTAATACATACTATTCCCAAACCACGATAGAATCCAAAAGCTCAACTTCAGGAAAAGTTTTGAAATTGTTAGAGACAGATTCAATTTGATTTCTTCATTAAAAATATAACTATATGTCTCTAGGTTAATATAAACTTAAAATCATCCCATTTGGATGTCTACTGATTAAGATATGGCTAAACTACATATGTATATTCAGTGAAAACACTACATCTACACATTTTCCAGCACCCTTCATCATCATTTTCATCTTAGTTCATCTCTTTTGTTTAGTCTATCTCTTCTATCTTATTTAGTCACTTGTCCATTTATCCAATTCCTAAGGCTTTGAACTAGTTTCTCTTACTAAACTAGTCCAATCATCTCTAAATTTTACTCCAATTGTCTTTAAAATTTTAATGACATTTGTCAATAAATTTCAAGGTCATCTATAAAATTCTTCAATATCATAAGATTCTTATTTCTACTACCATTCATCACTTGAATTGCCACTTGACCTCTTTTTTTAATCCAATAATACCCAACATTTTTAGAAATTTTCTTAAAATTTACCAAAAAATTCTAAATATAAGTACACTCTTCAAATCAATTTTCCAACACATATAAATAAACCACAATTCTCAATACAGTCTCATTTATAATTTAATTATACCTGAAAATGTCAATGAATGCATGTACAGTCATTTTATTTGCAAACTCAATATTCACGTGTATGTGTGTATGCTATATTATGCATGAGCATGAAATGCACTTTTTCTAATCTCTTATTAATATCTCACATGTACCATACTTTAAGGTTCTAACCCTTAGTATAAAAGCAGGATGTTACACTGTAAGCATTAGTTATTTAAAGTTAACATGTGGATGCTTACTAAGAGTAGTAAGTACATTGGCTGATCTGTCATGAGACAATCATATGAATAATCTAATCTAGTGTCAATGAAAGTCTCATCATAGTAATGGGGCAAATATCCTTAAACTTGAGGTGCTCAAGGATATCTTGAACACTGATCATATACTTTGACTTCATTGCTCGTTGTCTCTCAGAGGTTGCTCATAAGGTAGTGATTGGGTACAGTTTGAGGTATTCGAAGGTAATTGAGTAGCTAATAAAGAATTCACCACTCTTGATAGAAAGAGATGATACCCACGACCTCTTATCGAGATCATTATTTGGAAATCTCTAGCCAAAGTGGAAATGTCGTGAAGATAGCCTTTAATGACATATCCAATTGAGTAATGATCATTGGGGACAAGAACTAACATTACTTAGGCTAGATGTGATGTAGTCAATCTAGTGGGAGTTGATATTTTAACCATACTCTAAACCAAGTAGGATATAGATGGTGAAATGACGAATTACATAAGAACATTGTCTATGGAAGGTTTCGTAATCAAATCACTGACTTTTCGGTCAATTGGAGGTCATAATGTGTTGTTAGATACCGCTCATGACTTGCTTGAATTAAGTGTTAATTCAAATGGTCAACATAATCGGGAACCTAATGGATCACATACATTGGAGATGCTAAGAATGAGTAAAATGTGTTTGGATAGTGTTCCAAAAAATGAGAGAATGTTTCATAATTGTATCATGATATAATCGTGGTAAGAAACAATGCAAAGGAATGAAAGAAAGCAAGTGTTGCATGGCTACTAGCTTGGAAAGTTTCAAAATTTACAACAAATGTTTCGAGATTGCCACTTAATTCCTATTATTCCTCCATTCATGATGGGGGTTAAAGTAGGTCAAAAGTTGGCAGAAACTTACTCATTTTCATGCATAATAATGTAAAAACATTTGTGAGAAATGTGTAGAGTTCATCTTACACACACTTATTCTCTAAACTATTCTCTTAAGAACATACATCAAAGTTAGCACTTTGTGTGTGTTCTAAACATTCTTCCTAAGAGGTTTCAGGCTTTGCTCTTCGTATGGATATCAGTAGAGGCATCCTCCTTCGGTCATTGGGGTTTATAACAACTCGAAAAGGAGAAGATAACCAAGAACGAAGGAGTTAGTAAGGTACACATCTTAAGTTCATTTCTTTACTACATCTAATGGCACATGTATGATTATGTATTTTATGGGTTTCGTTTTATTTTCTAATGCATATTTTCTGATATGTGATGCATAATTGAAACCTTATAGAGTGTGCACATTAAACATAAATCTAAGTCCTAAATTCATCATCCAAACACAATAAACATCCCTTAAAACATTCATTAAGATCAAATTCTTTCCCTAATCAACAATCATCAAACAAAACACTAAAAACACTAATAAAAATATAAATCTAAGTCTTAAACACATGATTTTCACCCAAGTTAACACCTAATAACACACTCTACAACCAAGAAAACACACCTATCACTATTATGGACATACCTGAGGGATTTAAGGATTGTTAATAGTCTTTTTTTTAGGATTTATCCCTAATTTTTTCTTATTTATCATCACAAATTCCTTAATAAATTATATGGATACTATCACTTGTTTATCTCCACTCTTATTTTTCTGATGTTAATTGATAATGATTGTTTCCTAATCAATGATTGAAGGTTCCTTCTCTTATTTTTTTTTTCAATGTCACTTGCCTTTGGCTCTTGTTTGTGCTTTTCCTAAGTATGTAGTATATTGGCATATAATCTCTTCATATGAGTTTTCATTATTGACCTATTCATTGGACTTAGTTAATCTAACTTATTCCTTATTCTGTTGAACTTTATCTCCCTGTCTAGATGAGGAAAGGTATTTATTATAGTCTCATGTGGTTCTTGTTCTAGTCTCATTTCCCTTATAACAAAATTATGCCTATTGGTTTCTATATTTTAGAAGGTTAAGGCTTATAAGGCTTCTATTAGTAACTAGTTGACATTTATATTTCTTTTAGTTCACCTGTTATATTCAGTTTAATTATCCTTATTCTTTCTAGTAATATCCTAATCAATCTAACTTTAATGCAAATTGTTCCATATCCTAGCCTTTTCAAACATGCATTATGCTTATCTAGGCAGATAATCTTGCCAAATTTGCTTACCATATAACTCAATCCTAGTGTTAACTAGTAATCAAGAGGTAGATCTATGAATAACCATATTAGAATATATCTCACCTTCTACCCAGCAAGCTCCATTCAGGGCCTTCATTATGATAGGCTTCCTATCACTTGTTTATCTCCACTCTTATTTTTCTGATGTTAATTGATAGTGATTGTTTCCTAATCAGTGATTGAAGGTTCCTTCTCCTAATTTTTTTCAATGTCACTTGCTTTTGGCTCTTGTTTGTGCTTTTCTTAAGTATGTAGTATATTGGCATATAATCTCTTCATATGGATTTTCATTATTGACCTATTCATTGGACTTAGTTAATCTTACTTATTCCTTATTATGTTGAACTTTATCTCCCTGTCTAAATGAGGAAAGGTATTTACTATAGTCTCAGGTGGTTCTTATTCTAGTCTCATTTCCCCTTTAACAAAATTATGCCTATTGGTTTCTATATTTTAGAAGGTTAAGGCTTATAAGGCTTCCATTAGTAACTAGACGTTTATTTTTTTTCACCTTTTATATTCAGTTTAATTATCCTTATTCTTTTTAGTAATATCCTAATCAATCCAACTTTAATGCAAATTGTTCCATATCCTAGCCTTTTCAAATATGCATTATGCTTATCTAGGCAGATAATCTTGCCAAATGAGCTTACCATATAACTCAATCCTAGTGTTGACTAGTAATCAAGAGGTAGACCTATGAATAACCATATTAGAATATATCTCATCTTCTGCCCAGTAAGTTCTATTCAAGGCCTTCATTATGATAGGCTTCCCATGTATATGCTAAAGGCCAACCTCCATTACTCTCATTGTGTTAACCTCATTATTAAACTTGAAGATGTACATGTCACCTTTAAAACTTAGCTTCCTTCAGTTAGTTAAAGCTTAAGATTACATAATAGGAAAGACTAGTCAATTATCCGTAAAATATCTATCTAACATCAACAATAACACCTAATAAAAATTTCACTGAGATGTAGGTCTAGGATAACTTTAACCCTAAGGAACTAATGAATATCTATCCAGTAAAGTAAATCATTTTGAGGCATCATCTTTAAGAACATCCAATGATAAGGCAACAACCATTGTTTCATTATTAGATGTAGGTAGATAGTATCTTAATTGTTTACACGATGATGTGTCATTTGCCCTTTGACTTAAGATAGCCTTAACCCTAAGCCACTAATAAAGGAACCAAATTGAGTTCGATATAAGGTAGATGGAACCTCTAAAGACAAAGAGGCAACAACTAAAGATACATCATGATGAGTGGGAAAGGAACATATTTAGACCTAAATTAGCAAAGGAGGAGATTGAAATACAAGTTAAAAAGGAAGGAAAGACTATAGAAGAACCAATTGGATGCAAAGAAGATAGAGAAGAGGTTAAGGCACTCAAATAATCAAGAATAGGCATCAAAGTATAATAAGTGCTTGCCATGGAAAAATGATAAAAAAAGTGACTTTATATTCAAAAGTTAGGTTATGAACTAAAGATGCAAAAGAGTTACTAAAACTAAGCTAGAATTGGTGGCAAGGGGTGATTTAGGGAGAAGAAATGGAGGAAAATAGGATAATTAAGAGTTAAACTAAAAAAGAGGAACCAATTGATGGAGAACTAAGACTAGTAAGAGGAAAACTAAAGGAGTAACCTTATTTGTAAGGGAGATCTAAAGGGGCTTGCTTGATTTAGGTATTCCATTCTCGAAAGTGAAGGGAATCTATCAATAAGTCTTAGGAAAAGAGATCCCACCTATGATGGTTCGTAACATAAACAAATAAATTCCAAAAACAAAGAAAAATAAAGGTAAAGAGAAGGTTAGGAAAGCTATCCGGAATAAGGTATTAACGGGAAAAGGACTTGGAAGTTATTCAATGATAAAGACTCTTTTTAGGTTAAATGGATACATCCACAATTCTAGAAAGGAGTATTTTGAAAAATTGATCCCAAAAAGTTTATCTTATAGATTATGACTTCTTAAACTTAGGGATAATATTATATCCTATACAGGGGTTAAGTTTGGTATGGACCTAGCACCTCATTTTGATATGATTATTGGCACCCAATTGGCTTTTTTTAACTTTACAAATGTTGCCTCCCTGACGAAATCCATTCTTAAAAAACATCAAAGGGTGAGCTATCATTTAAGATAACACATAGTGTTGATCCTATTTAAAGCCCCTCTTTTTGAAGGTTTCCACATCATAATCCACTCTCTTCATTTTAATTGACTTGACTAACTCTCAAAAGAAAACTTCGAAGAAAAGGTCAAGTAAATTCACTAAGAACTCGTGTTGAGAAATTTTTTAAAATAGCATACATGTGGAATGGGAGTTTGTTTTCCCTTTAAAATATCCTAAAGCCTCCATCTTCTGACTAGTAATTAGAGAAAGATTATACACTATAGGCATGATTAAACTCTTTCAACGTTTAATGTATGTCTTGTGCAATCAAAACATTGGATCCCATGATTATCTCTTCTTTGTGTACCAAATCTCATCTTCTCTCTTAATGGAATTTAGTCCATTTTTTTTATACAAGATGTAATCATTCTTAAATGGAAGAACATCATAACCTAAGCTACCAAAATTTCTTATAACTGTCAAAGTGATCTCAACATCATTAAAATCTATCTCAGCTGCATTGTCAGAAAAACAAAAGGATCTTTAAAGCGGAATCTATGAATAAAAACATTATTTTTTAGTTTCTACTTCAAATAATAAGACAGATCATCATGATTAAAGGGATGCAAAATGATGTTGGTCAAACTAAGACTTCTAAATGGAACACAGTAGCTTATTGTATGTTCTATTGCAACCTAGCTTATTGTAGGTTCTATTAAAACCTAGCAGATCTTTAGTTATGTCAGTTTTCTTCTACACTTGGTGAAAATTTCTCCATAGTTCATTATCTGAATTTTGCTTCCCTTGGTGTACTTTGTTTTGCTCTTTAAAAGACTTTAATACAACTTTATTTTTCTTAAAAAAATTCAAATTAGAGAATTTGAGAGAAAACAAAATATATCCTTTATCCACTTCAACTGTACTTAACATCTCCTGAATGAAAATATCTTAAAATTTTAATTTTATTATTTGAGATAAGTAATGGATCAATTATACTATTTAGAAACAGGAACTAATTATAAAAATTTGAGAGAGAGAAACAAATTTATGTTGACTAAGAATTACATCTTTAGAAATATTTATGAATATAAATTTCCAAGAAGCATTTATATCAAACATAATAATTAATTACCATGATTAATTATCATATAACAATTACTATATTAAAATGAAGCAATTTTGTGTCTAAAAAGTTCTGTTTCGAATATGTTCAACATCTGGTCCTTGGTAACGCAAAAACAATAAACTATCAAACTCTTTTCTCTACCCAAAGGGTATAAATAAATATAGTTCAGAGTGTCATTAAGCATGTAGATATATCTATAATTCTTTCCATATCATGCCTCTCTCCATCGACCACTAGCAAATGATTCCTGCATTTTGTTTTGCTTGTTTACTAAGGTATTGGAAGGCAAATGAGTGTTTGTATGAATTTGTTTTAGTTTGGAGGCGAACTTGAATCTCAAGAGCAATGAATTTGTCATGACACCAATTGAACTCAAACCCATAAGGGCTCCGGCAATGGAAGGAGTAAGCATTGTCCCTGTTACAGGCAGTAGCATGCCAGCCGCAATTGGAATTCCTAGCTGCACATATATAATAACATCACATCTGTATACCAGAAAAATACAATACTAATTTATTATTTGAGAAAGAGAGGCGTAGGAGAGGTGTTTACCAAATCTGAAGAACGACATTATATAGATTGACAGTCACAGTGAAGATGGGATACAAGCAGAAGCAAGATAAATCATATATACTTTTCATACAACACAGAGGATGATAAACTCCCTTAATGGTATACATAAAATGATGCAGTTGAACAAACAAGATTGGAGGTGAGTTGGACAAAGAGTTAGAGATTAAAGACCTTAGCAAGCCCAATTACTCCCCAAAAATTCAGTTAAATTGGTCGCCAGGAAAGAAAAAAAAGTGAAAACGTCAATGTTGGACAGAGATGGAAATAATTTCAGCCGGTGCACGGGAGAGAGAGATGCAAAAGAAGAATATTGATGCCATTTACGAAAAACAACTAGAGAAGCAGAACAGGAGCTTCTAGAGAAGAACTAAGGTGGTAAATAAGTATTGAGGTTGCGTCAAATTAAAAAAATAAAATTTCATTTTCAACTGAGATAGCAATTTGATGTTTATTAAATTTTGTTGGGAGCAAGGACTGGACTTCGTTCCAATTTCAGTTCTAACGTGAATCATTGTTAATCACAAATTCAAAACTAAAACTACAATTTAATTCCTTGAAATTAGACAATATAATCAAATTCCTACTTCACCTGCCAGGTAAATATCGATACATGGTCCTAAATTATGGCATAAGAGTGCTTTTCAATGCGTCCACGTTCACTATTTAAGAACTTAAGAACGGATCGAATTATTGACATTACATGAATGAGCTATAAAAGACCTTACCCAAATATAACAAGTCAAGGAAAAGTTTCATTTATACAACTTGTTTTCCTTTTAGAAAAGCATCCACTGTTATCGTGGCTTCTTCAGGATTACGTTATTTTCCATAATTGATATTGAGACATGACAACGTGACCTAAAATAATTTTTTTTTCAATAATTGGCATTGAGAAGTTAGAAGAATCATCCTTTGTGGATATGTATAAATTGCACATTTCTATAAGGCCATCTCTCGGTTTCAATGCAACATAATTCCTACAAGTCAAGAGGTTCACTTTATATTTAACTTGCTGTCTTGATTGTTTGAGGTTCTATTAGTGTCAAATTTATAGTTATAGAATGAAGAAAACTCACAATGTTGTATGCAAAAGCCCACCAGAGATTTTGCCTCACAGTCTTCATGGTTAGCTTGCTGAGCTCCAGTGCATCCTGCAACTGCATTAAAGTGTAATAAATAAATTGCTTTGCTCAAATATCAACAGAATTAGGATCAGCAGATCACAAATCTAGAATCGGAGGGACTGCCAATATCAAAACCTTTCCTATAATTTACCTTGACAAAATCAGACAGTAGTACAAATGAATGAATTAAACAAAGCAGGGGAATGCTTCGAAATGGAAAATTGCAGTTATATGTAGTTTTCAAGCCAAAAGCTGAAATTGCAGCCATAGATAAAAATAGGTATGTATATAAAAATTTCTGCTTTTAGTAGTTGGCTAAGGCCATTGAGGTTCATTCCAGTGGTATAACATATAATCAGGAACATCATACGACTATATAGTCCATAGTGATAGGTAGTCAATTGAAAGCTTATACAAGTCGAACAAAAGAATGCCAGACTATTTGATAAAGCAGGCATAAACTGAATATAAAGTTTCTAAAACTTCAAATTTAGGGCTGAACATTAAGAAAATAGTGATAAAGAATTGAAGCAAAACATAGGTCTAGGAATCAATCCTAACGACTGTATCAAGAACTAGGAATCACACTTAGAAATTGAACAGAAACCTATTGGAAATCACTCCTAGAATTTTGGATATGACTCCTAAGTGTAACCACTCATATCAAGCGTCATAGTTGAAAAATCAAGCTATCTTATTATTTGAACATCGAATACATAAATACAAAGAGAAAAGTCTTGAAACTCTAATCCTAATAGAATAGGAAATCCAACTAAATTTTCAAAACAAGAACAAAGTCCTATTTAATATAGATTCTTATTATTCCCTAATAAACTTAAACCTGGACAAATTAAAAGTAGAAATAATTTCCTTCTCTAACAAGGAAAATTAAACCAACTTTTTACTTTACACAAAAGGCACAGCAAATAAACCAATGCAGCAGCAGCAACTCCATGCCTCTGCTTTTCAAACTGCTAACTAAAACTACAAGACTTTGAACAACGCTGCTAGATACTCACCAAGTTAGGAAAAGATGAACACCAAGAAGAAGAGTCTCTAGTTCAGAATGGAATTATCCACCACATTACCACAGCACAATTTGAGACAGTGCTGTTGGATCAGTAAGTAGGATGTTGGAAATCTTTGGGCTCTCTTTACATATTATATTTGAGGCTATTCTTTTGGAGTTGAGGCTATGGAAATATTAGTAGGCCTCTTGGACATAAATGATCTGGTGAGATCTGCTAACTTGGGAATTATAAGAGATGTGGAGGATTAAACTGGTCTATAAAATAGAGCCAGGCCAACAATTACGGTGCACATAGACACCAAGAAAGAGGTCTTTCCACACAATCACAGGACGCCAAATATGTGTATGGAATATATTTCAAGACCACAAGAAGTTCCATCGACTGTGAAGTAAAAATTATGAACATTTGAATTTGATGATGGGACAGAGTTAGTATTATGTGTCAAATGCTTATATTGAAATATTACTAATAATTTTGATTTCTTCACCGTTATTAATAGATGAGCTGAGACTTAGTTAGTGTTGGGCCATTCAAAACATGCTATTCACTCTCTCTTTTACATATACTACAATAATACTTCAGCTGGATGAGTCTAACTGGGAAGCAACTTGAAAAATGAAAAACAAAGTGTTGTCGTTGATTGTCTTAAAGCCACCAGGAAGTCACAGCCTAGAGACATCCTACAGACACCAGCATGTGTTGAACTCTTTTTGATGATGCAAGATACACCTAATTTTATAAAGTGATCTGGAACATGAAATAACTGCTCTTTCAAAACCAGATAGACAGTTGTCATCTGGCAACTAAAAGGCTGGAAGAGAATAATCTTGTGAGCTGTTGCTATGACAATGAGAACCGAGAAAAAGGTTGCAACCACAACCTCAATTGGAGATGGGAAAACAATAGAAAACATGGAGTATTGTAGCTTGCTTGAAATACCTGCGACAGCCTGTTACCCATAAGCACGATGGAAGACACCTCACTAGCAGCTCCAACACCTCCACCCATTGCAACTCCAATGTCTGATAAAGCCAATGCAGCAGCGTCATTTATTCCATCACCGACCATAGCCACTACATTCTGATCTTTTTGAAGTTCATTAATGAATTTCTTCTTTTCATCCGGTTTTACTCCAGCTAGCACCTGCGTCAACATTGTTTATTATGCTTCAGTGAAAGATTTACTATCCATACTTAAAAGGTCTGAATATCCTAGAGTCTAAATATATAGTAAAATCAAATTCCGAAAGGAAACAATTAGTGACAAAAATAGAAAAGGAAAATAATCAACGTTCCTACTATTGATTTTTGAGTTATATGGTTATATACATTTGAGTATAGGAGAAAAATAGGAAATAATCTCTTAATATAAGAATGAATTTCCTAAGATTCCACAATCTCCTAAATATGAAACAATCTCTTAGGATCCCAAAATTTTCAGGATATCAAGAAATTTTCTTTCCTAAAATCTGTATACAACTAATATATAATTTCACACCCTTCCTAAAGCTGAGGAATAAATGTTTTTTATTCCCAACTAGGAAATAATCATGAATCTCGAGATGTTTAACCCCTTCATTAGAACATTAGCTAGTTGGCTCTCCTATGGAATATATGACATGTATACGAGACCTTCCTTTAATTTCTCCTCCATGAAATATCTTTCAATCTCAATATGCTTTATCTTATTATGTTAAATTGGATTACAGCAATATTGATGACTGATTTATTGTCACAATAGAGTTTCATAAGAACTTCCCACTTTCAAGTCGTCTCAGCTAATTTTCAACCACAACAACTTGCGCAAGCCTAAAACAAATGCTCTAAACTCTGATTCTACTGATGATCTAGCTACAACATTTTGTTTCTTTCTTCTCCAAGTTACCCAAATTTCCTCTAAGGAAAGTACAGTAGCCTATGGCTGATATTCAGTCCACTATAGATCTTTCATGAACCTGCATCAGTATAGGTTTCTAGGCTAAGATAATCATTTCCCTTAAACAAAATTATTTTCCCTACATTGCCTTTTGATAAAATTTAAGATTTCAAAGAATATTTTTTGCAATTGTTGTTTAAAAATGTACAAAAGAGTCAATTATATACATGTTACTCTAACAACTGAAAGAAAAACAAAAATAATATCTCATGATCATGGGATATTCTAGGGACAATCAGATCCCATGAATATATGATATCCTAAGTAAGAAATCGTAAAAATATATAAAATCCTAAAATAATCATGTTGTTCCATACTTCCCCTCAAGCTAGTGAATAGGTATTCTCTACCCCTAAGACAAGATGTTCTCAAAACTTGAACTACTTAACCCCTTAGTAAGTACATTAGCAAACGGACCCTTCGTTGCCAGATAAGGTGGGCAAATCAAGCCACTCTCCAATTTCTCTTCCATGCAATCTCTGCAAACTTCAATGTGCTTCGTGCAATCAATATTGTACTAGGTTATGAGCTATAATGATTGCAAATTTATTATCACAATAGAGTCTCATTAGGCCATCCTACTTAATCTTCAAGTCTTCTAAGATTATTTTCAACCGAAGTAGTTCATACACACCTTGACCTATTGCTCAAAATTCTACTTTTCCACTAGATCGTGCTACCGCATTCTACATCTTACTTCTCCATGTTACAAGGTTCCCAAGAAGAAAGGTGATTTCCTTCCAACAATCGATTGTGTATAATTAGCATTAGTATATGCCTCAAATACTAGACTTCCATTTCTCTTAAACAAAATATCTTTTCCTAGTGTCCATTTCAGATATTGTTATACTCGGTGAGTTTCCTATAAATGAATTCCTTTCGGACTATGTATGAACTGACCTATCACACTCACTGCATAGGCTATATCTGACAATACGTCAAACATATAAATAAGCCTCCCTATAAGGTGTTGATACATTTCCCTATCTTCTACTACAGCATCCTCGTCTACTTTTCCAAGTTTAAAGTTCAAGTCTATCAGAGTAGTTGCTCATTTGCAAGCTATCTTGCCCATTTCTCTTGGGAGATCAATAAACTTTTGTTGAGGGATAATAATAACCTACCTAGAATAAGCTACTCCAATGTTGAGGAAATATCTTGGCCTTTGTAATCCTTGATATCAAACTCCTAAGTCAAACATTGACTTAGAGATTGTTTTTCCTTGTCATCACTATTGCTACTAAGTCACTGACATACAATAAAAGTGTTATGACTCTTGCTGAAGGTGAGTGTTTAATAAACAATGTCTGACCCCCTTGACTTTGTTTATATCTCATAGCTATTATTACTCTCGTAAATCTAGCAAACCATACCCGTGACAAATGTTTCAGTCTATATAAGGCCTTCAAATTACATAGAGTTTGAGTAGCCAAATTATTCCTATAACCTGGTGGCACCTCTATGTAAATTTCTTCCTCGAATTTTTCATGCAAAAATGCATGCTTGACATCAAATTGTTGCAATTCTCAACCACAATTAGCTACCAAAGATAAGAGAATTCTAACAATATTCATCTTCATAATTGGAGCAAAAGTCTCTAGGTAGTTAATTCCATAAGTTTGGATATAGTGCTTGGCCACCAATCTTGCCTTATACCTTTCAATTGATCCATATGCTTTTACTTTACTATGTAAATCCATTTACTATCGATGACTTTCTCCTAGCCAAGAGCTTCACCAGCTCCCTAGTTTTCTATTTTCCAATGCCTCCATTTCCACATTTATAGCTTATTTTTATTTTTCATTGGTTAAAGCCTCAAATAAGGTTTTAGGGCTGAATAATGGTGTTTAGGCTACAAGGAAGGCTTTATGATATGGTGAAAATATTTGAAAGAAAGGAAATAAGCAAGAGGATATTGGTACATTCCCTAGTTCTTTTCCTAATAGCAATGCAAAGATCTTGATTATAAACCAATTTGGAGCAAGAATCAAAAACTTACAGAGTGATAATGCAAGAGATTACTTTAACCAAAATATGTCATCTTTCCTTCAAAAAGAAGGAATTGTTCATTATTCATCTTGTGTTAACACAACACAACAGAATGGGGTAGTCGAGAGGAAAAATAGACACCTCTTAGAAATTACGTAGTTATTTCAAAATAATGTTCCCAAATCCTATTGGGGGAATCTATCCTTACAACAACCCACTTGATAAGTAGGATGCCCTCTCAAGTTCTTGGTTTCAAGAGTCCAATAAGTCTATTTCATGAGTACTATCCAAATTCACAAATAGATTCCAAATTACTCCTAAAATTCTTTGGTTGTGTGGTTTTTGTTCATATTCATGACATTAACCAAGGAAAACTCGATCCAAGAGCATTAAAATGCATCTTTGTTGGTTACTCTTCCACAAAAAAGGGGTATATGTGCTATCATCCTACTACTCGTAAAATTTTCATTTCAATGAATGTTACTTTTGTTGAGAAACAACCTTTCTATTCAAATTCTCATCTATAGGGGGAGAGTGTGAGTGAAGATAGAGAACATGAGCTATGTTTCCCTAACCTGAAACTGTTCAAACTCACCACCTACACTACCCCTTGATCAGCCACATGAACAGCCTCTTAACACATCATAATCAACCCAAATTATACAACCAATAGCGAAAAAACCCCCAATTCCACTCAATTGCAAGTTTAACTTTGGAATCAGGTACATAGTAACAATTTCCCTCTCAATTCATTGATGATTTAGATGTTCCCATAGCTATTAGGAAAGGAGTTAGAAATTGCACTCAGTACCCTATTTCTCACTTTGTTTCTTTGAATAAATTTCTCATAAACACCATTGTTTTCTCACTAATTCAGATACAATTCCTATTCCCCGTAACTTCAATAAGGCACTTAGAGATGAGAATTGGAAACTTGCCATAAATGAGGAAATGAGTGCACTCAATAAAAATCATACATGGGAAATTGTTGATTGTCCAAAAGACAAGAAATTAATAGGCTGTAAGTGGGTGTATGCAATTAAGTTTAAAGCAGATGGATCAGTAAAGAGGTACAAGGCTAGGTTAGTAGCCAAAGGGTAAACTCAAACATAGGGAGTAGGCTATTAGGAGACTTTTGCTCCGGTAGCTAAGATGAACATAGTTCGCATTCTTTTATCTTTAGTTGCTAATTTCAATTGGTGTTCGCAGCAATTTGATGTCAAAAATGCTTTTTTAGGTGGTGATTTTCAAGAAGAGGTATATGTATGGAGCCTCCACCGGGTTCTGAGAAATACTTTGAAAATAACCAAGTGTGCAAGTTGAGAAAAACACATTATTGGCTTAAGCAATCACTACAGGCCTAGTTTGGAAAGTTTGCAAAAATAATGCTTGGCATTGGCTACAAACAAAGCCACAGGGGATCATACTCTCTTCTTAAGACACTCGGTAGCAGGGCAACTTATAGTTTTAATAGTATATGATGATAATATCATTGTGACGAGTGATGATGACGAGGAAATTCTAAAGCTTAAGGCTAGACTTGTGAAAGAATTTGAAATTAAAGAGCTTGGAAAACTCAAATATTTTCTAAGAATTGAAGTGGCTCGATCTAAAGAAGGCATATATATTTCCCAACAAAAGTAGATTTTAGATCTTCTGTGAGAGATAGGAATGATGGGATGTAAGCCCATTGATACACCAATTGAAAAGAATCATCGATTGAGTGAAGCAAGAGATGGTGAAGCGGTTAATAAAGGAAGGTATCAAAAGCTGGCCGGAAAACTAATATACTTGTCTCATACACATCCCGATATTGCATATGTTGTGAGTGTGATAAGTTAATTTATGCATAATCCTAAGAAAGTTCATTAACAAGCTGCCTATAGAGTAATTTGATACCTGAAAGCTAATTCCAAAAAAGGAATCATGTTTAGGAAAGGAGCAGAATTAACTGTAGAAGTCTACACAAATGCAGATTATGCTGGTTCACTATCAGATCGACACTCAACAACTGACTATTGTTCTTTGATTGGAGGAAACTTAGTGACTCGGAGAAGCAAAAACCAAGCAGTAGTTTCTAGATCAAGCGCAGCAAGGAATTTGTCAACTCTTATGGGTAAAGAAAATTTTAGAAGGCTTGCAAATTAAATGGCATGGACCTATGAAGTTGTATTAGGACAACAAGCTTGCTATAAGCATTGCACATAATCTAGTTCAACATGAAAGAACAAAGCATATTGAGATAGACAGACACTTCATCAAGGAAAAGATTGAAAGGGGACTAATCTGTACACCTTATGTTCCTAGCAATGCCAAATGGCAAACATACAAAGGGACTGGACAGCTTAAATTTTCAGAGCATTCTAGGAATAGAAAACATTTATTCTCTAGCTTGAGGGGAGTGTTAGAAAATCAGAATATTTGATCTTCTATGAGAATGGATATACTTGTAAATATCTGATTAATACCTATGAATCTGATTTAGTAATTTAGGTTGATTGTAATCTTTCATTTATTTAGGCTGATTGTTTCCTAAAATAGGGCAAATGACTTTGTATATATTAGTGTATTCAATATATGAATAGAGTAGAGAAGAACTTCAGTTTCTGTTCAAATATGATTAATCTCTAGCATTGTCTAAACTAAATCTTTTAACCTTAACCTCTAATCAGTTTTGAATCGCGGAATGAAAATTAGGAACAACAATGCTAACATAAAATTTTCTTTTTCAAGTAAGAAAAGCCATGTAACTCAAGTACAATGATCAATTAAGGAGACAAATCAACAAGTTCCAAAAATATTAGGAACCCCAAATATCACTATGATTAAATGGAAAGCATGAGGACTTCTTTTAGTACTAATAGGAAAGTACATACGAGTCGTTTTGCCAATTCACGAATTCATAATGAAAGAGTAACGTATCTTATCTTTTGAACAAACGTGGAAACTTGACTTCTAAAAGATAGATGACTAAGGTGTAAATAGTAAAGCCAAATGACATCTTTATTTGAAGTACTAAGAAATGACATGGGCAAATTATTCATGATTTTCTAAAAAGATTCAAGATGATAGAGACAATTTCTTCTCTTAGCAAGTCCAATCTTCCTCTTTGAGCCCTAGTCCTAAAAAACACAATAAGAAGAGAGAAAATTTGTATAATATTTAAGGTCATGTAAGTTTTTGAATAGATACAAGGTTGGCTAATAGTTTTGGCATATGAAGAATGTTTTCTAAACAGAGAGGTGTGCTATAGACATCTCTACTCTTGCCACAATAGCAAAAGAATCGTTGGCCACTTCAATCCTCTTATTATTAGGGCATAAGGTATAGGTTTGTAACGAGGAGCAAGTCATATGAATTGTGGCATTGGGGTCAATTATCTAAGCATTGACATAATACTTATCTGAGGCATTCATACAAAAAGAAAATAAAAATTTACTTGCGAGAGCCAAAGAACCAATTCCAAAAGGCATCTGCAGAGATCTCAATGAATTCCTCAGTTTTTTAATCTCTTCACTACAAAAAGCTCCTTTATCCGAACTGTCAATTGTTTTGAGCTACTCACTTAGGTGTGTTTGAAACCTTTACTGCTCCTCGCAGGCTTTCCACTCTCAACTTGTTGGCTTTTCATTCAACTTCCAATAATTCTCCTTCGTATGGCTCAACTTTTTGCTACACCACAAGCTATCTTTTCCAAAATTATTTAGCAAGTCACCTTTCCCTTTCTCCCGATGGTCCATCTCAGTGGCCAATGTTGAGATTTCCATAATTTAGATTCAAGCATGACACTCCTCCGACTTTTCTTTGCTCTAACTATGGAAATTGTCTCCTCCATAAAAGGAATTTCCTGCTTGCTAGGAGTCTAGATTTTAATGTAATTGACTTTAGGATTTAATCCAACTAGAAAATCATACACAAGGTCTCTTTCAATGAAATTCTTCAAATTGCAACATCACTGAGGCACTTCATCTTAAATACTCAACAATGATCAAATTCCTGCCGCAAACTTTGCAACAAGTTAGCATATTCAGTGACAATTTTGTATCCCTATTTAATCACCCTAGTTTTGGTCTTGACGGTCTTGACCTTTGCTAAGAAGCAAGGTATTTTGTTTTCATGCTTTATATAAAGTATTGATACTTATTATAGTAATTTAAGAGTAACTAATTACAAAAATAATTTCCTATAAGCAAGCATAATATCAATCTTAATTGCTACAATTATATATGATCTAACCAGATTATGTGATCCTATCTAATATGTAACACTCCCCCTCAAGTTGGAGCATAGATATTAATGATGCTCAGCTTGTTACAAATATAACTACCTCAAGCTCTAGTTAAAGCTTTTGTGAAAAATATCGCTAAGTTGTTCTCTAGTTTTGACATAACCTATAGAGATCAAGTTTTATCATCCTTTTTCACGAACGAAGTGACAATCTATCTCAGTATGTTTAGTTTGTTCATGGAACACAAGATTAGAAGTAATATGTAAGGCAACTTGATTATCACATTACAACTTTGCTAGTAGTGAAACTTTAAAACCAATTTCTGTTGGGAGCTAGTATATCCACATTATCCTATATGAATATACCATAGCTCTATATCCAGACTTTGCACTAGATCTAGACGTGCACGTTGCTTCTACTTTTCTAAGACACTAAGTTTCCTCCAATAAATACACAATAGCCAATAGTGGATTTTCGGTTAATCTTAGAGCCTGCCTAATCAACATCTGAGAAACACTCGATATGAGTATGTCCATGATTTTTATATAGTATCCCTAGACCATGAGCTCTCTTTAGGTAACATAATATTTGTTCTAAAGCAGCCCAATGACAAATGGTTAAAGAAGAAACAAAATGACTTACAACATTGATAGAATATGCAATATAAAGGCGAGTTACTGTGAGATAATTCAGTTTCTAGCCGATCTCCTATACTTTTCTCGGTCTTCAAACAAGTCTCCATCTTTGGTGAGTTGTAAATTATGGATCATTGGTGCACTGCATGGATTAGCTCCCATCTTTTTAGTCTTAGTTAATAGATCAGAACAACTAATACCTTACTTCCTTCGTAATATGGTATCAAAGCAACTAATTACAAAATAATCTCTTATAATCAAGCACAATATTGATCCTAACTAATACGGTCACATCTGATCTAACCAGATTTTATCATCCTATCTAATCTAAAATAACCTCGTACACTTTGGCAACATCACAAGTCTTTGAATAAGGGTGACAAATAAAGTCTCAATATCTCCTTTATATTAGCCAAGAACATACAGATATCACTGATCATTACGTCCATAAAGTCTTATAGCCATGAAATAATCATAGATTCTTCCTCATCCCACGCCATGGATCTCCCTTCACGAATCCCCTTCCAAGAAGATGGTTGTCTACCTTTGCCCTTCAGGTATGTACAAACAAATTGAGATCATTTCAGACAGTTCTTTCTATTAGGCCTATACAAACCCCAAATGTTTTGTAGATCTTTGATCTTTTGATTGTTACCTTCTTCGACTGCGTTAGGAGAGTTGGAGATGGTAATTTCAGATGCAAACATGTTGAGCACAAGGAGATTGACAAAGGAAGAAGACAGAAACATGCAACAATGAAGATTGCTCGAAGAAGAGCTCCCAATAAAAAAACCCTAAGGCTTTAATACCATGACACAAAATAGAAGGAAAATAATTTGTCTTCTTACAATTGATTTTGATTGACACAATTATATACAACTTAGCCTGGGAGGAAAAAAGGAAACAAACTCTTAAGATAGGAATCAATCTCCTAGGATCCCACAATCTCCTAGGATAGAAACAATCTCGTGGGATCCCAAAATCTTTGGGATATCAAGAAATTTACTTTCTTAAATCCTATATAAAACTAATGTACAACTGAACATAAAAACAACAATGTTTGTATCTAAGAAGTTCAAAATTAACCATGTATTACAGTTTGCATGCAAATAAATATTTACTAGAGAAGGATGATTAAACATTCTGACTCCACCCAGAAAATGCAACTTGCAAAGCAAATAGCAAGCCAGCCTAAACAATGTTGCAGCTTCCACGCGCAAATAGCTGCAAGACTATTGAGGATCACTGGATATATTTTGATAGCAATATGGATCCTAAACCCATATTGACATATTCTAGGAGAAAGAAGAAGGAACCGAACATGGGCCACAAACCCATGTTGACATACTCTAGGAAATTCACTAAGGCAGGGAGGGGTGAGTCAGCAAACGGTTAGAGAAGAGTTAGTTAGAGGAGAGAGAGGGAACTATGTAAGGAGGGGGGTAGCACTGAAGGGGGGTATCTTTTTGCTCTGATATTGTCTCAGCTGATAGCTTGAGGGGCCATTGTTGGCTGATTAGCTTGGTGCTTGTAGAGTTTCCTACGAGACTGTAGCTAAGAATTAATAAAATCACTATACTTTCATCCATTTGCTTATCATTGGTGCTTTCATTGAGAGACCCAGTGTATGCAAACTAGAATGGCGTCACAGAAATGGGAAGCAATGGATGCTCGCATGACTGCGGTTGAGACGAAGTTGATGGATCATACGGTCCAACTGGGCAACTTACATAAGGGTGTCGACGATCTCTCCAGGGCACTGGCAGCAATGCACGCCGAAATGAGAGAGGGATTCCAACGTCAAGCAGCACACCAGACACCCGAGATTAGGTCGAGCTCGGTGGAACGTGGGAAGTCAGTACAGACTACGGTAGGCAGTGGCGTCACCTCTATGGCGTCGGAAGAATACCAACTTTGAGCCAAGCGGGTAGAGCTCCCTCCATTCCAAGGTCACGACTCAATAGGATTGGTCTCCCGTGCGGAGCTATACTTCACCATTCAGGGAACACCACCGGAGTTTCAAATTTAGCTAGTGCAAATTTGTATGGAAGGTATGACATGGCACTGGTTTAAGGTCCTCCTAGCGTTGAAGCCTGAATTGGACTAGGAGACCTTCAAGCGAGCCTTGTTCGATCGGTATGGAGATCATTTCAACGGGAATCCTTTTTCCCAGTTGAAATCACTAACGCAACAAGGTACTGTGGACGAGTATGTCGAGACCTTCGAAATGCTGATGGCACAGGTTCCTCCTCTTCCCGAAGATCAATACATGGGTTTATTCATAGGGGGATTGCGGGAGGACATAAGGTTGGAGGTCTTAGCTCTGGATCCTTCCTCCAGATATCGATTGATAGTAGTGGCACGTGCGGTGGAGCGTAAGCTCACTCCCCCAACGCACGCCAGGTCGCCCATGGGCTGGAGGCCCGTGGGAGCTCCACGGGTCGAGCCTCCTAACCCGACCTTGGTAGGACGCAGTTGGGTCGGTGCGCAACCCAGTGGACCAATCGGAACAGAGGTGGAGATCGGCGACTGGGAATGGAGAAGACAGTTGAGACGCGTCAAAGGGGGACCAGGAATCTCTCTTACCAGGAATTGATGGACCGACGAGCTAAGGGACTATGTTTCAAGTGCGGACAGCACTATAGTCCTACCCACGTCTGCCTCGATAAGCATCTGCGTTTGATGATCTGGGAGGGACAGGAGGAAGAAGAAGAAGGGCTGTTATCTGGTATGGGGCATAGCAAGGAGGCCACTGTGGGTGGGATGTCAAGTAGCCAAATATGGGGAGATAGCTCAGTCCAAGACTCTTAAAATTGAGGGCAGATTGCTGTGAGTTCCAATCTTATTACTCATTGATAGTGGGGCGAGTCACAACTATCTATCGCAAGAATTGGTGGCTACTTTGGGATTGACTGTGACTCCAACTGAAACTTATGGGGTGAAGTTGGGCAATGGAACGAAATGCTCTTCACAGGGTCAGTGTAGGGGACTGGTGGTGATAGTAGGAAATGAGGAACTCATGATTGATGCGTATATTCTTCAATTGGTGGGAATAGACTTGGTTTTAGGGGGAGAATGGCTGGAAACCTTGGGAGAGGTGAGAGTGGATTTCAAGCAGAAAACGGTGAAATGGGGTTTTGAGCAAGGAAAGGAAGTGGTCACTTTGAGGGGACAGGGCTGGGAGCAGCCTCAGCAACTTTCTGCCTTGCAAGGAATGCTTCAGTCCATTGCCATGGATTCCTCGAATGAACAGCAAGCAGATGGGGTTGGTATGCTAGTTTCGGAGACTAATACTGCCCTACTTCCAGCCCAAATCCAAGAATTAACCAAGGTGTTGCAAGCTAATCAGATGGTATTCCAAGAATCGAAGGGATTTCCCCCTTCGCGGAGACATGATCATGCCATCAATCTGTTTAATGGAACCAATCCAGTTAGCGTGTGTCCTTATAGGTATGCTTATCACCATAAGGATGAGATTGAGCAACAAGTCAGGGAGTTGCTGGCCATTGGAGCTATCCGACACAGTACTAGCCCTTTCTCTAGCCCGGTGATCCTAGTTAAAAAGAAGGATCATTCGTGGCGGATGTGTGTAGATTACCGTGCTCTAAACAAGGTAACCATTCCGGATAAGTTCCCAATTCCTACCATCAATGAGCTTATTGATGAATTGCATGGTTCCAAGTATTTTTCTAAGATTGATTTGAAGTCCAGTTTTCACCAAATCCGAATCAAGAATGAATATGTTCATAAGACTGCCTTCCGGACTCATGACGGCCATTACGAATACTTAGTCATGCCTTTTGGGCTGATGAATGCTCCATCCACATTCCAATCTACCATGAGTTCAGTTTTTAGACCACTTCTAAGGAAAGGTGTTCTGGTCTTTTTCGACGACATCCTAATCTATAGTAAAAGTTGGCAGCAGCATCTCAAGCAATTGGAACAAGCATTACAGCTCTTAATTGAGCATCACTTCTTTGCTAATCAGAAGAAATGCTTATTTGGGCAGCAATCTATTCAGTATTTGGGGCATGTTATTTCGGCTGAAGGGGTTGCAATGGATCCTAACAAGATTCAAAGTGTTAAAGATTGGCCCATTCCAAAGAATGTGACCGGGGTTAGAGGTTTTCTTGGTCTCACCGGGTATTATCGGAAGTTCATCAAGGATTATGGGAAGATTGCTCGGCCTCTCACTGAACTCACCAAGAAAGATAACTTTTCTTGGAATACCGAGGCTCAGAGGGCATTTGAAGAATTAAAAAATTGTCTAGTTTCCTTCCCGATCCTCACCCTACCAAATTTCTCCAAGGAATTCGTAGTGGAGTGTGATGCTTCGGGTTTTGGATTGGGGGCTGTTCTTATGCAGGAAAATTCGTAGTGGAGTGTGATCAGTACCATTGGTTGTCCAAGTTGATGGGCTTCCAATTTGAGGTGTTCTACAAGCCAGGACCTGACAACAAGGCAGCAGATGCCTTGTCACGGGCACCAGTGCCACCAGAATTTCACCATCTGGTTTCATTCCCTAATTGGGTCGATTTTGTTAAGCTACAAGAAGAATACCAAGGTGATCCATGGCTGTCCGACATTCTGCAGCAGCTCAAAGCTCATCCTACAACAGAATCAGATTTCCACTTGTCTGGAGGAATATTATTCAAAGGAAATAGGTTGGTGTTACCTCAAACCTCCTCCTTAATTCCAGAATTTTTGCAAGAGTTTCATTCTACCCCATAGGAGGACATTCCGGGTTTACTAAAACCTATAAGAGGATGGTTGGATGTTTGTATTGGGCTGGTATGCGCAAGCAGATTTTGCAATTTGTGAAAGAGTGTGAAGTGTGCCAAAGACACAAGTATCAAACTCTTGCTCCTGCTGAGCTCCTTCAACCTCTTCCCATCCCCAATTCAATTTGGGAGGATATCTCAATGGATTTTATCACCGGTTTGCCCAAAAGCCAAGGATTTGAGGTCATTATGGTGGTTGTGGACAGATTGTCAAAATATGCTCATTTTATCCCGCTGAAACATCCTTTTACCACCAAGGTTGTGGCTGATTGTTTCGTTAAGGAAGTGGTTAAACTCCATGGCATCCCAAAATCAATTGTAAGTGATCGGGATCCAATCTTTGTGAGCAATTTTTGGAGGGAGATTTGGAGGATGCAAGGAACGGTTCTTCGTATGAGTACCTCTTATCATCCGGAGACGGATGGACAAACCGAGGTGGTCAATAGGTGTCTTGAAACCTATCTCCGGTGTTTTGTATCCGAACAACCTAAACAGTGGCCTAATTGGCTCTCTTGGGCTGAATTTTGGTATAACACCTCTTTTCACTCCGCCACCGCCACAACCCCTTTCGAGGTGGTGTATGGCCGACCTCCTCCTAAAGTTCCTCACTTCCTTATTGGAGAGTCACTCATCGATGCTGTAAATGGTGTGTTGATTGACAGGGATGAAGCTTTGAGACAGCTCAAATTCCATCTTGTTCGAGCCCAACAAGTTATGAAATCTGCAGCTGATGTTAAGCAAAGGGATGTTCAATTGGAGGTAGGAGATTGGATTTATGTTAAGCTTAGACCCCACAGGCAAACATCCATGGCTAGGCGAATTTCTCCTAAACTTTCGGCCCGGTTTTATGGCCCTTTTCAAGTGCTCTCTAGGGTGGGAACGGTGGCATACAAGCTGGCTCTTCCGGATACATCAAGAATTCACCCGATGTTTCATATTTCACAGCTTAAGAAGATGATTGGGAACCATGTCCCCAAGCCCCATCTTCCTTCAGGTTTAGAGGTTGATTCCACAGAACCTTTAGCACCTGAAGCCATCCTTGCTGAGCGCACTGTTCAGAAAAATCAGGAGCAAGTGGTTTAATGGCTTGTCCTATGGAAGGTAGACCTATTGAAGAAGCCTCGTGGACAGCAGCTGGTCCACTACAGCAGCAGTTCCCTACCTTCTGCCTTGAGGACAAGGCAGATTCTGTAGGGGGTGGAATTGATAGCAATATGGATCCTAAACCCATATTGACATATTCTAGGAGAAAGAAGAAGGAACCGAACATGGGCCACAAACCCATGTTGACATACTCTAGGAAATTCACTAAGGCAGGGAGGGGTGAGTCAGCAAACGGTTAGAGAAGAGTTAGTTAGAGGAGAGAGAGGGAACTATGTAAGGAGGGGGGTAGCACTGAAGGGGGGTATCTTTTTGCTCTGATATTGTCTCAGCTGATAGCTTGAGGGGCCATTGTTGGCTGATTAGCTTGGTGCTTGTAGAGTTTCCTACGAGACTGTAGCTAAGAATTAATAAAATCACTATACTTTCATCCATTTGCTTATCATATTTTGACCAATAATAACAGCACATTACCTTCTCTTCAGGAATACTAACACGTGTCTACCAATAATAACAGCACATTACCTTATCTTTAGGAATACCAACAACTGATGCAACATGCTCAGCAGTATTTCGTTTGTCGCCAGACAGCATATATACATTAATTCCTTGGCTATACAAGGATTCAACAACATGTCTGGCATCTTCTCTGATTTGATCTTCAAGGTAAATAAGACCAACAAGAGTATTATCTACTCCAATGTAGACAACAGATTGATTTGTCATATCCTCCAACTCCTGCAATGAATTCTTAACAACCCCATTCCTGTAATTGAATATGTCAAGAGCACGTAACAGATATGTTAGTACATCCTAAGTTGAAGATCATCACTTTTATCAAGTAATTTTTGTCTAAGAAAAGTTATACCTCACAATAAGACTTTATGTAATCATGACAGTGTATAAAGTTCTGAGTTTGCTTTACAAACGACTATTAATTGCTCCGAAACATGGAACCAACTCCCAACATCAATACAACTAATACAGTGAAACATGGATAAATCTACACAAAATTTGGCAGTCACAAACAAAGTGGTGTTTATTATGAAGAGCATTAACCTGTGGAGGTGAGCAGACAACAACACATGAATACTGACCACATTACATTCGAAGATATCTTCAGCAGATATCTTCAGCATTACGATCACTATTAAAAGAATTTTCTCTCCCACAAAAGTAACATAGTGCTTGCTTTAAAATGCATCTAAACAATCATACTGGTATATCTATAAAAATGCAACCAAGGTTATTTATGTAGAGAACAATGAACAATTACCTTTGAAGCCAGTCTAGTGTTCCAACAGACACCTTCTTGTCATCAATGATACCTGATGTGCCAGAACCAGGTTCCTCCACGAACGTCCCGTCTTTCACCTGAACAAAGTGAAATAAAACTTGTTGGAACTTCTCAATAAAGGTCTGATATTACCTAGACACAAAACCTAAAACCATAAATGACAATCATCCATGTGAAGAACAATCTAGATTAGACATGTGGACATATACTAGGAAAAAAAGTGTAATTTTATTTTTAGTTTGTCAACCTGCTGAAATTTTAATCATCCAAATATAGCCTATCCCTCATCAAATCAACACATTTTTGAATCACAAACAAATTGGACAGCTCTTCAAAGGCTAATTCTTCACCTCTTCAACCCAACAATAAGAATTCCTGCTCTTAGTACCTTCATTTTCTTACAACCCAAAGCCTGAGCAGCTTCTACTATAGCTTTTCCAATTGGGTGAACAGTATTTGATTCTATACCAGCAGCTAATGTCAATACTTCAATTTCAAACGATTGATGGTTAAAATCTAACCTGCATCAAAAGCAAACTTATCTGAATGTAAATGAGCATCAGATCACACAAATTCTTAGCGATGATAATGATGGAGATTAAGAAGCACGGACACGGACACGGGGACACACCAACTTCTAAAATTTGGTGGACACGGACACGGCATATATATATTATATAAAATTTATAATTAAGAAAAAAATTCAGAATTTATAATATGATATATATTGATTGATGTGTTTCAAGACTTCCAACATCTTGATAGTTCATACATATTTGATACTTTATAAGCCCCTCTCAAAAAACATAAAACATATATTCTATGGAGCATATATTCCATTAAGCAATGTCCGAGCTGTGTCCACCGCGTGTCAGTGAGTGTCCAACATGCGGACACAGCTTCATTTTGCCGTGTCCGTGCTACATAGGATGGAGATTATGAGGGGCCACAAGAAAATTAACTAGTGATGGAAGAAAAATATGATTGAATGGATAAATTGTCAACGAGTATCTGAAGACTATCTTACTTTAGTATATGAATGATTGGGTGCTCTAGCAGATAGTTTTTAGTTCACTAGAAAAGAAAACACCAAAGCTATTTCGTCTATTTACTAAATGGTCAATAATCAAACACCAAGCAGTTATCAAAGATGTGTGTACACATCCTACAATGACTCTGCAGTGTAGAACAATTTAAATTTATGACTTCCAGTAAATTATACAAGGAGAATGCAAACAATTTTCATCCATGTTCATGCTGTTATTGTGAAATTGCATTCTAGTAGGCACAAATAAACTATAAGCCCCATGGCTATGATCTGTTATCGGTCCATTCATTTCTCTAACTTTCTTTAACTTCTAGGTTTGCATGGATGCGCATACTGCTTAAGCAGAAAAAGCAGTCATGCAAAACTGCTTTGGCATTTTGAGGTTGAGCTTTTGACAATGACAAAGTAAAATTGAAAGATAATCATTAAGCAAGATATAGACAATCGAACAAGAAAAATTTATGTGCTGAAGAAACAGATTAAGTGAATTCATCATCAGTTAACGTTAATTCCTGTCAAAACTCAACTGTTTATCTGTTAGTTGTATGCCTTTAGGCATAACAACCTTTACCACAACAGGTTTTCCAATAGTCAGGGTCCCTGTCTTGTCAAACACAACTGTGTTCACCAGTGAAAATTTCTCTAAGATATTTCCACCGCGCAATAGCAATCCTTTTGTTGCGCCCAGTGAGGTTCCGATCTTAATAAGAGAGGAAATTGTGAAAACCATATTAATTAAAATCCCAAAATTAAACATGGAGAAATCATCATCTGCATGAAACAGCAATGGCATAGAAACACTACCAGTACAGCTGTGGGTGTGGCCAAGCCAAGTGCACATGGACAAGCAACAACCTGCATATAGTTTAGGAATGGTTAACAAGTCCCAAAATGGATCCAGCAGAAGATCTATAGTCCAAAATCAACATGCAAGGTATGAGAAGCAAACAACTACATGAAATGCACAAACATAAACATACATGAGGACAAATTGTGTACATGTGCATGTGTGTGTTTTTGTCTGTTTGTCAATTCAACCAGGTTTTTATTAAGTCTCATGTTGGTAACATCAATTTTGATGATGAAATAAAATGATTATTCAAAGCTCAAAAACAAGAACATTGTAAAATACATAATAAGGCTAAATTTCAAATAGTTACCTCACTATGTTTATCAAATCATCATAGCAGTGATTTCATTTCATACAGAAAAAATAAACATCACTTAATCTACTTTTGAACATCCAAGCTTGCCACTGCCACCTGATTGCTTAGTGATTATATCGGAGATTTTACTAGATAAATCTAAGTATGTTTAACCTATCCATAACATGGTCCTGCATCAAGTCTATTCTAGAAAATAATCATCAAAGCTATTCAGGAAGTAAACAAAATCTTCCTGCCAATACTTTTGAAAGTTAACTTCAGTATGTATCAATTCCATAACAGATGCCCTCGATGAATTCATAACACGTAAATCATGGCATGGATCAAAACAATGATCCGTGAGAAAGGATTAAATACCACAAATATGTTAAAATAGAAAGGTCAACTAAACAGATAAGTTTCTATGCCTCAAAATAGCAGAATGGCATGGATAAGTATGTTATTGTCAATGGCAAAGAAATTCTGTAAAGCATAGATAAGTGTACAAGCTTTTGAAAAGGGTTAAGTCCTGGGATTGCTAAATGATAATGTGACACTTCAGCATCCTACCAGAACACTACAAGATAATTGTAGGGCAAGTGAAACTGGGCTTCCTTGGTGAAAGGCAGCAGGGAGTATCTGTGTTCCCCAGAAATTCCAGAACATAAAGGTTGCAGCTGAGAGTGCCATAACTCCATAAGTAAAGTATCCAGAAACCTGGCACAGCCAAATTAAATAAATAATTAGACCATTAAAAACTGTGACCATATCTATACGACTACATGGAAATGACTAGACATATACTAATTTCCATTCTGGTACACTTCAGTTCTGATACAAGATTGATAAAAATAAAGAAAACAAAAAAAGAAATGTCAGAAATCAGATAAGGATTTGATTATAGTGGCACTATTGATAGGGATGTGTTACACAATTACTTACAAAGTCGGGATAGATATGCATAATCTTCTTGACAGACAAAATGAAGGAGCATCATATGTTTGAATCAATCTACTGAATTAAAACCAAGAGCAGACCAACTTGAAATAGTGCGTTCACCACATTTTAGTGAAATCGAATACAAAGTACCCCTCAGATTACATTTACAACAGATGCTTTCTTTGTTTAACATGTCTAAGTGTAAACATAACCTTGGGCTTGAAGGAGATGATTACTTTAGGCTGTTGCAATGATATGGTCAAATAGTGGCCTCACGGGTTTTTAATGCTAAGAAGGAATTGCGTAATGGTCCTACTCTAAACAATCATCATTCATGTTTTCCATCATTATATCAGAAATCTTATCCTTAATTACAAGAAGAAACCAACCTTCTGCTGAGCAATGGTCCAGTATGTAAGAAATTAAATGCTATTTTCTTTCACTAGGAAAAGAAAAGGGAAACATCATACAAGTAACACCCTAGCACATTAATAGTAGTAGTGAAAGATATCAGGAAGGAACCTTGTCAGCTAAACGTTGCACAGGAGCTTCCCTGCTCTGGGCTTCTTCTACCAACCGAACAATGTCGCCAATGGCAGTCTCTCCACCTGCTCTCCGTACTTCAACTGTAAGAGTTCCATTAAGGTTTATACTTCCAGCTGCAACTTCACTCTGCCACAGACAAAAATCAACTTAGACAATATAAAAGTAACTTCAAGAAAATGAAAGGAGAATAGTTAAACAACCAATCATGCTTGTATTCAATAGAATTATTAATTTCCATATGAAAATAAAAAAAGTACCCCAGGTAGTTTGGTAACTGGCAATGGCTCCCCTGTGAAACTTGACTCATCTACAGTGCTTCTACCAGCTGTTACTGTTCCATCGGCTGGAACACGGTCCTAGGACAATTGTAGAACAGTTGGAAGTTTCATATAACCAAAGTTTTAAATAAAGCAATCAGTATTGCAACATTTACAGCATAAATAGGGAAGGAAATGTAGAAAAAGTCTGAGGCCACAATGACAAGGTAGACATTCCAACTTTGAAGTTCATACACTCTAAACACCCATTACTCTAGAGAGAGAATCTCCGGTAACCCTTATCCCCTTCTCTTTTATATGTTTTTCTAACTAGAGTTCTTTCCCACCTGGTTTCTTATTTTTGAATAACCTCTTCACAGGTTAGCTTGGGGATAGTGGTAAGAACCACTAAAAGAAACACTATTTTGCTTTCCCTATTTTCCTGTTCGGTGGTTTTTCTTCAAATCTGTAAGCACCTTTCATAGTTGGTCTTTCATTGTCTTCATTTTTTTGTATTTACCTTCTAAATCTCATTTAATATGCTCAGAAAATATCATATATCTGAGATAATTGTATGTTTGGTTTTCTTCTCCTGCTTGTGTCACCTTTATATGGTAGCTATCCATCCTTCACTCAAAGGCTAAAATCCTCTGCTTAGAACCTTTGTTCCCCTTTTGGAGATTTTTCATGTAGGTCAGTTTCTGATGATACCGGTTCTCATCGAAGTTTTGCAGCTAGACTTGTCACAAAACTACTGTTGAATCCTGCTGCAATGCATGCTGTGAGTGGACATATCCAATCATGAAGCAATTTAAAATGTTTTGCTGACTTGGATGTATACTTACTGGAAATTCCCATTGTTATTGTCATTATGATCTTAATATTAATGTGCTATTCTCTACATGATTTTGTACAGTTTGAAGATGACAGAATCAGAAGACGTTTTGCTTATTAAAAATTAATGATTGTTGAAGGAAAAGGCTGTACATGTGAAAGGCACAAAATAATAGAAAGAATGAAAGATAAAGCAAGAGGCCTTACTCCAGGTAGTACCACAATTTGGTCTCCAATAGAAAGACTAGTGCAGGGAATTTCCACAGTTGGACCCAGGTCCTTTGCATCAGTATCAACCACAAGTCGAGCCGTTGAAGGTAAGACATCTAAAAGTCCCGTCATATCGCTTGTTGCTTTAATCTTAGCTCTTTGTTCAAGATTTCTTCCTAACAAGACAAAAGCTATCAACATGATTGGCTCCTCGAAGAACGCTTTCCATCCCTGCTCACATGACCAATTCATGTATTCAACAACTAACTTACCAACACATTGAATCATTTGCGTGCCAAATTATTCATGTATAAAGAAGAAGGATTAAACTAGGCAAAACATTCCTCGGAAAGAATATTCATTTATAGCCTATAACTTAATTTGTATCATAAAAAGTTCAATTTTGATTCCCAAATGTGGCCCATAGTCAGCCTTTATCCAAATTTCTATTAACCTAATCAACCAATCCTGTCACATATCACGTCATGTTCCAAAATATTGAGTAATAAGTGCATAATATTAGCAAAAATACATATCACCAATTCAATTTCTAAATCCTTAGATATTTCGAAAAGAAAATGGAAAGGAAAATTTTGGAGATTTATAGGAGCTAACTACACCTTTCTAAACCTATAGTAGGATCAGTGTTCTGATTTAGGGGGTGCTTGGTTCATGAGTTTGGAAGACATTAATGAGTATGGGAATGAAAAACGTCGGTTGCTTATATATTATCATTGCAAGAACAATATTTTGATATCTAAGTTTTGGGGATTACTCTATACCTCCCAAATATGTGAGGAATGAAAGTCATTCCTTCCATTTTTTAGTAAATAATATAATTTATTAGAATATATTAAATATAATTAATTAAAATTAAATATATTCTAAATATAATTAATTAGAATATATTAAATTTTGATACAAAAATTTAATAAAATTTTCTTTTCCCTTTTTTAACAAAACAATATAATTAATTAAATATTATTAATTAGAATATATTAAAATTAAATATAATTAATTAAAATATATTAAAATTTGATGCAAAAATAAAATTTTAATTAATTTTTATTTTTAACAAAAAGTATGATTAATTAAATATAATTAATTACAATATATTAAAATTAAATATAATTAATTAGACTATATTAAAATTTCATATAAAAATTTAACCAATTTTTATTTTTTCCCTTTTTGAGCAAACCAATATAATTAATTAAATATGATTAATTAGAATATATTAAAATTAAATATAATTAATTAAAATGTATTAAAATTTGATGTAAAACAACATTTTTTCTATTTTAATAAAACAATATAATTAATTAAATATAATTAATTAGAATATATTAATATTAAATATAATTAATTATAATATATTAAAATCATAATATATTTCTCAAGATTTTCAACAAACCAATTACTATCAATGGTAATGGTAATGGTAATGGTAATTATTCCTTCATCCTAACCAACCATCATAATTATAATGATTATATTCATTCTCATTCTCTACAATATTCATTCTCATTCCTATTACTATTATTACCCCATGTGAACCAATTGCCCCCTTAGTATTATTTTTGGGTGAAGGCTGATAGTTGGGCACTATTGGAAAAGGTCAAATTGAATTATAAGCTGTAATTTGAAAAAAAACAAGTTCAGACAATGGTTCATCTGTTCTATATTGACAGAAGACTAGAAATGATACTAAAGCAATGCAAGGTAAAGGTAGAAGAACTTACAAGCTTTGGTACTAATACAGCTAAAGAACTAACGGCAAAAGATGATAAAGCCCCAAGACCAACCAAAGTATTCATGTTTGGAGCTCCCTTGAAAAGGTTTTTAACACCATCAAGGATAAGTTGGCGTCCAGGACCAAGCAATGTGAACAGAGACAAGGACAGATGGAATCCTGTGGAGTGGAAGATATGGATCCATGAAGCCCTTGCAGCCAAAATATGAGAAAGATGGCCAAAAAGACACACAGCACATAGAGCCCAGGAGACAGCAAGCTCACGACCTACATAACACATGCATTTTGCATTAAATTTTGATATATCATCAAGCTCAACCTATATGACTAGAGTGGCAGCTGCAATATCAGTAAATTGGAAAGGGAAATAACTTTCACACAAACAACAATGTAATGAGATATGTACCACTTTCTTTTAGACGAATGTGCTTCTCCTCCATCTTCCTTTCAAAAACTTGAAAAAACTTCTCTCTTCCTGCATCTGCATTTAAGAATGAATCCAACTCGTGTCGATATTACAAGGACTATAGTATGCGTAAAAACATGTTAAACAATCAAGAACAAAATAAATTCAACACACATGTAGCCAAGAAAATAGACTGATGAAAATAATTGCACCTCTTTGCCAAGAGCTGTAAGCATGCTTAAATATTTTTGAAGGTGAATTTATGTAGTAGCAATGTTATAAAATGAAAGGAGTTGCAGTTGGGAACACAAATCAAACATCAGATAATAGAGTTTTTTCTGAATGAATTGCAAACTGAAAGATATTCCATCTTATGCCAAAGTGGAAAGAAGTTTAGCACAAACATTAACTTATAGTGCACAGAAGTTACTCAAAAAGTATCCAATAGAAGAAAAAACAACATACCACACACAAGAACTCTTACTATGCACCATATTACATTGTAGAAGATAGGTCAAATTTTACCTCCGAGGAAGAAGAGTCCTAAAAGAGCAATCGTGCCCAATCTATCTCTCTCCCCCTCTGCCTCTTTCCCACCCTCTTACTCCCTCTCTCTCTCTCATGGTCAAAATGCATCTTACATCACCTCTAAATGTCGCCTATGCAAATAATCAAATTGCACATGACCAAAACTACATTGAAAATGCAAAAGTATGAGGAGTCTAGCATGTAATATGAGATTACCATAGCAAAGAATTGAAAGTTTGGTTCAAAACCATTCAGATAGTTCTTCCATCCATCACAAAAAAAAAAAAAATCAAGATAAAGAACCATGAACAAAAATAGCTTTTCCCAGTGTATTGAAAATTTTACGTGACCTCAATAAGGACAATTATGCCCAATATTTTCTTGGTATTCTATAGTGCTTTCAGGAATGCAGGGGTTTTCTTGCAGATGATTCATCTCATGTCACTTCTAAATCTCAATTCTGTCCTGGCTCAAGAATTTACCTGAAGGATTAAAATTCCATTATTACAACTGACGACCAGAAAAATCTACTACCTATAAGTCACAGCCTGAAGAACTGAAAGATCCAGATAAAGGAAGTTTTACTACACTCAAGCTCTTGATATGAGTATACATTCAAACTATTCACCTCAGAAGCTACAATATTTTGGGTTTCTCACTAAAGAAATTACAGATATAGATTGTAATATTAGTTCTACAAACACCAAAGCTGTGGCCTTTAAAGAGAATGTTACAGGTCTTTCAAGTGTCACTCTATTTACTTGCATTAGAAGCTTCCAATAACTAAGTTGTGAGTATATGTATCAACTCGGACTCCTGCTAAGCACTCTCACAGCATCAACATCAAATTATGCTTAAATTACAAATTGTACATAAAATGACATAAAAATCATATCTAACGTTCAAAACCTTGTTTGCATTGTTCAGTAAGACAATGCAAGTTGAACAAATTTCTGGCACAGTTATTCATGGTACTAGAATACTAGTGTTGACAATAAATTTGGAATGTAGAAACAAAGGAAAAGACTCCATAAATATGGCAGTTCTGATCACTTAATTACTTAGAAAGGCAATGGAAGAAACAACTTAAACATCCAATGATCAAGGGCACACATAGAAGTACCAAATATTAGCACCTTAAGCCAAAAGGTAACTATCTGGTCCAAGTTTCTGGCTTATTCACCTTTATTTTGTTTGAAGAGGCATAATTTTGATGGAACTGTCATCCCATTTCCCAAAAAGAAAAGCCAAAAAGGAGGATAACAGATAAAATGCTGCCAATTGAAAAGAAACATTAACAAATATGACAAAAGGAGGCTCTATAATTGCCGGCAGTCAGTATAGTCAGAGAACAGCTTCGAAACATTAGAAAGCAAGTTCTACAAAATTAACAGCATTATTTCAAGATACATAACACTTTAAAGCGCAAATATGGTGCTTTGCATGATACAAGGCCTTTGCAAGAACCTAAAAGGAAAGGACTACAAGTACTGGACCTTCCCCTACACCTGGGAAAACTGTAAAAATTAATACATCAACATTGCCATTGCTGACTCGCTACATCTAGATATTCAATAAATCTTCGCTAAGAATTATCCTGGAGCTCTCCAATAATCCGTAAACTATGGTTGTACAACAAAAAGCTCCTCAACTTGAATCTTCCTTGGTTCAGAAACTTCTCTTCAACTCAATCCACAAGTAGCTGCTGAGGCTCACCTATTGAAGGGGGAATTCATTTTGTTAATAACTTTTCAACCATTCCTTCATGCCTAGATAGTGGAGATGATATTTTCATGATTCTGCTTATGTAATAAGTTATTCTGATATCAAAATTCAATGAAGCAGGGACGTACCGCAAAAATATCACAATTGCTTCTCCCAAAACTTTCTAAGGTCAAACTTCTCCTTCAGTAGCTCCTTGACCTGCCACTACCCCACCAAACTCCACATGAATACAGAAAGGCATCCTGAATATATCTTAACACCTACTCTGCTTTAAATTTTTAGGAACTAAATACTTAATAACTTGTAATTGAAGGAATCCTCATGGAAGTGTAAATCAATAGATACATTTACATATTAGGCAACATCATGCCTAGTGGAGAACAGCATAATTATTAATCCAGTGGCTTAGCATTCAACAAGTCTCCCACAGTTACCAACGCAAATTACCATCCTGTGTGAAAATAAGATGAATTGATATATAAGCATATCATTAGAGCAAAGTCCTAAAACGGTAAATAGTTGAAGCCTTTTTACGATGGGTTTGTATGAGGGATTGAAGGGGAAAGTTCAAGGTTGATTTTCTAAGTTATCCACAAGAAGGGGAGGCGCAGAAAATCTGATATATTTCATCAATGTGCTATTTAGTTATGACAAATCAAGGCTTTCTGATGGAGATTACTCAAATTTCCGTTTCCATACAACACCTATTTTATGCAGATTTCTTTTTCCTTGGGGCTGTTTGTTTCTGTTTTTTTTCTCCGTTTTTTGTTGCCGTTTTTGTAAAAAGAAAAACAGATAAGTAAAACGTGTTTGGCTTACTCTGTTGCGATTTTTTGTTTCTGAAAATAAAAAAACCACAACAGTTTTACAGAAATAAAAAAACATCGTTTC
>JANVCQ010000005.1:17880560-17890901 GCA_025531925.1 Erythroxylum plowmanianum | reverse complement strand
CAAACAGGTTTTTATTTTCAGTTTTTATGTTACAAATCTCAACCAAACAGGTTTTCATTTTTTTAAACAAAAAAACAGAAACCAAAAACAGGAAACAGAAACTAAAAACAACAACAGAAAAACAGAAGTGAAACCAAACGGGCCCTTAATTTTTTTCGTTTATAGTAGATTAGATCAAGTTAAAAGTGTAGAGTTGAAGTCTAATTTCAGTTAGGAGAAGACAACACCGATTAAGGTTAGATTAGAATAGCTCGTTAAACCCTAGTTTCTCCAAAAGTGATTATTGGATAATTAGGAGTGAATCCTAAAACCAATTCTTAGAGTTATCCCTCTATTTATTCTTTTAAAAGTTACCAATCCTTATCTAAAATTTAATCAGCTGGTTCTCCTTCATCTGTCCTACATCTTTAAAATTTCAACAGCCTAGTTCTCCTTTCTCTGTCCTACATCATGCTTACAGAGACAGATGAAGAAGGAAGGGAGTGTATTAGAGTTTATGGTGATGCATTATTGGTGTTTGTAATAATGGATGAATCTAAAAGTGGATCAAGAGAAGAATGACAATTTTAAACTGTGATTACAAAGTAGGGACATAGGATTCATGGTTGGTTTGCTGCAAAAAATGCCATTGAATATTGTTATTGAGCACTGCCTTGCCCTATAGTGTGGTTCAAGAAACTGGAATTTTGAAGGGATTAACCAATCCTAACATATATGCTGCACACAAGAAGCAATAAGCAAATCAGTATCGGAAAGCACTAGATAGCTGCAAGATTTCGAATGGCATATGGCACAAAGGTAAAAGTATACAAAAATTCTTTGTTGTATTATCATCCCATGAACATCCCCCTGCACATATCCATCATGTCCCACAAATTAAGATCCAGAAAAATTTTAGGGGCCTAAACAAACCCGTCAGTCACCAACTGCCCTTATGTGATTGGTATATCCATCAACAAGCATTCCACCATAATCAATTTTAAATCCAAAGACCACCAATACAGACTGTAGTCCACGTATCTTTTCCAATCCAAGCATGTTCATAACAACTAAATCTCACACATAGCACCAACAAAACTCTTACTAGATTACCACAGCTAAAGAAAATGTTCTACAATTATGGGGAACAATGAGCGACCTATAGCCACATGGCAATCATTACTTCACCACCGAGTCAAATCTCAGTACCAATCCATAATACTTATTATATAAAAACGTCCAAAGATCTAAATCAAATGTAATGCTTCAAAGCAAAAGATCATGAAGCAGATGACTCTATCCAAAGGTACATGCCATACACATAGGGATACTCAAATCCATTAACAACCACTTAAATGTTTCATTGTAGCTATTTTTCTACCTTTTATTGCACTTGGCATTGCACCTGTTCATTTATTTTTTCTCAAGTGATGAGCTTGTGAACAAATTTACTATTTATTGCTGCATGTAAGTGAAAAATCATCTAATCTGCAAGTTTAACAACAGATATGCTTCTTCATAGCTGACATAACTTTACCACTATGCTTTAAAACTAAGATACTTGATGCAAGGTTAAAATATATATTTCAATACATCTTATCGTTCTACATGAAAGGATTTAATTAGTATGTACTTTTCTCCTCGCATTTTTTGCCAAAATTTTCTTTTCCTTTTGTACTAAGTTGCTTCTCTTGCACATGTTACGCACTTTGATGACACCAAAGTTGTTACTATTACAATGAACAATAATACCAGTATTTGAGTCTCAAAAACATCTGCCAAGATGTGAAGTATCCCTTAGCACTGCCTAATTTTGAGTAACCTACTTCTAACAATCATCATGCATGTATGAGACAAAATGTATGCATCTTGAGGTGGAAAACAGTAGCAAAAATGCTTATGACAACCAAGTATTGTCAATGTTCTTACCACGAAGGTTAGACTTGAATCCACAATTTGTTAGATGCCTTGCAAGTGACTCTCCTAACTGTTTTTGCCAGTTTGGTGCAACTTTGGCTTCAGACATGGGCCACACTATTGCAGTCTCAGTAGTGAGATTGACACTGGCAGAAGACACTTGTGGCTGTTCATGATTATGTTAAACAAAGAACAAACAACATTCACTAAGAGTCCAGAAATAAATCTGAAGCTCTAGAACAAGATATTCACAAAAAAGAAAGAAGAACAGTCAGCAGTCCTTTTCTGACTAATCAGAACTAAAAGCTGGACCAGCTCAATTCGCCTAACATCTTGAAAATTAGTGAAATATGCATGAGCTTTTTCATACAACACATCCTGAAAACAAACCCTCCAAGAGAAAGACCTATTGGCACCAGAATCATATAGAATCTTTGAATAAAATGTTCTCTGCACATCCGGCAACTATCATCAACTTTTCTCAGTATAAAATTCCTGCTCATAAGAACGATCATATTTCTAATTTGAGTTCTACTGTTCGACCAACATAGGCAATCCAATCTTCTAGAGATAAGATCCAAGAAAGTTAAAGATCTTTTGTTAGCAGAAACCACTCAGTAAGCAACCAGACATGCTTAAAACAACATAAACTGATTTTAAACAATCCAATTCAACGATGAAAAAGAAAAATCTACCTAATTCCCTATTCCCATGTGCAAGAAAATGTGATAAACTGCATTGACATTAATACACTCCTTTAGAGTAACCAAAACAAAAAGTTAAAGAAGAAAGAACCAGATCATTTACTTGACTTTCCAGTATTCTCTTGACACTGGCAGCACATCCCCCGCATGTCATTCCCTAAAATCATAGCCGGGAAAAAAAAAAAGCTTTTAGAATTTCAAAGTGGTGGAAGCACGTTAGACACTTAATAGTTACATACAAATAAGAACAAAAGGCGGCAAGCAGGTAGGCTCAGAAATTCAGAATTTTGATACAACAGCAGAGGAAGAACGTACACCAACGTCGAGTACGATGACATCGTGAGATAGAACTGACAAGTCATCCGCCCCTCCGGAGACGAAATTGGACTTGGCGCCTCCACCGTCAGAAGATCCATCACCGCCACCACCCCCTCCTCCACCGCCAGGTCCAAAGCCACTGTCATTTCCACCACCGAGCGACGCTGCCGTTGAAGATGCGGAGAAGCACTGCAAACGTCGGCCGAGCAATGGCGCCACAGCGGACAAGCCTCTAAGAGAGGAAAAATCAGAAGAGGAGGAGGAGGAAGAGGGAAGGTGTAGTTTAGGGTAGAGAGAGGAAACGAGGCGGCAAGAGTGGTGTGGTCGGGAGGCGAAGTGGCGGTTAAGAGCTTTGGAAATGGTTAGCATTGTAAGTGTGGTGGTTGCTGCTGGGACTGAGCATTCCATTTTTTTTTTTCTCTCTTTTTCTATTCTATTCTGCTACTTCTGCATCCAAACGCAAACTTACATGCTTTGGTCTCCGAAGATGGGTTGCTGGTTGGTTGGTTGGTATTTATGCGGTGCTTTAATTGAAATACCCAACAAAATTCAAACCAAGTAATGAGGTGAGGCTGTAAGGATTGGATTGGGTCCCCAAAACAAATAAAAGTTCAAAATGTCACATCATTACACTCTATTATTCAGTGTCCTGAGTCACGTTTCTCATGAGAAACAATAGGTAAAAGCAAGTTATTATATTTCAGGACCCTCAAGTAACGAAAATCTATCAAGCACAAAATGGTAGGTGGCCTTTATTGGCAATCATACTCCCGTATGTTGCATTTGTCTCATAAAAGAAAATTCTAAAGTTAGCATCTCCCATAATTTCACAAACTTATCCTTAATATGTTCTCAGTATTTATCATATCCTTCGAATCAGGAATATTTTTTTTAATAAATTTACTTACCATCTTGTACCAATTCAAGATTGGGATAGAGTTATATTAACTGTAGTTATTTAATAAATCATCTTCCATCCAAAGTCATTAATTTCATAATCTTTTAACCTTGCTTTCTAGTACATATACTTGTATTCTCCTTCTAAATTTCCTTCCATTAAACGTGTTTAGTTACATAACATATATCTTCAAAACAAATCCTTTTAATCATAAACTTTAACCAAAGCCACCAAGTGTATATTTGTTGGATCCTTTCATAAGCAATAAGGACACAAGTGTTATTGTCCAATTAGGAAAAACATTTGTCTATTGTGATATGACCTTTCTTTAGAATTAACCATTTTGTCTCTTCCAGAGGAAAACATCATAAGAAAAGTGTCAATAAGATCTGACTATTACTCTAACAAGTTTTAATCAAATGAAACCACCACAAAAAAGTTGGAGAAACTAACCCACAAATTTTATCTCATCACATCAAATCATAATATGAACAATTTCAATTTATTAACTTGAGATATAGAACATGAACAACCTATTTTAGGATATTGCATAATACAAAAACATTATGCTCCTCATACTTAGAAATTAGTGCAATATGAGATTAGTCCACTAAGGGAAGAACCAAATGTTCAAAATGATGTAGATGTTCGTATTATCGTTTAAAAGGGGTAAGAACATGTACTTAATATCGATAGTTGTGAATAAAATATTTGACATTATGACAATGTGGAATTTCCATGAGATATTGAAGAAGTTTTTAAGGATCCAAATTGGAACATTACTATTATGAAGGCGAAGAAGGCACCAATTACAAACAATACTTAGGATACTATTGAGTTACCTTAAGATAAGAAAGTGGTGGGTGGCAAATGGGTTTTACTATTAAAAGCAAGTCATATGAGAGTGTTGACAAGAATAAGGCCATATTAGTGGCGTAAGGATTTACTAAAGCCCACATATTATGAAGGTACTTTTTCCTTTGTAGAAAAATTAAATTCTATAAAGATGTTACTATCTTTTATTGTTAATTTGGATTAGGAAGTTTTAATTAAACATCAAGAATGCTTTCCTCAATGATGAATTGGAAAAGGAGATTCATATGAACTTTTGTTTTTTGTGGAGAAACAGGGTTTAAAAACGTGTGATATTTGAATCTCTTTATGAACTGAAGCAGTTCCCCAGGGCTTAGTTAAAAAATTTTAGATTTACTTTAATTTAATTTACATATAGACAAGGATATAAAGATCATACTTTATTCACTAAACATGAAATTAGTAGGAGGCAACCTATATTAATTATGTATGTACATGATCTCATGATCATATGTAACATACTACTACCATAGTGCTTATGCCCGAATATCCATAGATTATCCGAGAATTTACCCTATGAGAATGGCATGTTAGAGTAATCACATTCACTTATTAAAGCATCATACATAACACAAGTATTTAAGAAGATCAAAACTTCTCATTTTATTCATAAACATGAACATTCATTGTAGCATTACAGTACATAATCCATATGTAAACATTACCAACAACATCTAAGAGTTTGCTACTCTTTGCAAGACGTTCTACATGAAGTGGGATATTAAATCTAAATATCCTATTTAGACTCTTTAGTGTCAGCTTACAGACTCTTGAGTTATTCTTGCTCTAAAATACAAGTACTAGATTTCTACTTGGTTTGTTTAGGAGTTAGAACTCCTTTGAACCTGAAAAACAACATTGCAATTTTGATGAGTTTGTAAACTTAGTGAGTGAACAATCATTGATATGCTCACTCATATCAGCACTCAATAACACATATATAGTCTAGTTTACAAAATATGTCATATAAATGAATAATTTACATCACATCACATACTTCATTGATTTTAAACAGTCAATATTTCATCTCAGCTCAATGGGCATATTAATTCAATTAGTCAATATGGTATATCCATTCAATCATTTAATAAATAAGGATGCATATGCAAATGCACATGTGACTCCACTTTATTTTTACTTTGTTGTGATCGAGTGTCTATTTAGTTGTCTCGTATCTGTTGTAGTTATCAGACTCATTTTATACATTGCCCCATACCTATTATGGATACTAGGCTCATTGATAACTGAGCTAGCAGCTTTTTGTGCACATTTATGAGCTTTAAGTTCTTTTTCACTTTGGGTCACTCCGGTCACAACTCCTTTATCTATTCATGCAATTCAATGTAATGAGATGCAACAATTCACATATGATGCATTCACTATTTCACATTTGATATATTCTAGTCATATATCACATTCTTTGGATCTCAGTCCAGCATTCAATATTCAGTTGAGAACACATATTTCCATATTCACATATATTTACAAAAACACTTCCAATACATTCCCGAATATTAATCTCCTCGGACAATTGATGGTCTGGAATTATCACAATCACATGAGTAGCAATTCAATAACTAAATTTTAAACAAAGCAACTAGATTATGGTAAGAGAACATCTAGTTTGACTCACAGGATGCTCCAGAATAGCTATTGCCTTGAAGACCCGGTAATGTCTGGATGCGATCGGTCAATTTGGGCTTCTATATCATGCAATACACACATATGTATAAATTACTAACTTGTTTAATGAAATAGATACTCAATCATACACATGTAGATGTGTCATGTTTACTGTATGCTCAATTGACTATCTCGGGTATGTAACCTTGTTCACAAATCTAGTTCATTCATTCATCATATCTTGTACATAACTTATTGGAGATTAGATCAATTCCTTAAGAAATCTCAATTACTCTAAATTCGTTCAAAAATACATTTATCCATCCCTTCCTAACATTCCATACTCACACAACTTCCTAATTCTCATTCAGTCATACCTAATTCATGACTTATATTCCTTGCATCACATTTGCATTCATAAGAACACCTTCATTTCTTTAACAACTCATACTTCTCAAATTCATATACATTGATATCAATCTATCCATTCCTTAATTCTAACATCAATTATCAACTTAAACTTATCAAACCCTTAATCAGTCAATCAAACAACCATCTAAGTTCATTTCAAACCTTAATTAAATCCAAATACACCAAAGTAAGTAACTTATCCTTAGTTGGTTCAACAATCACACAAAACAAAGTTTTTCACTTCCCAAGCATTTTCCACGATCGTGGGTACCTTTCCACGATTGTGGAAAGACAAAACAGAAACTTTTCTTCTCTAGGGCATTTCCCACGATCGTGGGAAGGAGCTCATGCTGCTTCCATGATCGTGGAATGGGTGAATAGACGGTTCACCATCCCTTTCCTTATATCTTTTTCCAAATTTTAACACTATCATACTAATCCATCAATTTTACCTTAAAGATACTTCAAATCCTCATCAATTCATCCTTAAATCCAATTCAAAACCATTCAATTGATAACTCATAAATCATAGTCTTTTGTGCATCATAATTAAAATAGAACCATCATTCACCTTCATACAAATGACCCTAACTTGTCAATTTCAGGAACACTCCTAATACACCCATTTTTCTGCATAGTTACATTATCATTTATACTTCAAATCTCAACCTAAACCATCTATATAATCCACTATTTTTAAGCATCAAAGACAAAATAGAAACCATACATTCCTCTATCAAATTTCATTACAACTTCAAAATCAACCCTACATATCACTTATCTCAATTTAATCATCATGAATGTTTCTATTTTAACATGCCATAGAGATTAAAAATGACTTACTTGATTAGCCCTAATTCCAGTTTAATCTTCAGCTTAACTTATCTTCCAACAAGCAAGGATACTCCAAGAACAAGATGGAAACAAAAAGGGGTTTCAATCCCAAAATGAAGGCTACATAAATTTTGGAGTAGAAAAGTGTGGAAATTTGGGAAAAACTCAAAGTGGAAGGGTTATAGGTGTGGGTTGGTGGCAAAAAGAAGAAGAAAGCATACAGTCAAAACAATGGTCTTTCAAGAGTGAAATCGTGGGTGTAGGTGTATGGTGAGAATATGGACATTTGGCATGACACTTGTCATGCTAAGATTTATACCATATGTCTCATCCTTCAACTACCATTTATCACCCCATAATTAGTCCACTTGTCTTATAATCACTAGACCATTTGTCACCCAATTAAGCCACCATTTGTCACTTATTTAATCAAGCCATGTGTCACACTATTACTAATGCCATGTGTCACTACTCCATAGGTCTAGTCAACCAAAATTTTCATGTATCAATTTTTCTTTCTATTTAACATTTTTCCTATACTAGATACTCATATTACTTCATCAATCATACAAATGTAACATTAATTTCCAATTCACTATTTTAATCCATCAAACCAAAATTCAAGACATAAATAACACACAATCACATTATAAACATTTAAAATCTTTCATACCCTGGAATAAATCAATTGAGTGCATAAATTATCTTTGCAATGTGTACTAAATCATAATTCATGTATGTATGTGAATTTGATGCATGTAAATGAAATGCACTTTATGTATTCTAATATGATATGACTCGTATGACTTCATATAGCATTTAAATTCCTAAGTGTAGGAATGGGCTATGACATCATAGTTGACAATCCTAAATAAATTAAAAAATTCAAACAATTACTAAGTTCTAAATTTGAATTCAATGACCTTGATACAATGAAGTCATTTATAGAAAGTACCTAGGAATGATTAGGGTTGAGTATGATAATTTTTATAATATTAAAACTACATTAAAGATCACCAATTAAATGCATTTGTCATTCTATATAGCTTAGGTGAATATTGAATGTTGATACAATTACTAGTAATATTCATCTTTCTATTATTTAATCTAATAAATTAAATGATTGAATTAAGGAAAAAAGATTAATTAAACTAATTTAAACTACCAAACTAAAGCGATGGATAAGATTGAAGCAAGCAATAAAGAACAAAATCCTGAAAAGAATCCCTTTAGAACATTTTTATGCTTAGATTTATATTGATTAAATGATTAACTTTACTTCATTGGACTAATATAAAGTCCAAAATTACAAACATATTTTTTCTTAAGACATATAACCCTTGTCCTTAAGTTGAATGATTAAATTCTCTTTCTAATCAAAACTCCTAAGAATGCATTAACGTGTCTACGAATTCATATGAAAGATTTTATTTTAACCAAGAGGTTTTGTTTGATCCTATCTTTAGGAGTCCATAAAATTCCATTATTCATGTCATATTTTATTCATTAATATGATTTTTTGATCCCTATGTATGAAATCCAATATTGAATCAAAATGCTAGCATGTTATACTGTTGGATACCATACATATTGGATCCCGTTTTTGGAACCCAACATCCGGAAACCATTCATAAACGTGAGCGTATTAACCTGTAGGGTTATTTTCATGAAATCCTTTTAGCCATCATCGGTTCCCTTTCATTCTCATAACATTTCAACCCACAAGGGCGAGCCCATACAACGGATTCACGAAAATCAAACTCTTTTCTTTTTAGAACAGATTTTGGGAAACACCAAACTCGAATTACAAATTTACTCCTTCAAGACAATTGTAGCTCTATGTCTCTAGTTTATTTAAAGCAAGAACCAACTGAATCGGAGCTCTATAAATCAAGATGTACTTAAAATTCCAAAGTATGTTCACAATCAAGTCTTGCCCTTCCAACCAATCCCTCATTTTCCTTCCATCCATCTTTTTGAATTCATCACCAATGGCTATCAATTTTCGTGTAAAGGTAGAAAAATGTGTTGGGAATCCAGTTCTTCAAGAATCACTTCATTTGGAGGTTGGGTTATGAAGTTATGGCCAAAAGAATCAACCATGCTCATGTCCTCAATTACATTGTACCTATCTCAGGAAATTAGCATAACTTTCACTAGAGATGTTGGATTAAGGTTTTATTTATATGGTTTCGAAGAGGACTTCTAGGTCTACAACTTTTATGAAGAATTAGAAATGAGATTTTGTCATTTGGAAGGTCAAAACACAAACCGTGTGATCCAACACGGGCAGACCGTGTAACTTTCGAATCTGGCAGTTTTTCAGCATCAAGAATACACAGCTAGTGTGATTTTACACGGCCTGACCGTGTAACCTTCGGGTTTCACAAAAATGTTCACTCTCTAAGACCCCTCCAATGGATCCTAAACCCATCCTAACATCCCTTTTACTCATAATCTTTCCAAATTGAACAATCCTAGTGCAATATCACTTCATATACTCTAATTATTCGGGATGCACGCCCTATGCAACATCACCTACTCAAACATTCATATCTCTCAACTTTGATATCCAAAAATTGCATACTTTATACCGTTGGAAATCTAAGAGGATAAGATACAACTTTTATGAAGACAACTTTGTCTAATTCATCCTATATTAATACAGATTTGCTCCTGAAATTAGAACACAAACTTTCCCCTCATGAAAAACTTGAGAATTTTCCCAAATTCACTTCCACTATTGCAATATCATTCATAACGATTTCAACTACCAATTGGAAT
>JANVCQ010000005.1:17865533-17874847 GCA_025531925.1 Erythroxylum plowmanianum | reverse complement strand
ACTCAAATGTTCCCTTCCTCTTGCTCTTGGATAGGGTTTCTCTTGATTTCCTAAAACAAATCAAAATTCTCATTCAATTCCAATTCAAATGGAAATCCCCCAATTTCTATAATCACAACAAAATCCCTAAAACCTATGTCATATTATCTTCCCCACATTAGCAAGCTAATTAATTCTAACATATTAATCTAGTGAGAGACCAAAATTAATTTAATCATGCTTATTTATCATAAAAAAATCCAAGGGCCAACAAAAATGCAAATATCACACATAATTTCAAGGTTCAGCTCATAGGATTGTTCCCGCAACCTAAACCACATTTCCTTAGGATTACTGGTTTCAAACTAAAGGGAAGTAAAGAATTCAAGGGCGAGCTCCTTGTAGACAAGATATTTAAAGTGTATAAATTTGCTCCACTAATTTTTTGTTGTTAAATTCTTAACCCTATCTCAGATTCTAGCTTATCTAGTGTAGCAAAATCGAAGTATTTCTGGAATACTATTTTCTTAACATTAAGGGATTGGAATTGAATACTTTCCTTCTCTGAGTAGATTGGGAAGGTTGTTTCAAAAATCTGGCGCCTTGTTTCATCGCCAATGGCCTGAGACTTGATTTTTTTGTGATGATTGGTTATGCTTCACTGATTGCTTAATGCACGACATAATGGACTGCAAGTAGGTGGAAGTTGGAAGAAGGTGGATGTTTGAAAATTGATTAGAGATAAGGGAGAGCATTTGGAGGTTCTAAACTTAGAGAGATAAAGTTAAAATAAAAGTGAATGAAAAAATTAGGTTAGAAATGAATATATATATGTGTGTGTGTGTGTGTGTGTGTGTGTGTGTGTGTGTGTGTGTGTGTGTGGGTGTGTGTGTGTGAAGAAAGGATAAAATGGTAAAAGATTCAGCTAAAAGTCACGTGGGGCATATTTACCCTACCATAGGCCATGATTATAGCCTGTAATAATTTCACCATTTCTAATTTTTTTCATCTTTCGTCCTTATACACACTCGTCGAGATCCTTTCCTAACTTCTTTTAAACATTATCACCTCATTACACTTTCCTTCCTGATCATCTTTATCAAAATTAATCTCCTACTCTTCCACGATATTTATTTGGAACCATAACAATCTAATTGCGGAATTTAAAATATATGAAATCAAGGAAATAACCGATAATTTAAAAAAAATCATGGGTTGCCTCCTATATAGCACTTCTTTTAACATCATTAGCTTGACGCTCTTCTTTATTCAAGGTGGTTTTGATTGTGACTCAGTTGTCAATCTTATAAAATGTATGTGCATTACCTAGTTGCTTATGCCTCCTTCTTTTTCCCTATTCTTTCTTCTCCTTCTTTTGCGAGATTTATTCTTTTTTAAGGGACACTTTTGATCATCATTCTTCTCTTTTTCGTAACCAAAATCCATTCCCTTCATGATAGTCATGGGTTGGAAAGGATTTTTGTCATTCTTGTTTACGGTGAAAGACACTTGTTCCTCTCCTACCTTTAGAATTAGCTCACCCCCGTCTATATCAATAATTGATTAGGCAGTGGCCAAAAATGGCCGCCCGAGGATAATTGAGGTCTTCACGTCTTCTTCTGTGTCCAGTATGAAAAAGTTCATGGGAAAAGTAAACTTTTCCACTAGAACCTGTACATCATGTATGATACCCTTTAGACGATGAACTGATTTATCTGTCATTTTTACTTGTATCTTGGTGGGGACTATCTCACCGAACCCTAGCTTCTAATATAAGGAATACGATATCATGTTTATGCTGGCTCCCAAATCGGCGAAGGCTCTCTTTATATTGACACCCTTAATAATGCAGGGGATATAAAAATCTCCTAGATCCTCCTTTTTTGGTGGTGTCGTCAATTTCTTTTCTTCCTCCAATTCTTTTTCCACCTTTGCCCTTATTAATTCCATTAGTGTAAGTCATGCTTCCAGTTGCTTGATCATGTCTATAACTTCATTTAGCTCAACTTCCTTAGATTTCCTCATAGATTTGATCGGGAATGGAATTGGGTGTTGGTACTTTTTTATCTCAGGGAAAGTGTACCTTGCTAGTAGAGAATCTTCCTTATTCTTTTACACCTCTGCCTTCCCCTTATCCCTGAATGAGTTTGGCTTTTGTTGTTCCAAAATGGGGTAGGGTTTTTTTGTTGACGTACCTAGGTTGTTTGTAATTATGGTTCACTTCAAAAAATATTCCTATCAAACTTATTCGTGTCCTTCCCTTCATTGTCTTCATCTTGGTGCAAATCCTCCTCAGGAGCTTGTGTAACAACCATGATTCGTTCTTTTAGATTAGACTTGATGTTACTTGAAAGGGTTCCTGCATTTCGGGTAGCTATTACTTCTACCAATTCACCTACTTGGACCTCCAGGTTATGTATCGATGAGCTGTGATTTTTTGTAACTTGCTTGAACTTGTCTTCAAGCCTCTTATGTGCATCCTCCATACCTCCAATTTTATTTAAAATTTTGTCCAGTTTGGATTCCATTGAACTCGGTTTGTCTTGGTAGAAACCTGGTGGTCCTTGAGGTCTGAACTATCCTCCAACGTTGTTTAACCAAGAGAAGTTTAGGTGATTTTTCCACCTAGGGTTGTATGTGTTAGAGTAGGGATTGTTTCCCCCTCCTCGACCATATTGAGTTCCTATATAATCTACTTACTCCAATCCATTATCCTTCATCAAGAAGCAATCGATTGTATCATGATCCATATGCCCACAGAGTTCACACTTCTACTGAATAACTTTTACTGTATTTGAGGATGAAGCCTTCATATTGTTTAGCTGTCGAGTTAAATTATCAATTTTAGGCTACATTTTTGTCATTTGATCGACAACTACAACTCCTTTTTGTTTATGGAGAGTTGTGGGTTGTCTACTCTGCTCATTCGTCCATAAATAGCTATTACTTTATATTTCTTCTAACAACTCTTTTGCTTCATTTACCATCTTCCTCATAAGTGATACTCCTGAACCTGCATCAATTGTGCCTCTTGTATGTGGGGTTACTCTATTATATAACGTTTGCAAAAGAAATTCTTTAGGTAGGTTATGGTGTGGACATTTTCTTTGCAAGTATTTCTATCATTTCAATGCTTCATAAATCGATTCCCCATCACCCTACTGAAAGTTTATGATCTATTTGATAATCTTTGTAGTCTTGATAAGGGGAAAGTAATAGAACGCATAAACTAATTAGTTCCAAATGGTGACATTAATCGGGTTGAGGGAATGGTACCAAGCTTTTGCTCTATCCCTAAAGGTAAAAGGGAAGAGTCTCATTCTTACAGCATCCTCTGACATCTGATGATAACGGAAGGCATCGCAGATTTCAAGGCAATTGGCAATATGTGCATTCAGGTCTTCATTCGTTAATCCATAAAATTAGACATTTTGTTGAAGTATATTTAGAAAGACTAGTTTGATTTCAAAGGAAGCTGCTTGCACGAGTGGCCTAGCTACACCTTGATTGGTTGCGTTGAAGCTCGATCTCATAAAGTCTATAAGAGTTCTCGGTTGATGCTATTGGTTCGCTCCTTGATCCAAATCTTGTTGAAACCCTTTGGCCATTGTTTCTTTTACAATTTGTTCTTCTTCTTCACGATGAGTTCTTCTAATTGAATGTTCTAGACTAGTGATGTCAAGTTCTATAGTTTCAGTTATGTGACTCAAACTTCTTGTAACTCTTGTGTTCATGCAAAAGCACAGACACATACAAAAAAGGGAAGAATAGAAAAGCTTAAAACTAACTAAAATGCCTTAGACTAAGAGAACTAGACTATTCTTCACCCTCCCTAGAAAAGGCACCAAAAACTTCATTATGTTGTTCGAGCTTTAAAATTTTTAAGCCCTCAAATACCACAAGCGTACGGGTCGCAACTGTAGTATAAGAGATGTCGATCCCACGGGGAGGGGGACTAACCTAATTCTATATTATCTAAGGCTAAAGAAATTGAAATAACATAAATAAAGTTCACAAGAAAAGTAAATTCAAGAAATTGATTAGCAAGAGTTGTAATTCAGAAATTAACACAAAAAGAAATGAAATTTTTAGTAATACAGAAACACAATGGAAATCAATCAAGAGAAATTAATCAAGTTATGAGAAAAGGGATTTTACCTATCATTAATGCTAACCTAGTCGATTATGTGTTAATTGGGCATCGGTTCTAGACGATCCTAGGGTTGATTACTCTCTCTCGAGTTATAACCATTAAATCCTAATTTATAAACCCTAATTGCATTATGAAGTTTGTAATCTCTCAATTAACAAAAGACTTATAATCCTAATTAGATATAAAGCACTCTATTAAACTATTGGGTCTTATACGGGATCTCTCTCTACACAATTACCAATCTGATTAGTTACGGTTTCTATTGAATCGCCTAACTCCCATTAATCTAATCCAATCATTTTTTATTCAGTTCACCCTCTCAATTTATTACTGAATTATGCAAGAAATGCAACAAATCACAATACCCAATTCAAATAACACAAAATCAACCCAGATAATATTAAATCAAAATAAAATCTTGAAGGAGAGTTTAGAAGAACATCAATATTCCAAATCATATCATCATACTATCCATCTCAATTCTATACATAAATAAAATAAAAAAAGGAAATAATGACTTGGAATAGACGACGGAAGGCAGCCACGTCGAAAAATCTCCTAATATGGGGCTTACGTTGAGTCAACTTCGTCTTTCTCTTCCTTCTTCTTCTTTCTCTCTCTCAGTATTCTTTCTTTAGGGTTTCAAGTGTGGTTGCACAGAAAAGCTCTATTTTTCTCTTCACTTGTTGTTTTTTAAAGAGTCTTTTTATGTTTTGGGTAACCTTAGGATTTTTTGGGGTCCAAAAGGTCTAAAATGTTCCTTGAAACATGAAGTTCATAAGCATCTGCGCGTGTGCTTGATGCACGCTACGACCGTAGCTCACATCTAAGCCTTCTGTCACGATTGTGGCACGCAAGCCACAATAGTGGGCCATTTTTGGAGCTTCTGTCACGATCATGGCATGCCTGTCATAATCATAAGCCTGTGTTATGGCCCAAGTTCCCTCCTAAACTCCTTCGTTTTTTGATATTGACCCTAAAACACTAGCAAACATATCAAGGTATGTTTAAGCTCAAAAACTTGTAATAACCCATAAAACACTTAAAACACAAATAATTAACAATTTAACACAATTATAACTAAATACATACCAAATGATTGAATTAACAACTAAACACATATCAAACTATGCCCTAAAACACGATGCAATTTACACTTATCAATATTTGGTACTTAATTTGCTCTAAGTACATTTGTAGATCATAATTTCCTTCATGGACTAAAAGGAGAAGAATTCAGATGAAACTGTGGCATGAAACAAAGATTTGAAGAAACTAAAGACCTAAACAACCATGTACAGTGACTATGTAAGTCTATGTAAACTATGAAGATTGAAAAATTCACTTTTTGATCGTCTGAAGTTGCACGCCCATGTATATTGATATACACGATTGTGTATATTGTCCATGTAAGTCTTTGTGCCTATGTAAAATTGTGAATTCAGGTTCTTTGAGTATATATGATTTCTTACATATTTCTGTAAGTGACCATGAATATCTTAGAAATCCTAAATTTTACTATAAAAGGACGTGAGCAGAGGTAAACAAAGTCGAGTTTTAAATATATTTTAAGTCTTAAAACACATTTAAAGGTGATAGTTCTAATCAAAGGATGAGGAAAACACAAAGAATACATCAAGAATTTTTTAATTCTTATTTTATTTATTTATTTTAATTTTTAATTAAGAACAAAAAATTTGTCATCAAGGATAGATAATAGAAAAAGGGTAATTACTAATATTTATAGTCTTTATAGGATCAACTCGTACTTTTCTGTGCTAGTTACAACTACATCTTGTGATTGCGATACTTTTTAAATATTGATATAAACCAATATCAATCACCAAAAATACTATAAAACTATTAAATAACAAGCAAAAAACTTTGAATGCACATGTATAATTATAGTTAAATAAGCATTTATCAAGGTGCCTGCCATTCATGATTGAACTATCCATCATTATAAAGATCACAACGAATCACTAGCTCGGATTGAGCTACCAAATAAATATTATCAAGCCTCTTGTTTAAAGCTTCCAATTTTCCTAAAAGGATCAATCTAGCATAATCTTCCATAGTACATTAACCTCCCTATCATGCCATTGCACTTAGTAGTTGTAATATCAAATAACTAAATCCTTATATTCAACCAACAAACATAAGACCAAGAAAGAAAATTATAAAAATAAATATAAAAATATTATATTAATAAAAATAAAGTGTTCTTAATATTTTAGTCCATGATAACAATGTCAAAAACTTGATTGTGATAATGTGTATCTAATTAAAACTATACTAAAGATTACTAGGAAAGTGCTCATATCATTCTTATAATATAGTTTAGGTGAATATAAATTTCAATATTGTGAGGACTAAAATTACTAGTACCAAATGTCATTATATTATCTAACCTACAACAACAACAACAATAACCTAGTGAAAGCTTCGTTAATACGTGGGGTCTGGGGAGGTCTAGTAATACATAACCTTATCCTTAAATGATGGAAAGGTTATTTATGATATTCTATTATCTAACCTAATAAAATAAATGGTTAAATTAAAAGAAAAAGAATGAATTAAACCAATCTAAAGTATCAAACCAAAGAAATGAAAAAGATTGAAGCAACCTATAAATAATAAGATTTAGATAAGAGTTACACTAAAACCTTTCTATAATTATATTTATCTTGATTCAATGATTAAACCTATTTTATTGGATATATACAAAATTCTAAAGTTACAACCTTATTCTTTCTTAAGAGATATAACCCTTATCCTTGAGTTGATTGATCGAAATCTCTTTCTACCCAAAATCCCTAAGAATGTATTAACTTGTCTATGAATCCCTATGTAGATTTGACTATAATCTAGAAGGTTTATTTGGTCTTATCTTTAGGATTCCGTATAAATATTATAGTCATATCATGATTTATTCATACATATGATTTCTCAATCCTTATATATGAAATTTAAAATTGAATCAAAATGCTAATATATTTCAATTCAATACAATATAAACATGAATAATTCATAATAAAATTTAGGTTTTTCATTAAATCAAGAAATCAATCCAAAATAATAGCTCTAAGGTTCATCCTATCTAGATAAATATCCCGATTTAATTCATGCTCAAACAAAAAAATCAACAATAAATAAGAAAGAACACAAAAAAGATCTCATTCTCATAGGTTCACTATGAGAAATCTGCTATTTACCGACGGAAAAAATTATCGGTAAATAGCAAAATTTTGTCAGTAATAATAATTACTGATGGAACAAAATAACAAACAATGACGTCATTAATACAGTTGTAGATAAATTTGAAGATGGAAATTATGTGTCATTCCGTCGGTAAAATATACCGATGGACTGATGTAACCGTTGGTACACCGTTGTTAAGATAATCGCAAATGTTTGAATATTACTGACAAAATAAGAAGAACGATCGGTAAATACCACAAACAATTACTAACTGTTTATGGTATTCTGTCGGTAATTATATGCATTTTTGCGACGATCTATATTCCGTCGGTAATTGAAAGTAAGAAATTTTTTAAAAAAAATCCCAACATGAATTTTTATTTGATGATCTTATGAAAAATGCATAATTTCAACAGCTAAGAAATATCTGTGCATAATAAATTTATTTGTTTATATATTTAATTTATTTAAACAGAAAGTTGATTGATGATATAAAGTTAAAATTTTCTTAATTGATAATAAAAACATTACAGTGTACATAATCAGTCTTTGTAATTGAAAACAAATAACTACAACATTCCTAATGTGCCGGTGATCGCGGCTGTTCTGAGTTGCTACCCCTTCCCTTCAACTGCTTCATCTCCTGTCTCAACTGAGCCATTTGCTCCATCAATGTCTACATATGTGTCTGAAGCTTAGTGACTTCATTGGTTTGCGTTGGTCTATTAGACGCTACTGTACTAGCATGGAGGATTGTGAATAACATGTGTTTGCAAATGAATCTAGCCTGAATATTCGTCCACGACAGTCCTTACTACCGACAGCCTCAAGATACGTCTGAGTCTCATCAACAGGTTATAGCTCCTAAGACTGTCGCCGAATGACATGTTGTATTTGGTCCTATTAGGAAGCAATGTTTACTTTAGTAAACGATTACTATTAATAAATAATAATAATGCATTAATTTTACATACATTCAGCTCTCTACATCATTTGTTGACGAATGTCACACCGTCATGCTTCTTCAAGTGAGTGTGCAAAAACAACTAAGTAGGTGTAGGTCTCATGCCCAAAGACTGTTCCTGCATATTTAACCTAAATTGTTAGATGTAAACTACATTTTATTAAAATTTTGACAGAATTTTCTCTATTTTTGTGATATTTCCCCCTATTGAACCAAAAAAACTTAACACAGTCATATGTGACACCAGAAATTTATACCATTATCATTATCTATAATACAGCAAAGTGAAACATTTATAATATAAGTATCAAGTTTAGATATTTACAAGTCTATGTGCATGCTTGTGATGGGTTATTGATCCTCCGGTATGTACGGGAAGACTCTCTCCCCCCAAGCCTCCACGTCTATTGGTGGAGTTACACCCTGAAATGGACATAGCCTTAGGGCTTCTCTAATACTCCTGTCAACGACTCCATATTTCCTCCGAAATATAAGGCGGTTGTACACCTGCCTTGTGTATCGCACCAATAAAGTCACGATAACGTGTATGAGCTCGCCTCTCCCATAGTCTATATATGATGGCATCGATACCAGAATCCCAGAAAAATTCTTTCTAAAATAAGAAAAATTTAAACTACTATAATGTAATAATATTTATTTAATTAGTGTATATAAATCAATATAAAAAGAAAATAAATCTTTATTGTACCTCAAACTACTGAAAGTAAAATCCCTTTATCGCCTAAGAGATATTCTTCCACACATAACCCTCAGGATCAATCCTTTCATTAAATTTAGAAGTCATATTTTTGGAACAAAGTCCAAACGGAACAAACCTAATATAAGAAGTTATTTTATACAATGAAAACAGTGATAAACCTATAACTTAATTGAAAACAAATAGTGATTAATATAATTTCACTTACAGATTGTTGACAGTTGTTATCTACTTTCCTCCGTCAAGTCCCTGAGCTCTAGGCTGGCGGATGTCTCCTCCATCCGATAAAGCGGTATTGG
>JANVCQ010000005.1:17838033-17860533 GCA_025531925.1 Erythroxylum plowmanianum | reverse complement strand
ATGGAATGCTAAAGGGAATGAAAACAGGATTTGAATATCATTTTTGTAGATTTGGAGAAGGCGTATAAAAGGGTTCCTAGAGAACTCATATGGTGGTGTTTGGAGGCAAAGGACATTTCTAGGAAATATATCAGAGTGATTAGGGATATGTATGAAGGAGCATTGACTAGCGTAAAGACGATAGGAGGCGACATGGGAGCGTTCTCTATTGGTGTTGGACTACAACAAGGCTCGGTTTTAAGTCCTTTTTTATTCACATTAGTGTTAGATGAACTTATTAACATAATCAAGGAGAGGTACCTTAGTGTATGTTATTTGCTGACAATATTGTCCTGGTGGATGAGACTAAGGAGGGGGTTAATGTCAAGTTAGAACATTGGAGAGGAGCATTAGAATCGAAAGGTTCTAGATGAGTTGGTCCAAGATAAAGTATTTAGAATGCAACTTTTTGAGTAGCCAGATGGTACAAGAGGTGGCGGGAGCGATTGGCATTGACATCATGCCATAGTAATCAAAGTTTTAAATACCTCGAATCCATCATTCAGAGAGATGGTACTATCGATGATGATATATTACACTGTATTAGATCTGGGTGGACCAAACGGCGAAGTGCATCAGGTTGTGTTTTTACGCGATAAAAAGGTCCCTGTAAAACCCAAAGGGAAGTTCTATAAAATGGTGATTCGGCTAACCATGTTATATAAGGCAAAGTGTTGGCCTATTAAATATAGACATACACAACAGTTGTTGGTATCATAAATGCGTATACTTAGGTGGATGTGTGACATTACCATAAGAGATAGGGTACAGAATCGGGTCGTGAGAGACAGACTACAGGTGGCTAGTAATGTCGACAAGTTGAGAGAGAAAAGGCTTAAGTGGTTTAGGCATGTACGGAAGATGTCCTTTGATGCTCCAGTGCGACGCTGTGAGATAATAAACCTTAGTGGCTACAAGAGAAGGAAAGGAAGGCATTACAAGACCTAGAGGGAAGTGATCAAGAAAGATATGTCAAAGTTGGCCCTCACTAAGGCAGTTGCTAGAATTAGGAAAGTTTGACATGATAGGATAAGAGTAAACGATACCCTTTAGAGTCCTCGAGCCTCATACTTATCGTATAAGAAGTACAACCCAATGTCCTTTATACCTTTTCGAGTGGTAAGTTTTTGGTCAAGGCTTCAAGTCAGGTGTAGTTAGGGAAAGATTCCTATGATGGATGCCTAAGACCGTAGGATTGTCATATCCTCAGGGTCGCTCAGTGAAGACTCCTAGCATGACTAGCGAAAAAAAGAGTCAGTCTTTACAAGGAGTAAGGTACTAGCAAATCTGATCAACAATCAGGTATGTCCTTATTGTCTTGTATTGTAATTCTATTTACTTAAATATTTTGCGTGCCAGTTTTTACTTATTTCTTCTGTTAACTTGCATCACTATTTTCCTGTCATATCTGCATGTGGGTCTACCGGAAATAGTCTCTATACTATTTAGGGATAAGGTTGGGTACTATCAAACCTCCCCAGACCCCACTTCACTGCGGGACTTCGGACTGAGTGTGATGATGATGATTATTATTATTATTTAATGTATTTTTGCTTAATATTTTATACTTTTATCATATATTTGGTACTTAATTCGCTCCAAGTATGTTTATAAAGTACAACTGCTTTCACAGACTTAAAGAAGAAGAATTCAGAAGAAAACAAGACATAAAACAAAGATTCAAAGAAATAAAAGGGATGCATGGTAGTGCATCAACCCGTGCACTTCTCTTGATTGTGCAGATTTGTGAATTCTAGAGATTTTGGTTATGGATGATTCGTGCATTAGCCTATGCCTCGGCCAAAATCGTAAAATTTACTATAACAGACATTTTCATAGGCAAATTAAGGGAGGATACATACAAAGGTGTTCTAAAACTCTCAAAGGTGACTCAAGGGGTGGTTTTGATCTAGAGAAGTGGAAAGCACGAATAGTTCATCAAAAGATCCAAGAGAATATAAGATAAACCTCTACCTCATAAGAATACTTAATAGTGTCTAGGTTAGATGAACTTTAGGTTGATACTTTAATATGTTTTGATTCTTTTATTAATGCAATTGGTTTGATTGATATATTATGATCCGATTATGTTTCTTATTTATGTTCTAATAGATCCAGAATATTAGATCATAACCTGATTTCATACATAGAGATTGAGAAATCCTATTTATGAATAGATATATCGGAATTGAAAGGAGTTGATTGTAACCTTAGAGATAGGATAACATAAATCTTCCAGATTATGGCCAAACCTAATAAAGGGATTTACAAATCAGTAAAGCAATCCTATAAACTTTAACATAAGTAATTCAGTTGAAAACTTTAGGATTAGTTATTAGTAGAATCAAGGTCAGCTATTAGAATACCATAGGAATTTTCAAGGTTCAATAAATCAACAATACAATTGTATAATAAAAGATCAATATGTTTAAAGTTTTAAGGACATTTGAAACCTAGATACTAATTTTCTAATATTGATAGTTTTTTGGGTAACAACGATAATTTTATTACCAAAACAAGCAAAACTATACACACTAAAGATAGTGAAAGAATGAAGCCACCTCCTAGGTAGGGCTCCTCATTCCCTTCACTCCAACAAATCTAGTTACATAAAAGCTTAAAGAAAGCATTATCAGACTTACTTTTGGACCATGATAGTCTAACATTATGTATCTAACACACAATTTAATCTCTTCAATAATGATGTTAGTACATCTTGATCTTTTCCTAAAATGAACTTAGCTCCATTCCTGCCAGATGAAATAAATCACAGCACATAAGCTAGCAGCTAGAATATACTTGATAGCTAGTGATTTTTACATCTATCAATCCATTGAAAGCAACTTCGAAGTGTTGATTCATTGGAATGCCAACCAATCCATCTCTTAATAGCCAATAAGATAGCTTGTGATCTAGGACAAAGGAAGAACAGGTGAGCCATGGTTTCATTATCAAAATCACACAGATGACATTTCATGGTCCCTTGTAGGAAACCAAAATTATGCAATTTGTCTTTGGTTAGTAGTTTATTAGTAACTGCAAACCAGGCAATAAAACAATGTTTAGGAAAATTTAATATATTCAAGATAATGTTTGCATATCTGCATTTCTAAAATTTTTCCTTTTAGGAGATCATAACCATGAGCTACAGTGTAAATTGGACTACTACCTGTCTATGTTCCACCGCAGTTGTAAGTACATTGAAATTTCTCTTTAACCTTATTAAGCTTAGCACAGTACCAGTTACAGTCCATCTTAGGCTTATAAGACCATAAATCAGTTCCTTTAAGATAAATTTGATTCACACACTTCACTCAAAGAACATCCTACCTTGTAGACACATACCATATATGTTTACCAATCAAACCAAATTCATAGTCTTGCAATCCTTGAAGTTAAGTCCACCTTGAGTTTTAGGTTTGCAAATGTCATCCCATGCAATCAAACCAAACTTTAGTTTTGTGTCAAAAGCTCCCCAAAGAAAATGCCGACATTTCGCTTCAATTTTCTTAATCACACCTGGAGAAAGAATGAAGATACCAGCCCAATAAGTGTGAAGGGACATCAGTACTGAATTAATCAATTGTGCCCTTCTAGCATAAGAGAGATTCCTAGAAGCCTAGCTTTGAATCCTCTTTGTAGTCTTCTTAACCAATATGCAACAATCAGCTTTACTCTATTTGTAAGAGATAATAGTAGATGGATTAAAATACCTTCCATCTAAAATTCCTATACTAAGACTCAATAATAGTTTTGATCCAGTTGAGGATACAGTGAAAGTTTTTTATATGTGGAAGCCTAAACCATTGAACACCTCCTAGATATGAAAAACTACAGGCAAAGTCTTAAAAATAGGAGGCTATCAAGAGTGTATGTATATTGGCAACAACACTAATACAAAAATCACAAGTCAAAGTCAACTAAATTTAACTATAGAAAATGGTGGAATACTAAATGTACATCCAATACTAAGAAATAAGTAATGGATAAACAAGTTACAGATTTTCCATTTAAAGGAAACCTTTTCACATGGAGCAATAAATAAATTATTTTAGAGGAAAAAAACTAGATAAGTGTATAGCCAATTTGGAGTGGTTTCAAGCTTTCCCATAATCGAGATTAATATTCGCTAACCCTCTTTGATTTGATCACTCTCTAATAGTTGTTCACATGTCTAATAGGTCCAAAAGTTTCAAATAACTATTCAAATTTAACGACTTCCTTATTGATATAGAGGATTTTACTAAATCCATCCAAAGAGGACTCAATGTGGTTATATATGGCACTAAACAATTTATATACATGAAGAAACTCTAATGCATCAAAGATGAACTTAATGCACTTATATGGAAAGAACTAGCAATACTCATCACCTTTTAGATATTGCTAACAACCAATTTGTCAAATCTCAAGCTAATTTATATCATAACCCTCTAATTATAAGAGATGGAAATAATAAGCTTTATCTAGCTATACTCAGACCTTCAACTTTGACTACTCTATTATAAAACGAAGGTCAAGAATTTTGTGGCTCATTGAAGGGGACAATAACTCTCTTTTTTTCATAGATGTGTTGTAGCTAGAAGATCTTCTAACATAATCATTTCCATTCAAAAGAATAATTAATTATTAATCTCACGATAGGATATCCTTGGAGAAGTAATGAATTACTTCTTTGCTACTTTGGGATCCTCTTCTATTTTCTAGTTTTCATACCTCCTAGTTTAAGAAATTGAGCATGATCATTTAACTCTTGTTGAAATTGCTAATTTGTTTAGGCCTTTTAGTCCTTCTAAAATTGAAGAAGTTTTCAAATCACATATCCTTTTCATGCCCCCGGGGCCTGATGGATTAAACATAATTTTTAAGGAAAATAAGGCCTAAAACTGGTAGAATGGTAAAAGATTCCATAATGGAGTTCCTAAGAGGTAGGAAGCTATTAAAGGTAATGAACACAACTTCCATTACCTTAATTCCAAAGAGCAAAGAGTATACTTCCATATTAATTGGTTGAAGATCCTCATTGAGTCTTATGAATGGAATGGACTTAGGTAATTCAACCATTGAGGAGACCATAATGCACATTCTTACAAAATTCACCTCTTTGTATAAGTAATTGCTTGGTCCATTGAGATAGGCTTGCCAATATAATTTGCAAGGTGGCTAATTCCACTTCTTGTCCAATATTCCAAAGGGACTTCATGATTACATATCCTAATAGGAATGTTCTGTTGTTTGATTTCCTCTAACTTCAGTCTATGTGTCCATACGTGGAGAAGTAAAGGTTTGTTGAGAACATGCCATGGACCAGCTTGAATAACCTTCTTAGCATCTTCAGATGTTGCAAATTTAAAGAGAAAAACATCTTCATTATTTACGAACACCTCTGACAACTCATGTAGTTTCCAATTATGAAAGGCCTATTGCTTTATTACAAGGAAAGCTACCCTTCTATCCAAAAAAAAGTCGAGTATAGTATAGCTCCATCTGTATGCACCTGCTTTCAAGATTTCCAAGGGTGGGGAAACAATCCTCTAGTCAGCAATTTTAGAAGGTGGAAAATAATTCAACTTAATCTAACCTAGACCCAAGACTTGCAGATGGATTGACTTACATCTACATTCTGATCAACATTTGATGAAGAACCATGTATATCTTTGGAAAGAAGAGGTTCAGCAGGTAGAGGGATGCTGGAGTTCAAAGGTGGGAAGTTATTTTCCATTGGAAAATAGCAAGAACTTGAAGGTAAAGTTTTTGTAGGTACACCTCAAAAGCTGGATCTCTCGGAGGTACTCAAAGAAGAAGAAACCAGTATAAGAAAGCAAAGAAAATGGGAAAATAGAAGGAGAAATGTGTGTGTGAAAAGGTGTTATTAGAGGCTGATCATAAAGGTGGCAGAAAGAAGAAAGCAAGTGAAGCAGCAGGAAGGAATAATCGGAAAGGAGATAAAGATAAGCAGAATTAGGCATTGTTGCAAAGGAAAGTGCATGACCAGTAAGGTAGCAGTTCAGGCAGAGAAGCTCGAGAGAGCTTCAGTAGCTCCATCAGCATCTCACTTTAATGAAGGGTAGCTTATGATAACTTTTCATATCCTTTCTTACAATTATTTTATTTTAGTATTGTTTTCTTTATTTTAATTTAATTTGCATTATATTTAGTTTCTTTCCTTTGAAAAAAAGTGGAAAGGAAAGAAGAAGGATAAGAGTAGAAATATTCTTTCCAATAAAACAAGTCACTGACATGTCATATTAATTTTAATAAAGAAATAACATATTAAGACTTTTAAATAGGCAAACTTAAGATTTTACAAGGAAAACTATACTTTATTATAATAGCATTTTTAGGCTTATATAAAAAAACCAATGTAATGATTTAAGCTAGTGAAGTACAAAACATTCTCCACCTCAGTTAATGATCAGATTTCTTTTGAGCGTTTCACTAAGCTTGTGCTTGTCTTTCTAGGCAATTAGATAATATCTTATTTTGCTGCATATTAAGTTACATATGGCTTCTTTGTTCATGTTTTGATTATGAGAATTTCTTTTATTTCTTTCATCCCATATGCTAGATACTAACTAGGCTGGTGCTACTTTGTAAGCCCACATATCTCTTTCTGGTATGAATTTACTTTTGATGTTCCAATCAACTATCTCTTTTCAACTTGTAGGTGCATAGTCTAAGTTGTATAGTTTTAGAATTTGGTTCTAGATGAATGTTGTATAAGGCCATTGAAAGAATAAATGCTCATTAGACTCCATGAATGTTTTGCATAAAATACACTAATTGGGGATTTGTGCAAACTTTGCAATTATGCTTATTGTTGGAAGCATATCCTCTATTGCTAGCCACAACAAATGAAAAGCTCAAAGTTGCTGATGTTTATGCCAAACCAGCTTGTACCAGTTGACTAAGTTGTTTGATCCAATAAGTACTTTTTTGCATGACTAAATAGTGAATTTGCCTAATTTAGTTCTTCTCCATATCATAACATCATCATCATTGTTCACATTGAAATTTGTGAGGAACCTTATTAGAGTTGTGGAGGATGTCAAGCTGACACTATTTTTGGTCTGGAGAGTAGTGACTGAGCTTCTTGGAGTAACTCCAAAGGCCTAAAAAGAGTCCAATGATCTAACCAAGATAAGGCTTCAAGTCCATTACCTACCACATTGAAGCATTCCATTCTAATTTTATCCCTGGCTTTAAGTAAGAATTTCATATTATTATGTTCATTTATAATTAGCTAAAGAACTTAGTTGAGAAAATTTTAATTGTCTTATTATTAAATTAAAAAGAGAGACTATTACATAAATCAATTAAGTTACCTTTGTTTCAAATAGAAAAAAATGATGTTTTATCTATAAATAACTTTAATTTGGAATAAAAAAACTTTAAATAACTTTAAAAGTAATAATCGTTTTTCCTATATTGTATAACTCATTTGATATTATATTAAAAAAACATTTTAAACTTATGACAACATTTTATCGGATGAGAAAACCCAATTGATATGATGATTTAAGAACCTAATTAATCCAATCCCAAAGAAAGTGGAGAAAAAAGAAAGTTTAGCAACAACCAAAAATCTAATCATTTCTTGGATATCACACCTTCCTAATTAAAGCGAACTTTTATGATTGTGCCTCGGAAATGTCTCATATTATTAAGTACATTTTCTAAAAAACTTACAACAACAGCAATATCTTAATATAAGTCCTGCTAAGTACGTGAGATTTAGATAAGTTTATAAGTACACAACCTTACCTCTAACTAGTAGATAGATTGTTTCCAACAAACCCATAGATTGTTTCCGATAAACACACATAAAAATATATGTATATAAATAAATAAATATACATATTAAAATAATAAAGTAATAATAATAATAATAAATATAAATAAATACTTACAAATAAAAAATATAAAATAAGTAATACAATAAATATAGAACAAGATTAAAAATATAAATATAAATAAAATAAGTAAATAAATATACTAACTAAAAAGAAGGCAAGTAAATAAGTAAAATAAATGAGTCATTGCAGGAAAATGTTTAAACTAAATAAATTTTTATTTAGGCTAAATAACTAAAAGAGAAATATTACATATTATATATTTAGGATAAATACAAAACATAAGTCTCGAAAAAAGATACTTAAAAGACACATGAAAAAGAGAAAAATCTCTCTATATGAAATCCTTTACCCGTATCGTAGTAGGCTAAAGTTTTCCATTAAGAGTCATATTCTCAATAAGTTCTAACATATTTATATCATTCTTAATCACCTCTCTCATTTTTTCTTAGACATTTCTTGTTTCTCTTCTTAACGTGTCCAAATCACCTAAACTTTGTCTTTATTAATCTTTCATTAATATTAACTATCTTTAATTTATTTCTTACCATTACATTTCTAACCTTATCTCTTTTAATAAGGTTGTACATCTAATGAAGCATCTTTATCTCCACTACCATTAACTTATAACTATACACCTGTTTAAGAGGCCAACACCCAACTTCATAAAGCAGGGTTGACTTAATCGTTGAATAATAAAATTTACTTTTTAAGTTTAAGTGGTATATAATTACAATGTATATAATTACTAAAAACTATAATATGACACTAACTTAAATGTCTCTTGCATTTTTCTATGAACTTAAAAACTATATATCTAGAGCAAGTTAAGCCTAAAAATATCATACTACACATCTAATCATATTAATTATAAGTTGAAATAACTACTTGATGCTATTCAATCTTGAAAATTCATGAGAATCATAAAATTGATATGATAAATTTAGAGGATATAATATACAGAAAAATGTGAAGAACATATTCATTATTTGAGGTTTCTTACATGTTTCATTAATTAATGTTTCTTTATTTATTTCAATCAAATAGAAAAGAATAGAGAAAAATGTCACAAATATATTTCAAGATTAATAGCACATTCATGAGGAAGGAAAAGGAGAAAGAGATCACGTCATGCACCACTATATTTGTCATTTTCTTTATATATAGCCATTGAATAAGTGGGAATCTCCATATTTTAATACCCTTTTAATATTATGTTATCATAATTATATACCATTTAAATAATTGACGGCATCTAAAAATAAAACTATACCATTTCTTCTTTTAACAAAATTCTCTTGCTGGCTGGATGTTGAAACTTGAAACTCTGACTACAGTCTATATAGACATGCTGTTTGATAAGAGCTTTTAAAAGCATTCTGGGATTTGGCTAGACTAGAGTGCAAGCCAGAATTTTGGCAAATTAAGAATATAATTTGGCAGATTGATGCATACAATACATAGTTTGACACCTCAATATACATCAAGCACGTTGAAATCACAACTTGATTCTTAAATCCATTTCAAGCTATTAACGTTTCATAAAACTCCAAGATAACAGAGCTCTTAATCTTATAGTACACATATTGAAATATTTATTCTGAACATACAATAGTATTTCACCTTTTCAGCGATAGCCAAGAGGGGCTGGTGCCTCCCTTAATTCCTTGCCCTGGTAATGAACATCCTGCAATGCACAGGTTGATGCAGAGTCATTCATATATACAACACAGCTTGATGCAGAGTCATTCATATAGACAACAGGCAGACGTAGCAAGCAGAAACAATAAATGTACAAATTATGCAGTATTACTAATTGACAGGCAACTGCGATGTGCAGTTATCTATGTTCTACAGAACACTAGGCTTGGAGAATGGAAAGGCCTGGTTCTATTCAAAATGACCGACCATCAAGATCAAACAACTCATGTAACTTACAGAAGCAAAATGATTGACATCTCGATGGTGAGCTTCATCAGCACGAATGACAGTAATAACATCCTCCAGAGTTGCATCTTTGGGTAGCCTCCAGTAGTCTATTGAGATGGCTGGTGCACGAACATTCTCAATTTTGCCATTTCTAATGTCTTTTAAATATTCTGTGTATGAGTGTATGGCCTCCTCTTCCAAGTAGCCCACAATTCTATGAGCCAGTTTTGGTGAAAGTACATAAAGCACAAAGTAGGTATTAAAAAAGACTCCCTGAACAGCAAGAACCAAGAGCCTCTCGTACCATTTGGGCTGAACTAGTTCCACCATGGTCATCAGATGCATTCTCTCGTTCTCTGCTTCTTCCAGTAAGGCTTTAATCCAACCTCCACTTTGCTGGAATTTCCGTAGTGACCTTAGGTGTAGTAGCATACCTCCAACCATACCAGGTACAGCTGCCACTGTCTCCAACATCATTGCCCTGCAACCGTACCGTCTCTGCAAATTTCAACATATATATATATATTATACATATTATTAGCAAGTCCCCACCAAACTCCTCCGATCAAGTATGTGGACTTGTCTAAAACTAACTTATACCTGAAAGAACATATCAGTTGGAAACCGAAGAATTTTCACAGTCCTGTAAGCAACTTTATCTATACCTGAAAGAATATATCAGTTGGAAACCGAAGAATTTTCACAGTCCTGTAAGCAACTTTATCCAGATACGTCTTGGGCACATGATGTTTAGACAGATCTATGGACGTATCAGAGCGATATGTCTCCCAAGGCTTCAAAACAAAAGGAACCAAACAAACATTACGACTCTGATCTCTCACTTTCCTTATTATTTCAACTAATTAGTGATTACCATGAAACAGTTCCAAGGCCACTCGCTACCATCCTCTCTCTTGATATTAGGTCTAGATATCCCCCAGTAGCTCGACACCACCGTCCCGTCACTCGCTTTCACGACCTCTCTATTGTCTCCCTTCTTATTCTTCTCCTTCTCAGCCACCTCCGTCGACGAGCTCATCATCCTCCCCCTCCTCCTCCACTCTTGTTGACTAACTGTGGAAATGCTTCGGCGGCCTGCTTTGACCTTGACCACCCAACTCGTCAGGAAGCGGTTCATCGTCATGATCAAGAGGTACAAATCCAACGCTCTCTAGTGTTAGACAACAGAACTTGGTGGAATTATTGCGGAAATTTTGATATATCGGTCGGAAGACGATACGTGTCGCTATGACGGTGAGTTAATCAACTCCAAAACTTGATTATACCAGGAAAAAGAAAAGACAAAAGAAGCATAAAAAATTATTTACTCTTTGTCCGTTACATTATCTCAATGTTCCTTCGTCGCCCTAAACAACCTTACTCTTACATTCTTAAATTTCGGAGCACTTCTAAGCGACCTTTACAATACCCTTTAAGTAAAAGGTTAACTAAATTATACATATGAGGGAGACATGTGAAAATACTAAGGCAAAGATGGACGAGTGAGATCAAACATGGTGTGAATTTTGGTATAGATTAACTCGACCTAGGCTAAGGACTTCGCCTATGCTCAGATGAAGGGACCACGACTAACAGACTTGTTGTGAAAAGCATTAGATTAGGCCAGTGTGTTATGTGAGCTTCGGCAAGATTACAGTGCATCATCAGTGAATAGAGATCGTAAGGAGATCTTGGATGATGTGGCAACAACTAAGAGTTATAATTGCAGTGAGACTCAACATCTAAAGATAATGGAGATCTTTGAGGATAAGGGTGCTAGTTTCTTATTTGAATATAAACTTTATCTTTCTATTATCTCGTAGATTCTATCTTATCAGTTAGAGTTCTATTTAGAAAAAAATGTCATCCAATTGGTTAACGTGATGCAATATAATAGAGATATACATGATCTTAACATGCTCTTAGATAGTTCAGTTTAAGTGGGATTTTAAATGTAACTTAGATTTCAAGTTAGAGTGCCTATATATAACTCATTCGAGCTTTGCTCTCCTCATTCAGTTAGAGAGAGTATTCCTCTTATTCTTTTGAATGAAAGTAATATAAATGTTAGTTTTATCATATCTCTCTTGTTTCCTTGTTGTCTTTATTTCCTTATTGCTTCCGTAGCATTGTTTTTCAAGTGCGCGAGGTAAATGCTTCGAAGTTCGTTGAAGGCTGAAGTCTTGCTTAAGCAGACCTAAGTGAGACTGTCGTGCAAAGGATATTGGCGATCAACTTTGGTGAAAGTTTGAGTCCCAAAATGACTTTTGTATCAACTAATACCAGTGCCAAATTTCAGGATGGCAGTAGACAACTTGACAAAATGAGTGACTAAGGTGAAGGCACTCATTGGGCTAATTCCTCAAGAAGAGGAAGAGGTCACATCTCATAATATTCGATTCGCGATGTTAGAGACGCAAATCCAGCAACTACAACAACAAATGGCAGATTTGCTGAAGGAACAAGAGGAGACCTAGTTTGAGATCACTGTGCTAAGTCGTGCCGCTACAATGCTAGATGTCGATTGGGTTGAAAACTCCACACCACAACTTTCATCTGTGAAGGTATGTGAACCCAGGCTGTTGGAAGGCGTGCAGGACACTAAGGTATTGGAGAATTTCTTGTAGGATATAAAGCAGTACTTTACGGTTGCTAGGGTATTCGAAATTGAGAAGGTCAATATGATGACCATGTACTTGGATGGGGATGCCAAGCTCTAGTGGAGGACGAGGACCTCTGCAAAGATCAGTGCAGGCAAAACTCCCGTGAAAACATGAGTGCAGATAAAGAAGGAGTCAAGGATCAATTCCTTCCTATGAATACTTCTTGGTTCGCGAGAGATGCCTTGAAAAAGCTCAAGCAGGATGGATAGGTAAGAGATTATGTCAAATCATTTAGTTCTCTAATACTGGATGTTAAGAATATGTCAGACGAAGACAAGCTATTAAATTTTCTATCTAGGTTACAATTATGGGCTCGAATGGAGTTACGAAGGCAAAACATGAAGGAAGTGGTTGGTGCAATCATGACCGCTGATGCCTTGGTAGATTTTAGAATGGTGAAAGAATCTGAAGCGAGCTCCTCAAATTCTTCCAAGGGCAAAGGCCACTCCCAATAGGAGAAGTATGAGGGGAAGAAGAAGAAAGACTCCAAGAAGGGAGATTTCAAGAGCAAAGGCAAGCAGAATGGTGGCTCTAAGAACGGGGAGATGCCCTTAAAGAAGGGTAAGGTTATTTGTTACTTGTGCAGCGATCCACATTTTGCCAAAGAGTGCCCGAGAAAGGAGAAGTTTAATGTCCTAGTTGTCGAAGAAGATGGTGAATCTTCAGAAGATGCGGTACTAAATTCGATCACCTTGCCTAATGCAGTTAGTAGTGAGTTAGTTCCTTTTAATATACTAATATATGTGGGCGTATAGGTTAGGGAGAAAGACGTGACCGCAATGTTGGATACGGGTGCGACTCACAATTTCCTAGCGGAAAAGATGGTTTAGAAGTTAGGCATAAGGGTGTCCAAGGCCCCAATGAAGATTACAACCCCTACAGGGAAGGCACAAGCAGTTGCGGGAATTGCTTACAACATCCCAATGAGCATAGGGAGTTGGTGTGCCAAGATGAATTGTATGATCGTACCACTTAAGGATTTCGAAATGATAATTGGGATTGACTTCCTTAAGGTAGCAAAGATGATGTTGTACCTAAGTTTGGGAGGTATGATGGTTATGCATGATGAAAAATCCTTCTTTGTTAATTGTTGTAGATTCGTTGGTGGGACGAAGGAGACTACAACACCGATAGCACAAGTGTTAGCTATGATCATTAAAAAGGAGCCAAACTAATGTGAGCAAGGTTGCACATGATGAATATATCGACAGACGTCGAGATCAATACAGTGCTAATCGAGACTTGATGTTGCCTCTAGCCCCGCAAGTCGAACTGGGCTTAAAAGATTCAAGGTAGCATTAAATTCATTCGTGGCTCGCGTGGTTGATGATGGACTCCAGAAGAATTAAGATTCTCGCTCGCAGCTTCAGTTTGTCAGTTTGAGCCAAGTTTTGGGCCTAAACAGCTCTTGATAAGTGCGCACGCTAGGTTATTTTCAGACAGTTCAGACAATATTATTTTACCTATTTAGGCCTGAGATGTTGGCCTAATTTCTACTTATTTTGGCAACCATAAATAGTTGCCTTGACATTAGTTTTAAGGTTACACTTTGATAATTTTAGAGCTTTGTGAGGATTTTTCTTCATGTTCTTGTTATTCCACGAACCCTAACTCTACTTATCAATTAATCTCAATTGTGGCGTATTGTTTTGGTTCAATTTTTCTTAGTTTATTGCTTGGTTTAGGTTACTGGGATAATCACGATCTGTGAGGTGTAGAAAAGTATTGAGAATCTTACGTATCTAGTTTTGAAGGCTGTCAAATTATATCAAGATTAATCTCCGTCCATGCTTGCATCACAAACTATGCTCGAGAAAGCGCGAAACAGAAGGCAGGTGAAAAGCATATCATTTCCAAGATTGCAGAGGATCAAGGTGACAGGGAAAGCTCAGCGGATGGAGCTCTTATCAACATGTCATTGCTGGGCACAATGAGCCTTGAGAAGGCGAGTCCAAGTGGAAACAAAGACAACCCCGATGGATTGGGAAAATGGTATATGGGTGAAGTGCCAATCGATATAAAGACTTGTTACCATCTTCAATAGCTGACTAAAGGAGTCTTCGAAGAAACTACTCGTGGATGAGTGCCAACAGACTAATTCGATGAGGGCGTCGAATCCATTTGGTAAAGGTGGTTTGTTAGACCCTTAAACTTCGAAGCACTTCGAAGCAACCTTCACAATGCGTCGTAGGTGGAAGGTTAGCTAGATTACACGTATGAGGAAAGCAAACGAAAACACTAAGGCAAATATGGGCAAGTGGAATCGGACTTGGTGCGAATTTTGGTAAAGTCTCGGATCTTGTAGAAATTGACTCAACCCAGGCTAAGGACTTGATGGACTAAAGACTTGGCCCATGCTTGGATGAATGAATCGCAACTAGTAGACTTGATATGGGAGGCATTGAATTAGGCCAATGTGTTATGTAAGCTTCGGCAAGATCACATTGCATCATTAGCGGATAGAGATCGTAGGGAGATCTTGGAGGATGTGATGACAACTAGGAGTTAGAGTTGCAATAGGACTCAACATCTGAAGATAGTAGAAATCTTTGAGGGTAAGGGTGCTAGTTTCCTATTTGAATGTAAACTCTATCTTTCTATTATCTTGTAGATTATATCTTATCAGTTAGAGCCCTATTTGGATGGGAGTGTCATCTAATTAGTCCACGTGATGTAATCTGATATAAATAGACGTGATCTTAGCACGATCTTAGGTAGTTCAATTTAAGTGAGATTATAAATATAACTTGGTGTCCAAGTTAGAGTGCCTATATATAGCTCATTCGAGCTTTGCTCTCCTCATTCAGTCAGAGAGAGTTTTCTTTGTATTCTTTTGAGTGAAAGTAATATAAAGGTTGGTTTTTACCATATCTCTCTTGTTTTCTTGTTGCCTTTATTTTCTTATTGCTTCAGTAGCATTGTTTCTTCGAGTGTGCGAGGTAAACACTTCGACGGTCGTTGAAAGCTGAAGTCTTACTTAAGCGGACCTAAATGAGACTGCCGTGCAAAGGGTGTTGACGATCAACTTTGGTAAAAGTTTAAGTCTCAAGGTGATCTTTGTATCACTTAGCATTATGTAACATAATTACCTTTTCACTCCAGCATTCCATCACAACCTCGTAAAGTCGACATAAAAGCAACACACTAATCAAGAAAAACACTAAATTTACATACACAACATGATCATAAATTTATAAATGAAATAAAAATAAACTTGTCCTTAAAAATTTTTTCTTGAAATTTTGCAACACACAATAATTTGATTTTTTTTTACAATTTCTTTATGGTATACAACTATGCTTTTTCTTTTTGGAAGTGAGACAATGGTTAATACATGTGTAGGAGACATTTAGAAAAATATGTCAAAAGAAAACAAGCACTGAAAAGATTTGGACATAAATAAGTCATCAACTCATTCTTTTACATAATTGATAAAAATTTCAAATACAAGCAATCAAAGTTTACCATTTCGTTTAAAAATTCCAACAAAGCCATTACGACTATAGACTTATTCTTATGCATAAATACTTGTATTCACACATTAAAAAAGAAATTAACTTCCTAAGACATTTGTAAACTTAATCCAACTCAATTTAGATTAAACAATTATTGTATTGTACGAGTGAGGACAATTATTGTAGTGTATTCTGATTCTGACTCATCATCTTATGCTTTAGGAATGAAAATGCAGAGAAATCTTTATAAGACTGTCCTAGGTTAAGTTCTTGTTAGTTTTTTTTTGCATGACTAACATTGATAATATACGAAACATCATATTTTCCTCTTCACAATTAATTATTATAGAATGGTTGTAATTTCGATTTTTTAGTCAATGAAATAATAAAATTTCACATTTAAATCATATTGTCTTATTATTTTTTGTAGTTAATTTAATTAGATATATATTATCATTATTAAATAATATTGAAAATATTACAAGTAGTAATAAAAATATAGTGATATGTATTAAAAATTACAAAAGTAAATTTTAATTTCAAGTTAAATAATATAAAATTTTATTAACAAAAGGGTGTTAATAAAAATATATTAATTAAAAAATTTGATGCTAATGAAATTTAATGTTTTAACAAGAAAAAAAAGGATGTCTTATATTAAGAGATCAAGAAAGTTAATGTCTTAGTATTAATGCAAGTTATTTTCTTGTTTTAAAGTAGGCAATATCACAAGTATATAGATTGTATATTGTAGTATATAAGATATCGTTTTCAACAGGATTGGATTAATCACCTAACAATTTGAATGCACTTTTTTCTAATGTAATATAAGATTGAATTAATCAAATTAACTGAGATTAAAATAAACTAATAAAACTTAATAATTGAAATTAGTAAAGTTAACAATAAGAGTGACGTTAATCAATAATGGAAGCATAGGGGTTATTCTATTTTTTTTAATCTTCTCTTTATCTTATTAATTCAATTATGCTTGATCATAGATATAATAAGGTTTTGATTACTTTATCTTAAGCTTCACATGTTTAAAGTGACTTACACGATCACTATATATGATCGTGTAAGTCCATTCTTAATCTAATTCTTCCATCCCATGCCACGATTTCACCTGAATACATCTCTTTTGGGTCTGTGAAGGCAATTATTATCTAAAACACACTTAAAGCTAATTAAGTACTATAAAACTCTTAAATAACAAGCAAAATGCATGTATATAAATATAGACAGATAATTGTCTATCAAACATCCCCAAACTTAAACTTTTACTTGTCCTCAAGCAAATTATAATCTAATTTGTCAAACCTATAACATTCATCCCTTATTAACATCAATTTGTCCATCCATACTCTTCATCCTCGTCTCACATCAATCAAATTAACATAAAATTATATTCAAGTCATAATATAACCAATGTTTATAAGTAAATATCAAGAATAATCACATAGAAAATCTTTTTGAAATCAAAATTGCAAATTTTACACCCTCACCAAAGATTTACTCAATGCACTCAAAGTGTTTAAGGTGGAAAATGTAAGAACTCTCAAATTGATACATAGAAGGATTCTTAACTATAAGCTTGCAATAAAATAATATTTTCACCACTTATAGGTAAACTAGAAACAAAAATCAAAAGGTATTATTATAGGGTTTTAATGAGGCTTAAGTTAAGGTATGATGGGCATAATAAAAAAGGGTGATAATATTGAAGGATATTTACATAAACAAAATTACCTACAACTTATTTCTTTAAAATATAGGTTCTCCATATTATAATTACATTGGTACCAAAATCTTAACATTTTTTATGCTCACAACATATATTTTTATTTTATATTTTTTGAGCATTTATTATCTACCAACAATTAAAGAAATATTAGACCTTTTAAAATTTTTAAGTTTCAAGCAATAACTTAATGTAAATAACCTTCATAGTTCAAAATAATAAAAAGGCTTTAAGATAAATTAGGTAAAGGCTAATAATATGGTTATAATCAATAAAAAGGTTCAGTCTCAAATTTGGTTACTCATGAGGGATAAAATATAGCAGGATAATAAACAAGAAAATATGATAAACAAAGGTTCAATCTAAATGCCTTTATCATTTCAATGCTTCTAATTTAACAAATGTGATATTAATATGAATAATAAAATCAAGTTCTAGAATTATCCAACTATGCATGATAAGACACATGGAAGAATAAAAGAGATTAAATAACGATGTATTTGCTTTTTGGCTAAAAAACTCACAAAAATGATCTTGTGTGTAAATAATATGCAATTTTCATTCAAAATAATTATCTTAATAATTACTAAAATTATAACTTATAAAAGCAAGTCTACTTTTTGCATATTAATTCAATTCAATGATCAATAATGGTCTAAAGTATTTTGGATTGATTTATCTAACTCGGGATATCAGTTAATAAGATTTAATAAAAAAGATTATAATAAACTTAAGAAAATTGAATTTCCTTCCACATGCTTAAAATTGTATTGTCCTTAATGTACATAATGTAAGCACATGAAAAATAAAATAAAATAAGAAAAAATTTGAGAGAGGTTTATTGGCACTATCCTGAATAAAAAGATCCATCCTATGCATGCATACATATCTAACCTTGCAAAATATAAACAAAAGAAAATAAAAAGATAAAAGAAAATAAAGTAAGAACATTGAAGAAAGAACATTGGAATACAAATATCATAGTATAAATAATAGATTAGTTATTCAGAAAAATAAAAGAAAATAAGAAAATTACACAAAAATAAGGAAAAAAAAGAAAGAAAAGACCAAATACAAGCATTCCTTAATCCTTTTGCGATCTGGCATAGCTGTCAAATGAGGGTCCTCAGATCATATAGCCTCAAATTATTATGCAGCTGAATATTATGTAGTCACTCTAGATGGTGGAGGTGGGAAAGACATTTCAAATTGGCCTGCCATTTGCGTCAATAATTCCACTAGCCATCTATCATAGCCTGCTCTGCATCTACTTTGGGCTTTGAGCTATTTTATCCACTCTATAATCTCTGTTTGTTGTGCTTAGATAGTACACTAAACACCTAGGATCTGCTCCATATGTTTCTTCAATTAAGCTATCTTCAGCTGGTCTGGGTGTGGTGTCTGTGCCTTAGGTACTTATGCACTAAACTCCTCTTGTGCGACTCCTCCCATCTAGGATGGCGATGAGCTCGATTGTGATGACTGCTTAGCTATGTGTGGATCCTTATCTCCTCTCAATCCTTTTGACTTGTTCCAATCAGGTGGTATATGTTGCATGAAGGTCCCTGGCATCTAGTACCATATGCATATGTTTCATCACATCTAGGCTTAGAATTATTATGGTACCAACAATTTGCATCACTATTAGTCTATAAAAGGCCCCCATCCTCTGTGCAAGCCTCGTCACATAAGTTATGATACATATCATTCTGATCTTCTTCTCTTCACTCTAACACTAGATGAACTGGGCTAAAGCATTCCCCAGATATATTAGCGTTTGCTCACTCATGCTCCACAAGTAGAACACGTCTAAGTTCCTGACTACTCCAAAGCTATCACCCAGTGCGCTCAGCTTATGACTCAAAATTTCATGCATGTATCTGAGAGTGAGGTGTCATAGAGATGATGCCTTGGATCTACTGCAGTTGTAGTCGTTGTCCTTGCTAATAATGCTTCAAAATTAGTGAGAAGACATCTCATACGATAAGTCTATCCACAGGGCTACATTATTTGACATTCCTATGGACTCCTAGTTGTTCAACCCCATCATGATGGAGAACTCTAAGTAGCTCATGCGAACCATCTCCCCTAACAGCTAGAAATGGATCGTGTTTGGCCAGTCCTAGTCGTAGCGACCTTTCTCTATAAAGAATGCGGAGACCATCTTGATCGTTAGCTACCAGTACGAGGGCTCTACGATCTTGAAGAATTAAGACCATGCTCTAACATTGATAAGGTTTTGAACCTACAAGACCAAACTGACTTGCTCCAATGCCTCCCAATTAATGCTTCAACCAATCTCGAAATTCTTCTCCTTGAGTCGTTGATATTGCTCCTCATAGGCTGCGACATTGAATAGTAACATAAGAGGTTGCTCTGGTGGCTGGATTACATCAACTTGCCTGTGTTATGGACAAGATCCCCTTGAGTCTCTAGAGGACCCTTCTCCTCATTGCCTCTTCCTTAATGCCATTTTTGCTCATCTCAGTCTCAAAATTGTACTTGAAACTTTAAATAAATGTAAGAAAATAGCAAATAAAACATGAAAATGTGACACTAGAAACGGAACATTAAACGAATAATAAAATCAAAAACAAATTATCTAACATAAATAAATAAGTAATAAAATAACAAGAATAAAATAATTAGAAAGTCAAGCACAAAATTAAAATTACAAACATTTCAATTAACAAATAAAACTAATCTAATCATTACAAAATTAAACCTAAACTTGAACCCTAGACTTCTTTACCTCTAAAAATCATTCAATTTTTAGTACATTTCATTACCATAAACCAAGATTCAGATGGTCCGATCTGCTTCTTGATTACTCTTCATATGCTCAAGCTTATTAAAGACATCAGTATAGTTTAAGTTAATGAAGTGTAAATCATATAACTTATGGATTGCTCTCCAAATTTTGGTTGAGAAATCACATTTAAAGAATATGTGTTGAGTAGTCTCTTTCTCTTTCACACAAAGGCAACACATTTGGGTAGTGTTGAGGAAACTTAATTTGTCCAAGGTATCTATTCTTTATATATGGATTATCCAACATAGAAATGAGATTTTAGCTAACTACTTTTGGCACCAAACAATATCATACCACATCATTCTTTGTATTGGCGGAGCTAGAAATTTCTACAAGTGTAATTTCTAGTTGAATACTTTAGCCATATATGTAGGTCCTCCTTAGATAGATTGGGAAAGTATTCAAACAATGAATTACCAAGTAGAGATGCATTGTAAGACTAGTTATTCCCCTCTATTTCATTGACTTTCAAAGAAATAGGAAATATTCCTCTAAGTGAGTTGAACATATTGGTCTCGTAAAGGGGACTATTCTTGCTCCATTTATCAAATCATAGTGATGCTTCCTTCTCATTACCAATTAATCAGCTAAAATATATTTCAACTCTTTCCCTTAATTTGAGCAGTGGACACATGAACTATAAATGTAAAGATGAGCTTCTCATTTTCCATAAAAAAAATTTTCCTTTGAGGAAGTATGTATGAAACCCATTAAACCTATAAATCTTCCTTATTAGATAGAATTCACTATAATTTATCTATTGAGAGAGATTGGTTGGCCAAGTTCATAAAAGTGATAGGTTATCCTCCTACTGCTTTTGGTTTATAAACATCATATGATTTGAATTTGGCATAGTATCTCTTATTCCCTTCTCCAAATTATAAAAAGCTTCTTAATAGTCTCTTAACTACCTTGATCAATCCTTTGGAGAGGAATATGTGGGAAGATTAATAAGTGTGGACGGAATTTAACATTGAGTTAATTAATAGAACTCAACTAGCAAAGGATAAAGCATTTTTACATTAATTGTTAATCCTCCTTTGAATTTTCTTTGATAAAAGGGTGTAATCCTTGAACTTTAATCTTCTTGTGGTGATACGGATGCTAAGATAGAGAAAAGGATGTCCTTAAGTTGAACTACAGTTATTCAGAAAAGCCCTGGGGTAATATCTCTAGCTCTAACTACTGCTAGCATATAAATTTATTCATGATTCATTACAATTCATGATAAAGTTTTAAATGTGTTAATGTAAACATCAACAAGATCATTGATTTGTTCTCAACTTTGGAGAATAATAGGAGATCATTTGTACATACTAGGTTGGAAATTCCTAGTTTATTTTATCATGCTTAATTGACTTCTCAATTAGCCTTGTAGGAAAATCCATATACAAAATGAAGAGGTAAAGGATAAGAGGTTCCCTTGCTTTAGTCCCTTCCTAGTTTTCAATAGATTTGTTGGCTCTCCATTCATTAAAACCCCAAATAAGGTGATGTTCATACATCCATAGGTCCAATTGATGACTGTGCTAGGGAATTCAAAAGCTTCAAGAAGATGCAAAATATAGCTCCATTGTATTGAGTCAGATGCTTTGTAAATGTCATCATCTCCAAATCTAAGAAGAGGTGTCTCATCTGGAATTCCTTGCCCAGCTAAACCACTACACAAAGACAAGGATCGCCTATTATTGGTGAACTTACATAACTAGTTAAGTACCTTTAATGGATCAAGATTTAACCAGTATGTTGTGAATATTAATCAAAAGGGGAACTTGCTTACTCATTATTGATTCTGTTATTCTAAATTGCTAAAAACACAAAAGAATATATTGAAAAGCCTACACTTTTATTGAACTTCAACTGCAAATATATATAGGGATACAACAAAACTGAAAATAGAAAAAAATATGCTATCATGGGTAATAAAATGAGACCACTACTGCCACTCCTTTGCTTAACAGAAACATAAACTAACTTGCTGAAAATAAGCCAAAAAACTAGGACAAAC
>JANVCQ010000005.1:17816783-17832221 GCA_025531925.1 Erythroxylum plowmanianum | reverse complement strand
GTTTTGGAGTAAACAAAAAATGTTGTCTCTGTTCACTGGGGGCAGGTGACAAAAAAGGGGGGACGACAACCAAACATCTTCAGGTGACAGGATTTTATTGTTTTGTGCACCGTCCCCGGTGATGGGGACGGCAACCAAACACTGCGCAAGCAAACACCTTGGAGATGGATTTTTTGTGTCTCCGTTCACTGTCCCCACCTATAAGGACAGTAACCAAACATTGTGTAAGAGTTGAAGTGGAAGAACAAGTTTAGTTTTGGGCCTAGCTTGGGCTGTGAATCTCTTTCGGCTTGGGTGTTTCTATCGTTATTGAATGACATAACGAAAGAGGCCTGTGAAAGGTCTGCTAAGACCTATTTCTGGTGTCATGGTAACATTTTGTTTTTTTTGTCGATACGATTATTTTATCGTGTTCTTGCGTCTCTACTCTTTATCACCTTCTCTAGATCTTTTCGTTGGGGACAGATCCCTAAATTTGTGTACTAATTATGTCCTATTAGATCCAAGCCATTTATTTATGTAGGTTTCCATATAAATGGGTAGCTTGGATCTAATAGGACAGAGTTGGGATCCACATAAATGGATGACTTTGATCTAATAGGACATAGTTGGTACACAAATTTGGGAACAGAAGATTTCATGTCCTTTTCGTTCCGGTGTTTTATTTCATGGAAATAAAGCCATTTTTAAAAACAGTTAAACGCCTTATGTTGTAATTTAACTGGCCATAAAGAGTGTAAGAGACCAATTGCCTTTGCGTCAAAATGATAAGAAGAATGCTGCAAGTCCAATTTCCAGATCCAGATTCAGCTCCAGCCTAAATACTCAACTTCCTCTCAATAAAAGAATACACCTACAAGATACTAAATAAATATTATATTTCTGCTGTAACAAACTTAGCTGTATAGAAACAGAAATCTCTGTATATATATTCAACCAATGAAAAAGAAAAGTAGTGACGATTGCATCATAAAATCTTATTTCGTCTTTTACATGATATCAGAGTCACAAAGGACAAACAACTATGCTCTCTTGATTCTCAACAAAACCAAACAACCACAACTATGTCCTCTCTTGATTTTTCTGCACTTGCTAAAATACTCAATTTTAACTTACCCATTAAGTTGGATCGAAATAACTTCATCAACTAGCGTGCACAAGTTCTAGCAGCCATACGTGCCTTGGAGCTTGAGATTTTCATCACATCAGGCATTTCACCACCTAATTCAGTTATTATTACACCTTTCATCACTGCAGAAGCTCAACCTTCATCAAACCTAGAATTTCGAGACTGGAAACGTTCTGATCAACTCCTCCTTTGCTGGTTGTTCTCCATCATTGGTGATGATGTAATTAGGCAGGTCATCACATCTTCTACCTCACTCGAGGTATGGCAAACACTTGAGAGGTTGTATGCGCAAACATCCATGGTTTGTGTCTTGCAGCTCAAGCAACAGCTCTCTATAATACAAAAGGTGCTCTTAATATTTCAGAATATATGCAGAAGATTAAATCAATTGGAGATTCTCTCTTGGTCGCAGGTCATCTAGTTCCTGAACATGAATTTATCCTAAGTGCCCTAAATGACTTAGGACATGAATATGACCCAGTAGTTGTTTTTCTCACCCATACCATGAAGACTTCTACCTTACAAGACACTTAGTATACATTAATGATGCATGAGACTTGGATTGAACAACTTAACACTCTCTCTACACAAGCTACTGTCACTGTACCCACAGCTAACATTGCTGCTTATAACAAAAATAACAACTCCAATAGACAGTCAAATCATGGAAGTAGGTAGGGCTATAGAGGTAGAGGAGGTCGTGACAGAAATGGTCGATGGTTTGGAGCTAGAAGAATTTTTTGTTAGTTATGTCAAAAGCCTGGTCATGATGCTCTCAAATGTTACAAGTGATTTGACCAAACTCGGCAAGGTTTACAGAGCTCACCAAATTGGCAATCACAACATCAATCTCATAATGTTTCAAGTACCTTTCAACAACATGGATCTGGTCCCCAGACCTTTATTGCTCACAATCAGTCCTCTCCCTACACTCCTACAGATCCTGGAAGTGACTCAACATAGTATGTTGACAGTGGTGCTACACACCATATCACCTCTGACTTGAATAATCTAACAGATAGCTCTGCATATGGAGACAGGGATCATCTTACTGTGGGTAATGGTAATGCTCTCTCTATAGCTCATACCGGTGCTTCTTCTATTCGGTTTCATGGTAACAAACACATCCCCTTAGCTTTAAAAGAAATTCTTCATGTTTCTCAAATAACTAAAAATCTCTTGAGTATTTCTAAATTAACAAAGGATAACAAGATTACAGTTGAGTTTACTGACAATTACTGCTTGTTTAGGGACAAGGTTTCAAGGACAATTCTGCTTAGAGGAGTGCTTCGAGATGGGCTCTACAATCTTAAAGCTAACACTCAATCACATTCTACAACCTCTGCTCCTTCCTCTGGTTCCTCTCAGGCCTTTTCTTCTAAAAACTCTACTGTTTATGTACTTAACAAATGTGAAGTTCACAATGTTTAAAAATCTGCAAATGTTTGGCATACTAGACTTGGCCACCCGTCCAAAAATGTACTTCATATGGTTTCAAAATCAATGCTTAAAGCTTGATCCAAGTAATCTTCAATTTTGTGACTCATGTAGGCAAGGCAAATCACATCAACTTCCTTTTGACACACATGATATCACTGTCATTAAACCTCTTGAAATTGTGTACTCGGATATTTGAGAACCCTCTCCCTACCCATCTAGTAAGGGTCATCAATATTATCTAATTTTTATTGATGCCTATTCAAGATTTACAATCTGAAGCCCTAGCCACTTTCATTTGCTTTAAAACTCATATTGAACTACAACTTGACCACAAAATATAAGCAATTCACACAGACAATAGGGGGGCCTGGAATACAAGGCCTTTTTACCCTTTCTCAATCAAACTGTTATTCACCACCATTTCAGCTATCCCCATACTCACCAACAAAATCACATTACAGAAACTGGCTTAACCCTACTTTCCTATGCCAATATGCCTCTAACCCTATGGCTTGAAGCCTTCTCCACAGCAACTTACTTAATAAATAATCTTCCCACCCCACGTCTCAATCATAAATCCTCATTTGAAACTTTATATCACAAATGTCCCAACTATCTTCATTTAAAAACTTTTGGCTGCAGATGCCACCCTTACTTATATTATTACGCTAAACACAAGCTTGATTTTCACACCACCAAATGTGTCTTCTTGGGGTATAGTCCTCTTCATCGAGGGTATAAGTGTCTCAGTCTTATTGGCAGAATTTTTGTCTCTTGTCATGTTATTTTCAATGAACATGAGTTTCTTTACTCTTCTCTCTTTCCCCCCAAGCCTCACTCAACTCCACCATCTACAGGCTTACCTCTCTCTATTTTAGCTCCTGCTACCTCTCCTCAGGTCTCATTTTGAAGCACTCTAATGTCAACAGATTTGCTTGCCATACCTCCTTGCACCAGCAATCATTCTCAGGTAACTCCCTTATCTAACTCTTTTGTTGATTCTCCTCTCCCTCCTACCTCCCCTTCCTCTAATCAGCAGCATCCCTCCTCTCTTCCTACACCACCTACTCAGCCACACCTAGGTCCTACTCACCCTCCCTCAACCCACAACATACACCCAATGCAGACTCGATCCAAACATGGCACTTTTAAACCTAAAATTTATTCTACTGCATTAACCTCTTGTCCTACCTCAGAACCCACCACTGTCTCTCAAGCTCTTTAAGATCCTATGTGGACACAAGCTATGAGGGATGAGATCACTGCCCTACACAAAAACCAAACCTTGAACTTGGTCCCTTATGATCCTACCATGAATATCTTGGCTACTAAATGGTTTTTTCGAATAAAATACAGAGCTGATGGGTCTGTGGACAAGTATAAGGCACGACTTGTTACCAAGGGGTTCACTCAAACCCCTGGCATTGACTATTCCGAGACATTCAGTCCAGTAGTCAAAGCATCCACCATTAAGGTGATTTTGTCTCTTACAATCTCACATAATTGGGACATCCAACAAATTGATGTCAATAGTGCATTTCTCAATGGTGATTTACAAAAGATTGCCTACATCAGTCAACCTCATGGTTTTGAAAGTTCCACTCACCCTGATCATGTTTGCCATCTCTCCAGAGCCCTATACGGCTTGAAATAGGCTCCTAGAGCCTGGTTTCAAACTCAAAAGGTAGCTTTCAATACTTGGGGTTTTGTTAACTCCAAGTCTGACACATCTCTCTACTACAACAGGCATAATGATCTACTTCTCCTTGCTTTGGTTTATGTTGATAACATTCTCCTTACGGGGAACAATTCGACCGTTATACAGGACCTTATTACTAAGCTTCAATCTCAGTTTGCTCTCATGACACTAGGAAGTATAAATTTCTTTCTAGAGTTTGAGGTTTACCGTTATACGACAAGGCTGTATCTCTCTCAAAATCAGTATGTGCGGGACTTGCTTCACCGTGCCAATATGTCTTCTTCCAAACCTTGTGCCACTCCCATCTCCACTGGGTCCAAGCTCTCGCTCCATGATGGTCTTCCCTTCTCTGACCCTTCGTTGTATCGAAGCTTAGTTAGGGCTATTTAGTATCTCTGCAACACAAGACCCAATATTAGCTACTCCGTCAATAAATTGAATTAATTTCTCATCAATCCATCCACTACCCATTGGATTGCCCTAAAAAGGGTTCTTCGTTATCTTCAAGGGATTGTTGACCTAGGGCTTCACTTTCAACCCTCCTCCTCTCCTCTCCAACTTCATGCCTTCAGCAATTCGGACTGGGCTAGCTCGCCTGATGATCGGAAGTCCACCAGCGGTGGCTGTGTTTTCCTCGGGGGGAATCTTATGTACTGGAACTCGAAGAAACAGTCGATCATGGCTCGCTCTAGTACTGAGGTAGAGTATCAGGCGCTTTCACAGGTCTCCGTTGAACTCATTTGGCTCCTTTCCTTGCTCTTCGAACTCAGGTTCAACTCATCTCAAAAGTCTATCATCTGGTGCGACAATAATGGTGCTCGATCTTTAGCTCACAATCCGATGTTTCACTTTCGCACTAAATATTTTAAACTAGATATCCACTTTATTCGGGACAAGGTTTCAGATGGTGTTCTAGAGGTGAGGTATGTTAGTACAACAGATCAAGTCGCTGACTTACTCACAAAACCTTTTCCAGCCACACGATTTTCCTATCTATTATCCAAACTCAACCTTATCCCAAATCCCAGGTCTCGTTTGAGAGGGGATGTAAGAGATCAATTGCCTTTGCATCAAAATGATAAAAAGAATGCTGCAAGCCTAAGTCCCAGATCCAGATTCAACTCCAGCCCAAATACTCAGCTTCCTCACATTAAAAGAATGCACCTACAAGATACCCAACAAATATTACATTTCTGTTGTAACAAACTTAGCTGTACAGAAACAGAAATCTCTGTATATATATTCAATCAATGAAAAAGAAAAGTAGTGATGATTGCATCATAAAATCTTATTTCGTCTTTTACAAAGAATATGTTTGCATAATTATGTTATGTCCTAAGGTGGATGCTGGAGAAGCCCTACTTTTATTTGTAACCTTTTTCTTAAATTGACTTTATATAAGTGAGAGAGTATCGCTAAGATCTTTGAGATCACGTAAACCATAGCTTTCCCATAATACCCGATCATCAACAGTCAAGAGTTGTAGTTTTAGGTATTTCAGTTATAGTGAAAAAGATAACAAAAAGAGATGGCGAGTGAAAAGTGAGAGCAAACTTTCTTTGTGAGGGTGAGAGAACTTTCTGAAAGAATGAAGCTTTCAAAGGATGAAGGAAAATCCCAAAGAAGATATTTTTAAGACAGGAGCAAACAGTAGATGGATCTTTTAAGTTTAAAAGAACGAGTGTTTAAGAATTGGACTCTTGTCCATTTCTTTAAGACCTTGGCTAGTTCCTAACTAACTAGTTCTTATTGAAATAGTTCCCAAACTTTCATCCTTTCATTACAATTATCTCCAATTTGTCTCTAATTTTTACAACTATTATCTCAAAATTCTAAAGTTGATTCCCAAATTTTTCTTCAATATCATTACACTCATTTCTATTTTCCACACATCAATTTACTTGGCAAGTGGCACTTTCCTAATCCAATAATAATTAAAAAATTTCTGGAATTATTCCTATTACAATAATATCCCACAATTTTTGGACATTATTCCAATAATTTACCAAAATTCAAAAATTAACAATTACACTTACCAATTAAATTTCCAATACAATAGATTCACAATTCTCAACAATATCACATTACAATTCAATTATACCCGGAATGTCAATGAGTACATGTACAATCATTTTCATATGCAATGATTCAATATTCATGTGCATGAGCATATCACATAATGCATGAGCATGAAACACATTTCTAATCTCTCAGTGAATCTCTCACATTTACAATTTTAACCTTAACATTGGTAACGGGATATTACAGAGTACAAGGCATTGCACCATTAAAACCTACCAATAGATTCCTAATAGTTAAAAGAATTTGAAGAATTTTTGTTAATAAGGAATCCTTATAAGCTAAATTCCTGCTACCTTAAGCATTGAAATTTTTAATCTTACTCCTGTAAATATAACTCCTCTTAGATTATGCTCCACATTTTTAAGTCAAGGGAATATTTGAGATAGTTGTTCATGCATTGATAAGGGGATGGCTCTCTCACAAAATTTTGATTTGATAATTAAAGCTCATTCGGGCCTTTAACAGAGAACAATGATTTCTCAAAGCCTAAGAGAACAATCCCAGAAGAGGCTATAAGTAAGGAGGTATTGAAGGAGAACATACTCAATTTAGCTAAAGTTCCAAAGAACCTTTTATCTCTTGCTCTTACTTTTAATACTAATTTTGAATAGCAGTGATTCTATCATTTGGTCCTCTAGTTTACTCTTCAACTTCTTATGTAGCAAAACATTAAGATGTAGAGCTCCTATAGTCCATTAGTACAAACTATTACAGTTCAAACAAGCCATTCCAAAGATCTCTTTCACCCTCAGTTAGCCATCAAAAGAAAGATTAACTAATAAAGATACAATTCATAGTAGCATCATCTTCTCCAATAATTTCTCCCTCTACCATTCAACTCTTAAAAGGGTTAAAATTTACTTTTTCAATGTGGATTATCTGCTCATCTATAGCATGAAGTTCTATATAATTTTTTTCAATCTTACCCAACTCAAACATGGTTAGAAATCATAGCATCGATCCCTTAAATAAAATGGAAATCCAAAGAAGAATCCATTAATTTTAGAATATCCTTTGGCAGAGTTATGTATGCCATTAGGAAGGAAAGGAATCATATGATCTTCAATGGGAAGCAAAAAATATATACATCAGATTTTAATAGAGATGATGACATTGATAAGGGAACAACAATCAGCTTTTAGTTTCTTTTGAAGACAACAACTCCCAAGTTGAAGCAAAAATAATTGATACTTTCCAAGGTTGTCATGCAATTCAAAGAAGCATCACTATATGAATTGGAGACCCTAATTAAGAAGCAATTAAATGTACTTAAGAATGCATAAAATTATAGTTAACCAACTATAGGATTCAATGAACATCTTCTAGAATTTTGCATAGTATATGATGCAAAATGGAATCTCTATGATATGACACTCAATCGTATTGCAACAGGAGAAGTTTTGTTTAGTGTTAAAAAGAAACCAAATTTGAACATCCTTGACTCCTTAGGCCCTTATGATGTTGTATTCCGCTGTCAATTTTTATGAGCTTGGATTTCAGTCTTGTTGGAGTTTAACTCCTCATTTGTATCATCTTCATTCATTCAATGCATTTAATTTCTCAAGAAAAATAAATAAGATGAAAAAACGTAAAATTAAAATAGGTTCAAGTTAACACTTTCTCTTATAAAACTAGAGATCAAACATACAACTTGATGTATGCATACCATTTTCTTAATTTTTGATTTTAATCAAAGAGCATGAATATATGCTTCCTCCAAGTTCCTCATCAACAATTATCTAAGGACTTCGAAGTTTAGACATCAAGACGAAGAACTGTTTGTATGCAATGCAACGAGGGAGGCATAGCAGCCGTCTTTGACATTCATCAAAGTACAGTGCTTTCCTTTCTCTGCAATAATCCCATTTTTAACAACAGCAATAACATCTGCATTCTTGATAGTGGACAACCTATGTGCTACAACTACTGTGGTTCGGTTGGCCATCACTCGGTTTAATGCATCTTGAACCACTCTTTCAGACTCTGCATCTAATGCACTTGTAGCCTCGTCAAATAGCATTATTTTTGGACATTTCACTATTGCACGAGCAATGGCCACTCTCTGTTTTTGTCCTCCTGACAATTGAACACCCCTCTCTCCCACCACCGTATCATAACCCTGCATTCTCAATGGAGGCATGATTAATTTTGTAGTTTTTAGTTTTGGGTTCAATGAAACTGAGTATATATTATTGAGACGGTTAAATTCTTACCTGTTGTAGGCTGCTGATAAAATTTTGAGCATTGGCTAACTCTGCAGCTGCTATGATTTCCGTTTCTGTAGCATTTCCGCCTTTACCGTATGCGATATTTTCGCGGATTGTGCCGTTGAACAATACTGGTTCTTGACTTACTAAGCCCATTTGTTGTCTCAACCACTTGAGTTGCAGCTTTTGGATTTCAATTCCGTCAAGAGTTATATGACCTGATTCAGGGTCATAAAATCTCTGCAATAAAGATATTATAGTTGATTTCCCACTTCCACTTTCTCCAACTAGAGCAACTGTCTGAAACAATAGTTTCTTTAATTAGTTTAAATTATCAATATCATAAGCTTGAAATGGAAGGTGCATGACTGGTCTACCTGGCCGGATTGAATGGCCAAATTGAGGTCTCGAAAAATCAGTGTCTCTGGTCTTGATGGATAACTGAAACTTATACTATGAAGTTCAATCTTTCCGTCCACCTTTTCTAATATCAAACCTGATTCATCACTTGGGTCGATTGTCGAAGTCCGATCAATAATTGAAAATAGTGAGGCCACAGCAGCCGTTGCTTTAGAAGAATCAGGAGCAAATGAACTTGACCATGAGATTGCACTAGCCATCATGGATAGTGCAAAGAAAACCTGAAAAGCAGACGTATGAATCAATCTCCTTTAAACTTTCACTACTATGAACAAAAAGTTGCTCAAATGAGGAAGATGTGCATACCTGAAAGATATCTTGGAATTTTGCTTTGCCATGTTCAAGAAGTCGTGCTCCAGCATAGAAGCTGGCAGCGTTTGAATTATACATCAAAAAATATGAGAGTCCGAACCCTGCACCTGCGATCAGCCCTTTTCTTATTCCTAGATCTAGAAGCCCTACCTGTTTCTCTTTGTATATTGTTATCACTTTCTCTTCTGCGCAGAAAGAAGCTATGGTTCTTAAGCTTGCCACTGCGTCGTAGGCAAGTTGACTTGCTTCCTCGTAAATCAACTGCAACCACCATCTCACATCAAAAAGTCATAAAGCAATATCTATAGTTGACCACTTGGACATAGAGTCGAGACAAGAAAGGAAGCCAAATGTTATGGTTTTCTAAAGTTAAATCTTATAATAGGAGTGAAATTATCTCCTAGGAGGAGTTGATTCTCTTCATGTCATGACATACGTAACAGGGATCAGTAGATCTCATAAGAAATTGAAGCCTACCTTTCCATGAGCTCCTAGTTTCTTAATTGACTTCACTTGGATATATCCATTAATTCCAATCAAAGGTAGTAAAGCAAGGACTATAAAGGACAATGTCCAATTGGCTGTAAAGGCAACAACAAGGGCTGCAATTACTGATGAAGTGATTTGGACCATCTGAGCTAGGTTATCTCCAACTAGACAACGAACTTTTGTTGCATCTTCCGAGAGCCTACCACAAATTGCTCCGCTTGAATGCTCAACTTCGTCGAACCATCCAATCTCCATGCAAACAACCTTCGCAAAACACAGAGATCGAATCCGTTGCACTAATTTACATCCTGCCACTGCAAATAAATACGATTGCAATGGATATACTACAACCGATACTAGACCAAGTATCAAAAACATCAGTGACCAAAATTTTGAATCCTTTCTCAGTTCATAAGGTGATTCATAAACTATTTTGATCACTTTTGATAGTAATATACCATAAACTGGGAAAATTACACCATTTACTATAGCAGCCATACTCCCAGCTACAAGTAGTGAAGCCTCTGGTTTGTTAAGATTTGCCAGTCGAAGGATTGGGATATTAGGAGCTTCTGGCTCAGGTGGAGGAGCTCTTTCGTCTTCCAGTCCACTATCAAGAACATCAAATCTGGTATGTAAGTCAAGTATTACAGACAAGGAGTGGTGACTGCTGTTTCCCAATCCAGACGACACCCGACTTACAGACCTTCTAAATGACATTCTTTCACTCAATTGTCTGAATGATTCTATTCGTTTGCTAGACTTTTCATCAATCTCTACTACTTGGCTTGATCCCTGCATGCTTATGAGCCGAGAGTATGCTCCGTCGGGATGATTAAGTAGTTCTGTATGGGATCCTAACAACAAGATAAGAAATTTAATGAATCGTTTACTGACGAAAAAACACAGAAAAGAACTTAATGGATTTCTTAATGATGCATAAGTGTGCAGGCACAATATTGGGATACCTTTTTCTGCTACCTTCCCCTTGTGAATGACTGCAATCATGTCAGCTTCTTTGACAGTGCTCAATCTATGTGCAACAATGACTGTTGTTCTGTTAATCATGATTCTTTCTAGTGCATCCTGCACTGTCCTCTCAGAGTCGACATCAAGGGCACTTGTAGCTTCATCTAAAAGTAGGATACGTGGATCCTTCAGGATTGCTCTAGCTATTGCAATTCTTTGTTTCTGTCCACCTGACAAATGAGTTCCATGTTCCCCTACAATTGTGTCTAATCCCTGGATACAAAATTAAGAATGCCAATAGAAATTCAACTTTTCATGACAGTAATTTAAGGAAAGATTACCGCAACAGATTTTAGGTGGGAATCAATTGGAACCTGAGGGAGTTTATCGATGAATTTAATAGCATTCGCCAATTCAGCTGCAGTTCTTATCTCTTCAATGGTTGCATCATGTTTTCCATATGCGATGTTGTCCTTAATGCTGCATGTAAACAGAATAGGTTCCTGGCTGACGAGACCAATTTTCCCTCTAATCCATTTAAGTTGAAATTCCTTGAGGTTAATTCCATCTATGAGAACTTGGCCCCCTAGTGGATCATAAAACCTCTCTATTAGACTAATAACTGTTGATTTGCCACTTCCTGTTTGTCCAACCAATGCTGTTGTTTTGCCAGATAGAAAAGATAGAGAGAATCCGCAGAATATTTGCTCATCTGGTCTAGCTGGATAACTAAAAACTATATCCCTCAACTCTATATCTCCTTGAATGTCATCCAAAACTATTCCCGAGATATCATAAGCGTCTATCTCTGACTTTCTGCTTATAGTCTCAAACATCTTACAAGCTGCAGCTTGGCCAGCACCAAATGCACTGATGCAGGAAGGTATCTCACCTAAGGACCTAAAACATCCATAAGTAGGGGAAAATATTAGCATAGGATGTTAAAAAAAAGGACATGCACTCAACGTAGAAATGCTACTTGTATGGATGCCGTTGTGTGTATGTGCTTGTGTTTGGCTTAAAATGGACCTTACATGGAACCGTTGAATACCGCGACAATAACAGTAATCACTGCACCTCCTTCATACCCATTTTCTAGTATCATCTTCGAACCAAACCAAAGTGCCAAGGCATAACTGCAGAAAGACATTAATCTCATTATTCCAAGACCTATTCCAGAAGCAAAGCCTTCGTGAATCCCTGATCTGTAAGCACCAACAAGAAACTTTGTATAATTCTCTTCTGCGTCCTTCTCGCCGGTAAATGATGCTACCTATACCGTGTAATATGACTCAACCAGTAAGAATAATTTAGTTATTTTTCTTGTCCAATCATGGATCTACTAAGGAAGTCAAAAACTGGAAACATACAGTTCTGATTAGTCCGATCGTCTGTTGAGCAACGGTTGCTGCTTTTGCGTAAGCCTTTTTTGCAACAGATCCCCTCCTAGCTATCATGCAGGACATGGCTGCACCAGTTAGGATTACAAACGCAGCAAATGGTAATAGGATGAGCGTCAGAAGCCACCCATTTACAAATGCAACAATAAATGCTCCAACAAATGCTGATGTCAGTTGTAGGAACTTCCCAACCTGAGTGCGATAAGCAGCCTTAAAATTTTACAAAAGGTATTCTGATTGTCGTCAATTTCAGAAGAACTTTTGGAATTGTAAATTACCTTCTCACCCATTGCTTCCTGAATAAGAATGCTGTCCCCAGACAGTGTATCAATGACCTCTCCAGTGTTCATATTTCTATCGTAGAAACCAATATCTTGTCTCAGTACTGCTTCTAAATATAAACATCTTATTCGTGAAGCCTGTCTTTCTCCTGTAACTTGCCAACAAGATACCTCTAGAAACAACAAAACAAGAATTTAATGTCTGAAAAAGTTTGTTAATTACTGTCAAATGGACATTGTTATGTATTTACTTACGTAGAAATGAAGCTAAAGCACTCCCAACTGCGAAGTATACCATCTTTAGACAAACCTGAATTTCACCAGGATAAGATAAGAATCAGTACAATTCTTATAAATGTAAAGCAAACACAAAAATTTAGAAGAAAATAGACAGATTGAAAACGGTAGTTCAACAATGACACTGATAACTGTAATTTAGAATAAAGAGAAGAAACCCAATGTAAGGGTATTCACTCGGGGTTAAGTCATTTCATACTTAAACATTTTACCACTTTTTTTTTTTTTTACCTTAGCAACAGTGTGCAAGATTTCATTGTAATGTTGAATTTGGCCAAAAGAATCAGTCACTTCTCTCAACAAGATTGTCATAACAGGTACACATACTCCATTGCCAACAGCTCCAATAGTCCCAATGATCATCAAGAAAACATCTGTCAAGTCCGAAAATGAAAAGAGCTTGTGAAATGGCATCGTTTTATATTTCCCATCTCCTTTACCGTCTTCAGGCACTGCTGCTTTCTGGTTCAGACCGGAAAATTTCTCCTCCAGTTCAAGGCTTTTCCTTGCACCATCATTTATCTCGTTCTCCTCCATCTCATGGGCCATGAAAACCACTTCAAGATAGGTTGCTTGTCAGTTGTTTTAGAACAACTAAGACTTAAAGCATTGAGAACTGTAGGCTTGCAGCAGCAAAAAACTTGGTGAAGTCGAAAAGTGAAATCCTTAAAACCAATATACCTGTAATAAAACCTGAAATACGTAGTTCAGTTTCTGCAAAAACAAATATATCTGATGCAACACTTGAATAATAGGTAGTTAAGAGTTCAGTATAGGAAAGAAGAGAAACATTGAAGCAACTTAGAGAAGGGAATCACAAAGTTGCTTCCGGAATCATAAATTTGCCAAGAAGACAAGGGCTTTCTGGGATCTCACTCGGTAGTCTTTTTTCAACTGCTGATCTGCTTGTCACAGTTGAAAGACCCAAATTTATACAATTTTGTTCTTCAACAGCTTGCATAGAGGAGAATGATCAGCAACGAGGGTACCTCATGGTCAAAAGCATAATATTTTATTGGTTTACAGCCAAGTCCAGTACCGTTTACAGATTGTTGCGTATATACATATATATAAAATAAATATTATAATTCAGCAAGAAAAATGAACTCGGATACTTAAAGATATGAATCGTTTAGCTGTTAGTCTGCTAGGAGATAACATGATTATACATGTATTAACGTGAGGAAGGACAACCTCGTGTTGTGTAGGAGAATCTGTTTCTTATAGCCAACTTCAGTTATAAGGAGGAAACAAAAAAGAGTTCATTGAAAGCATGGCTTCAAATATTCATAGAGAATATAACACGGAGAAGCGAATGTAATAATATATATATACACACATACTTGGGTTCTTGTGAGGAAATGAGATCTTTGTTCAATATTACCTCGTTTTATTCTGTTTTATATAATTTCAGTCATTTATTTTGCGGGATCTGAATTCACGCGGGACTTACATAAATAAATAGCTGAGATTTATTGAACAGAATAAGACAGGATAATATTGGACAAAGGATCTGGACTCTCCTGTGAGAGGCTTCTCAACTATATATATATATTTTAACAGGTCAACTTCCCACGCACGTGTTCTACGAATATCCAACTTCTGCAAGATACGGAATCTTTTCATTGCTTAGGGTAATAGATTCCTTGATAATTTTTCTTTGCACAATCTTACGAGTGGATTTGCCTTCCTTCAAATAATGACTTTTATAGCAAGACAGCAAAGCCCTAAGATTAAGATTTAAGATGTATCGCTATTTTTATGTAATAAACGGTAGACAATATTTGAGATATAAAACGATAAATTAGGGCCTAGTTCTAAGTTGGCACCATAGTTTTAATTAGGATATACTACAATATAACATTGCCAAATATAAAATTGAGACTTTCCTTTTGTTTAATCTCTAATGTATCCAAGCTACATTCCTACTTATAGAGCTTAATTTACCCTTTCTTATCCTAACAAATTGGGTGAACTGGAGTGATTATGAAAAAGTTTATTCCGTAAGCATCATGTAGTACGTGTCAATGGCAATATTATACGAAAAGGAGACACGCAAGGGAAGTGGCATGTAGCCACTTTACCAAGTAACTAGTTGAGTGATTAATTCGCTATCTGGACTCTTTATCCACTATTCAAGGTGCCTAGTTTTTCTAAATTCACTCTCTTCCTAAAATGGATTTGATGTCGCCCATCACTTTATATTCACTTTCAAGATACCTTTGCTCCAGTATTTAGTTCACTATCTTCTTGTTCTAACACACATTCTCAAACTATAACCTTGTAATTTTAAATCATTGCTTTCTTTAATAGACTCTATAACTTATCTATAATTCTTGGGAATACGCAAGATTACAACTGCCATAAGATGGAGTCCAGATCCTCTGTTCAGTGCTACCGTGTCTTATTCTGTCTAATAACAAAACGACGTCGTTTTGATATTAAAATTTGTCTCTGTCAATTCAAATTGGACAGACGCCTGTGGGACTCACCCACAGGCGCTGTTTTTAAGCCACAATCAAAAATCAGCTTTTGTTTTGGAAAACCATTTTTAATTGTTTTCAAATGTTATTTCAAAGGTTCTGATTTTTTGCTTATTCTTGTTAAGAACCAAATTAAAAATAATCAGGAATTTAATGATATTATTTAATATCATTAATAAATAAATAATTTAATAATAATAAGAATAAGAGTAAGTAGAAAATTAATAAAT
>JANVCQ010000005.1:17801296-17816683 GCA_025531925.1 Erythroxylum plowmanianum | reverse complement strand
TTCTTTAATTATTCTTATTAATTTAATTGTTTAAAGTTTTGATATTTATTAATTTTCTACTTACTCTTATTCTTATTCTTATTAAATTATTTATTTATTAATGATATTAAATAATATCATTAAATTCCTGATTATTTTTAATTTGGTTATTAACAAGAATAAGCAAAAAATGAGAATCTCTGAAATAACGTTTGAAAACAATTAAAAGTGGCTTTCCAAAACAAAAGCTGGCTTTTGGCTGTGGCTTAAAAACGACGCCTGTGGGTGGGTCCCACAGGCGTCTGTCCAACTTGAGTTGACAGAGGCAAATTTTAATATCAAAACGACGTCGTTTTGTTATTAGACAGAATAAAGCACGGTAGCATTGGACAGAGGATCTGGACTCCATAAGATGTAGGTCAAGGGAATGAAGAGAGAAGTAACGCATGGTTTACGTTGGCTTGTTATTAAAATTATCAGCCACCCTTTTTAAATAATAATTTTTTAATTTAAAACAAATGAAACCATATGAAAGTTTAAATAAATTTAAATACATTTTGTTTGAATTAAATGGTTTGAGTTGGTTTTAAATTTAATAATTTATTAAAAATATGTCAATATATCTTTGTTCTTTTAGTAGAATAATATTTTTAACAAATAAGAACATTATATATAAAATAAGATGAATTTCAATTGTGTTACTCTAGTCTTTTAAACAATATTTATATATAACATAATTTCTTGACTAAACTAATAATTTAAATGAAGTATAAATATTTTTATATTGGTACGACAAACCAACAAATTTCATAAACTAACATGATATTTTATTGTGAACGATCAAGCAATTAGGTAGTTGATCAGATCTCTTGCATTAAAGAGTAATTGGTAGCAATGATTACACAAAATCTACATTAACAAAGTAGCCTCAACCTAGGGAATATTGGACAGCCGATTCTTAACAGAAAGCTTAATGTCACAAAGAAGCTAATAAGAAGGGGTTTATGCACAGTGATAATTTAGAAGGTTTAAGCAGCATAATTAGATAGCTCATCGGTAGAATATCTGAAGACATTCTGCTTCAACTGCAGCTTAGTAGACTGAGGGAAATTTTGCAGCAAATGTCAAGCTTCTAGGAGTATAGCTCAGTAATTGAACAAAAACATTAATAAGGCAAGTTGGTGTGAGTAACCAATAGCTGTTTAGAATAATAGCAGGAAAAATAATATTTCTAATGAAGCTTGGCTAAGAGAGAAAATTTATGCAGGAGCTACAAATGCAGCCTTAACTTCGTAAAAGAATTTAGATAAGAAGTTGGACATAATTACCAAATCTTTAAGCATAACTTTGTAAATCAGTTTCTAGATTAGTAGTTAATATGTTCATGAATTTAGTGCCTTGTACTTTTCTATTCTCCTCATCTAGAGACTGGTAATAGCTTCTCTGAGTTGGTTGTAAGTTATGCTTTTTATCCTTAAATCTTTTATCAGTTCAATTTTAACTTAAAAAGCATGAGATTTTACATTATCATTTTCTTTTCACTTTTTTAAATTTTAATAGCCAAAAAAAAGTAAAGTATACGGATTATAAAGTATTTTGTACTATATTAAAAACAAACATTTGGTTAACTTTAGGTTAGTTCTGATATAAAACTTTGGAGGAGGTTGTTTGGTGTATCTGAATTTTTTTACCTCTTTAAAAATAAATAAAATAATTATCTAAGAGATTTGATGAATACCATTGCAGATATATAATTAATTAAAATTTAAAAATCAATACATGCAATGAAGTATATCATGTGAAGTAACATAAAGATGGGGAATTCCATAATAGATACTATACCTCCTTGAACATTAGGATGAATACGTGCAATGATTAAGCTTGTCAAAAACTAAGTTTCCAATAGTATGAATCATATTTACCTTGTGAGGGTGTAATCTCTCTTGCTGGATCAGCCTTATTTTTAGAATAGAACCTTTCTTTTATTTTCAAAAACCATTAATCAGGTCTCTTAGACAAACCATTGATTCATTTTTCAAAAAGAAACAAAAAATTCACACACATAATTTGCCCCTTCTTGGGTGTTATATTCTTCAAAAGAGATGAAATTTTCACAAAGTGCTAAATCGGCTAAAAAATGATCACTGTATATTATCAATATGCTTCCTTAACATCTTAAATTGCTATCCTTTTGAAAGGAATTTCCATAAACATATCTCAGGGATTAAAATACAACTCTAAGCTCCCTAACATTATGAGTTACATGTCAACAAGAAAATACCATATGATTGCTAAAGATCCGCTGCATCTTAAATGGATTTGATAAGCCATTGTTTGCCCCCCAGTTATTCTTATCAATTCTAGCAAGATGATGTCCTTTTGGACTGTTATCTCTTGAAAAATCCTTAGTTTTCTTTCCTTCAACAAGACATAGATTGTATTGCTTAAGGAAATTTTAAACAACAACCTATCACCATTTTTCACATTTTGGCATTGTTAAAGCCAATTAATGAAACCTTTGATAGCTAAAGTTAAAAAGAGTTGAATTATATTCCATATACAAAAGGAAAATCTACATTTGAAGAAAAGGTATTTAACTAATTCATGATCTTCATTGCCAAAAGCATAAAAATTAGGGAGATTAGAAAACCCCTTATCCTATTTATCGGGCTCAACCTTTCTCTTATTTCTAAACATATAATGAATGAGGCTTAGGGTTAGCCTGTTTTAACTTAACCAAATTGTGACATTTCATCATTAGTGTATGGTCTCTAAAAAATCTTTATATGATACACTGGATGAGATTAAAACTAAGAATATGATAAGTGATAGAAGTTCTATTCAATTGCTTTAAGGGCTTCAAGGTGTTGCTCATAAGCTAGTCTACCAAATTAATTTTTAGGATAACACTTTTAATGGAATTGAGCTTTAATAACCTAAGGGCCAAATTTTGTACAAAACGTTGTAAAGGCACCATTTGCTATCTTTTCCTTGAATTCTTTTCCAACTTTCCCCTTCAACTTGAGAATATGAGCCATAGTCTAATATAAGTTGTACTTAGGCTGTATACACTAGCAATTATCATTGCTCAAGTAGTATGCATGAATTTAATTAATCTAAAGGGTTTATATATTAGTGAAGATTCTCAAGATCCTTTTGACCATGAAAACTTTGTTTGTAACTTTTATGGGAATTATTCCAAGTTCACCTTCTTCATTTGAAAAGCATAGATCACTCTATATCACTTTTGCTAGAGCATTCCTTGAAATGTCACTAGACAAAGCATTTCCTAATTAGCTACTCTATTTTCTCAATAATATTTTTAGGGAACATTACCTGGGAAGACTAATAAACATGATGGCTAATTATCATGAAATTGATTAGCTGTACCTTACCTCCTATAGATAAAATCTTATTGCATTATATCAAAATTCTCATTTGAATTCTTTCTATTAATAGATGGAACTCTCTATAAGAAGTTCATTTGTATGATATATGGATATATAAGTAAATGAGAGGAGAGTTCTTAGTTTTCAAACCTATCATTGGAGAGAGCTAGCTAAACATATGTTATGTACTCAAAGAACTGTGGTTCTTTTCCTTATTTATGGAATGGCCTAAAAACTCTTTGAACGAATTCAAAGTTGACATTAAGGCACTAACAGAGAGTGCATCAAAGAATATAATAAGATCATTTGCAAAAAGTAAAATACAAATTTTGATTTTTATATATTTTAAAATTAAGAGTTTTTAAAATAAAGAAGTATATTATAGCTCAAATAGCTTCAAGGAAAGGGCCATACATCTTAAGTTCTTAAGGAAAAAGCATTATGCTAGCTAAAGTCTTAGCCCTTATAATATTACTTGAAGTCAAAACTAAAAAATAATGGAACTTATCGTCCATCATTCGGTAGCTTGCATCTAGTGGTTAGTACTACTCCATATCTAAGGTGTACAAGATGAGTGACCAAATGCATGTTTATCTTTTCAACTAGGTGAATACAAATTTTATTCATTTTTATAGCTTATTTATGAAATAATGTTTGATTACTCTCACTCCATATGTTGTAGACTGCATAGCCTAAGGAAATTTTGAAAACAAATAGGTCACCTTCACATATCGTATGATTTTGCCCCATTATATAATCCTACCAGTCATTAGGTGGAGAAATCAGGTTATGTATCTACATAATCCCTTTCTATATGTAGGAGAAGTAGCAACAATTGAAAAATAGGTTCTTCAATGTCTCATCATCATGTTTGGCATTGCACATACCTTGGGATGTTTAAAAATCTTGTTATCTTGTTAAAAATGCTTACCTTCTCCTTGATTGTAAGCGACAAGATATAAGAGCATGAGGATTAGCTTGTCTAAACTATAATGGACCATGCCATATAACTTTTAGTGGCTGATTCTTTAATAGGGATAAGCAAGAAAAGTTAATGTAAACACTTGTTAAGGTTTTACACCAAATAATAGAGTCCTCCCTGTTGGAGTTAAGGAATAAAATATGTGTATTCTCAACATAAATGTTGAATGCTGGACTAAAGTTGGTTTCAAAGAAAGAGGGAGAAAATGGTGAATCTAGACTTTATCAAATTGGTAATCAATATTTTTTAAAAGTCTAAGTTTCCTTCAAAAAAACATGTACAGGGCTTAACTCATAAGCCTAATAGTTATTATTTTTGTACCCTTATTTTGTTTTGTTTTCATTTGGATTCTCAATTTCTTTAGGCTCTTTTCATTTTTTTCTTTAATATTTCTTTTAGCAATAATCAAGCTCATTCAAAATTCTTTCTAAATCATATTTTATTTGAAACTTAAGTGCATTTGTGCTAGTGGACTTACTAACTCCAATTCTTTTCTTTAGAGATTAATCTAATTTTTCCCTCTTATATCAAAATTCATTATTAATCCTTTCTTGGAAAACCACTAGATCATTTTTTTTGTGATTTTGTTTTTAATATCTTCTTCCAATTTCACTAAACCATTAAAAAGCTAATTTTACCTTTTTAAATATCCAAATAGAATTTTCACCTAAAGCATTCCCTTTATTTGCCTTTAGTTTATCTCTTTTTGTTTAAGTCTTCAAATTACATCCTTCAATCAAATTCAAATCTTTCAAAACTCATCCAAATTACCTTACACTTACACCCGTTTATCTTACTTTCTTTTAACTTTTTCTTAAAACCATAAAACCTAAAATATTAGACTATAGTTTTTATGGGAAAGGTTGAGTGCCTAATACATTTACCATTCCATAATCAACCTTGAAACTTTGATTCACAAGTTTAAGATCTTTTAATTCCTTTTCATTTTAGTTTACTTTCTCTATCTTTCCTTGAATAAGGTAGGGTATGACTCCATTGCTTCTATCCAAAATCATCTATCATATTCCCTCCTTCTTTTATAGACATTTTATAAAAGTAAGCAATATGATATGTTCAATATTTTTCATTCTCCTTATTAACGTAATTTACTTATGCAAGAATTCACTTCATTTTTTCTTTATAAAAATTTCTTTGACGCAACACTTTATTGGATTTAACGTTAGATAGATAAGACGTCTTGTAATTATTGAGGTACCAATTTGATATTTATATATATTCTTTCAATCATCTATCTGATTTTCTCTTTGTAATTTGTTAATTTTTCCCCCTTTACCTCATACTTAGTATTGATTTGGTTTACTAACGAATATAGATTTAATCTAAAGTTTATGTTTATTATTTTTACTCATTAATTGACATTTTAAATTGATATTGAACTATTATATCACTACTCTCATATGCCCTTCTAAAGTATATCCAGGTCTTGCTTCCATTTTCTTATATATCTCCATCTATGTATAAATTTTATTTTACTCAATTATTTTCATTATTCAATTAAAATTAGAATTGGGTAACTTTATTAGTTCACTCCTTACGACAGAATACTCTTTTCATCACTTATTACTTATTCACGATAATATATACTTATGGAGTTAACTATATCTCAAACGATTATATAGATATAGAAATGGTCCTTAGTTTTGGGTTGATGAAAGTGTTGGACTTATTTGATAATCAATCAATTATTTAAATATATGCTTACATTTTTCAGTCCACGTGAATTTATTTGGATTTCGTAGTATTATGAAAAATCATAAGCATCAATTAGTCAATCTTGACATAAATCTTAATAATCTTACTACCTTACACATTAACCTTTGTTTATTTCACATTTTTTTATGATTCCATGCATAATATAACCATAATTTTCTAAATGCTTACTTGTATTCCCTTATAAGTGAACAAAGATATAATTAATTTACCTACTCCTACAATGTATATGCATTTTAAGGGTTAAATTCGATGTTATACTTATATCTAGCTTTGAAGTATTATTTGAAGTTAGAAATATGATCTCCTTTTGTTTGTTTTACTATCATATTGTTCATTTTCATATTCTCCTTTTGTTTGTTTTACTATCATATTGTTCACATATATTTTCATATTCCTTCCTAGTTTCTTACGGAAGATTAAGTTTATTAGCTTCTAATAAGTTACTATTTTGACCTTTATGCCTAAAGTTGTGACTATATAATAACATATCCCTTTAGTTAGGAAAAAAGGATGTCTTCTCCTCATTTACTTAATTCATTTTCTTTAAATGTATCTTGAAAAAGTGACGTATGGTAACAAGATTATTTTATAGCATTATGCTTGTTTTAGATATCTTTAGAGGATTTAATAATACAAATGAGTTATATTATATGCTAGGTTTTGTTTCTACATCTTCAAGGAAAAGGAGGAAATATGGAGAATAAATGAGTCCATCCGGTGTAACTTTAAAAGAACTTAATGAAGATTAATGAATATGGTAGGTGTTGGAAAAAATACACAAGATCAAACCTTAGTACAGTGGAAATAATATTTTTTTTCCATAGAATCAACTTTAACAGAATTAAATTAGAAACATAAAACAAGAAATTGACAAAGTTATACTAAACTGTTCTAATTTCTTGTTACAATTTTATGTTTCTTCGAAATTGTCAATTGGCTACAAGGGCATAAACTAAAAGTAGGAACATGACACTCTATTATTGGTTATGTTCTCCAATGCCTCATTCTATTTCTACTGAAAATCTACAATCCAAGGAATATGGCACCTACATACCTCTATATTTAGGTTATAATGAAACAGAGGTCTTTTTCTTTTATCCTTGCTCACCCTACACACCCTCATGTTCAATCCATGTTTACCATTATGATGCGTATATCACCCCATATTAATGGTGTTGACTTATGCAGAAAGTTATAAAATATGGTAAAAAAAACAACAAGGTATGCAAATAGACCTATGTTAGGCCATGTTAGGCTTAAAAATTAGTGTTTGAATTACTAAAAAAAAGAGTCAACATGAAAGAAAATATCTTTTAGCCATATAAGAGTTCTAAAGCCATAAGATTCATATGAGAGCCAAATAAAATTGTGAAACATCATAGAAAAAGCCATTCTTGCCAGAAGAACAAAATTCTGAATAAGCTTCATGAATTCAAGATTCAACACTCATGTTGATAACTTTTTTTTTTGTTCATTCTTACTTTCATATTATTATTTCTTATTATTTATGAACTAATTAAGTTATGGATTTAGGAGAGATAAAGCCTACAATAAAATGGTTTAGATTGTGTTTTGATTTAATAAAATGTAAAGTATTTTAATAAATAAGAATCAATATGAGATATTAGATCTTTTTTAGACAAAATTGATATTTAATTAGAATTATTCATAATTATAATTGCTTTTAATTAAATTACTAAAAGATTCAAAATCTATTATAAATAGGCTTAAGTTCTAATGAAGCTAGTACTTTTTACTTAACTATCTCTGCAACAGTTGCTCTCAACATGTTATGTGAATATTGTTAGAAGTTAGACACTTGTGCGGCTATACAGTGATTAAGATGGACCAATTCTAGAAATGGTTCAACGGATATGATAAGAAAAAGATCAAGTTTCGGAATAAGGTGCAGATTAAGATTTACTCTTTATTATGATTAATGTGTCGATTATTTTATAGAATTAAAGTGATTTTAGTTTTTAGAAGATTAAAATATAAAAAATTTCGTAATTATTCAGCTACAGTTGAGATCGAATCCTGTCCCAATTTTCTAACAATTACACCTAAAGAGAATCTCCAATGGTAAAACAAAAGAATGAAATGATTTTATTTATTACACTACTTGCAAGCCAAAATAGTAAACAAAAAATCTTTTAAGATTAAGGGAGTGAGACTGAGAGCAGAAGTGGATAAGTTCTATGGACTGCGTAATATACTAGCACCTCAGCACGGTAACCTGGCAATTGATCAACAAGTTCTCGGAATGTACACATTTTCAAGACAAGCAAATTGTTCTAACTGATGGGATGATATTGGTCAGAAATGCGCTTGGGTGGCAACTTCCGCAATATGAAAAGTACCATAGCTGATGGCACAATCTCCACCGACTGCACAAACAAATACCAAAAATATAATATAAAGTGATGCAAGAGTCAGTTTATAGCTTGTAAATGGAAGGCTTATTGTTAGTTCGGCAATTGTTTTCTAATCCACGGTATCAAGATCATCTAAAACAGTATCCAAGTTGCTTCAGGTCATCTTACCAGCAAGCTCTGCTGCCCCTTTTTGTGTATTTTAGTTCCGTGGAGACTACGAAGATAACTAGGACATAAACCTTTTTATTTACCATAAGGATCCCAAACATACCACGTAATAGATAAGATTCAGAACAGGATGATCTAGGACATTAATATCTGCTTTCTTGTTAAACGCTGAAAGGGATACCTAAACCATAAACAAAAAATATGTCATTGTACTCATCCAAGATGCAAAGTTTTGAGGTATGCATATAAAATTCAATCAAGTTAGACTCACGATGAAGCATCTTATCAAGAAACAAGTACAACAAATTCCTGTTACGCAGCCAACCTGTCAAAACAATGCCACTGTTATAAAACCCAGCGTATACTTATAATGTAACAGTCTAACAGAAATAGAATGTCTTAAAGCTATTTCAGGCTAGTGAAAACAATAATAAGATGCTTTCCAATCTCCCAATGAAAAAAAGAAAACGAATGATATACAGCTTTTGATATCAATCTATATCACGTGGCATGCATACACCTCTGGCACAAACCTCATAAAGCTTCTTTTGACGACCTCTAGATTCAATTGGAAATCGTCTCAGCATCACAAATAGCCTGGAATATTGAAGCAAGATAATAGAGAACGTATCAACCATGACATTACGAACATCAGCTGCCGTAGGCTTTCATTTCAAATATTTACCTCCCACCATATATCAAGAATCCGACAGAAGCACATAATGAGATAACTGCAAGAGAATCAAATAAATTAGTGGCAATTCCTGCTACTATTAGGTTCATGAAACCACCAGTGATAACAATTTTTTAGGTGAAAAGAAAATATGATGACATAGAAAAGGAAAAACGCAAAGGACATCATTCTTGGTAAAACTGACCTGCAAAGAAGAGCTTTCCAACTTCATCAGCCACAGGGCTCTTGCTTAGTCTCATGAGTATCCAGATGCACGCCTGAGATCATGATACATGTCAGGTAGCAAGTACAAATAGAGCTCGACGAATTTCCACACAATAAGGTAGAATGTTTTCCATTGCCTGCGTGATATATATTACTGAATTGACGGTGAAATAAGTAGGCCTTAGTTTATCAATTGGAAGACTCCTCGCCTGAATCATGTAATGAGATCACTTGCATCAATTTTAGAAAAATGGTGAAACTTCTATTGAACCCGTAGAAAAAAGGCAAAAAAGATTTACCTGATGATATATCTCAGCCCAAAACAACACAAGTAACGTATATGTGGAGAAAAATAGAAGACTGGGAACATCCAGAAGCATAACTTCAAATGCCTATTACAATAAGAAGTCCCAACTTACTGAAGAAATATTGAACAATGGTAAATTAGAGGATAAGTTCTTCAGGAAAAATGTACAGCTACATGTCTTTCTGCTTGTATCTAGTTCATTTAGGTTAGAATAATAACAGTTAGGAAGAAGAATAAAGAGGAAGTGGGAAGAAGTAACCATGAAAAAGTTAATATGGAATGTTAGAGGCCTTAATAGCCTGAATAAACAATTAGCACTGAAAGATCCATCTATCAGTAGAAAGCAAGATTTTGTAAGATTACTTGAAACCAAGACCAAGGAAGACGTAGTAGGAAAGAGTCTGTGGTTTCTTGATAGAAGCTGGAGAATTTTGACAAATCATGAGAAACATCACTATGGAAGAATAATAATGGCATTTAAGCCATCTATACTCAGATTGGTTGGTTGGTCATGCACAGATCAAGTTATTCACTATGATTTAATTGATATCAACAAAAAAAAAAATCAAGGTGTCTGTAATTTATGCCTCGAACCATGGTTTGCAAAGACAGTACCTGTGGGAGGAAATTAATAGAATGTACAGCTTTGTGAGAGGTCCCTATTCCTTAGTAGGAGACTTCAATTGATTCCCGAACTCTAGAGAGGCAATATGGGGTTGCAAGTGGTCAAGACAAAAATATCGAGAGTTATAGAACCTCCTTGGAAATACTGGACTAACAGACCTTAAAGGATTTGGGAACACTTTTAATTGGTCTAGGAAGCAAATAGGAGATCGGTTTCAGATTTAAAAAAAAACTAGAAAAGTGCCTAGTAAATGCACAATGGATTCAACAATTGCCAGGAGCTCATCAACTTTTGGAGAGCATATTACATCTGATCACAACCCTATCTTTATAGATTGTGAAGTTATAGGAGAAAAGAGGAAGACGCCTTTTAGGTTTTACAACTCCCCGATGAAACATCCTAGTTTTATTGAGGCAGTCTAAATGGGCATAAAGATTGAAATAAGGGAACCTAAGAGTTTTTTATGTTTACAAAAACTAAAAGCAGCTAAATGGAATTTGAGGGGAATCATAAAGAGCAATAATGATCCTATGCTCCTCACCAGGCATAATGCATTGGAATTACTAGTGCAATGTCAAAGAGAAGTCATGGCAAAACTAGGAAACAGTAGGATAAAAAGGTAACAAGGGGGGTTAGTAAGGAAATACAACAAGGCTTTGGAGGTACTAAACTCACAGTTAAGGCAGAAAGATGAACAAGCTACTATTTTAACTTCATATAAGCAAGGAGGAACAAAAATAACATCATATTCTTAATTGATGAGGAAGGAGCGCAAAAGAGTAAAAGAAAAAAAAAGAGAGTAATTGAGCCAACATGTACTAAAATGGATAAATTGAATGGTATGAGTGCGATGCTCAGTGAAGAGCTGAGATTGTAAAGCTGACTTTGTTTTTATAATTCTCATGAGATTAATACAATTATATTCAACTTTCGAAAAAAAGGATAAAGATATTTACAATATGCCATAAATATTATAATGATGGTAGTGGAGATGGTTATAATAGTGGTAATATTAAGCATTACTGGCTCATAAAGTGATTCATTTGATGTAAAATGTCATAGATGGGGATGAGGGATAATACTCTCAATAGTAAAATCATGTTAGTAGTGGAAGTTAATAAATCATATATTTTTGTTTGAGCTACAATTTTCATTTTTTTAATGGAAAAGATAAATGACTTTTCTTTCAAGGTAAAACATTTCATTCATTAACAAAAATGGTAAAAGTATTAAGATGCTAGCCCAAATGAGATCCCATACATCAAGTGGGTTACTATAATTTTAGATGTTAGATGCTTACCCTTGGTCTAATGAGAAAAACACTTTTGTATAGTCCAAATAGCACAGCCCTCACTGCCACAAAGAGTTATTTGTTGTTATAAATCTCAACAATTGGTAAAGTAAAATTGTGAAAACTATCATCGATCCTTACATCCATTCACAATAAAATTCATCAAGTGGAAGACCTTTTGTGTTGTCCAACCATATTCTGGTACTCTCATTTGGATACGGCAAAGTTGTACCTATCAATTCAAATAACCATTATCACATAAGAAAGAAACAAAACCAAGATTTAGGAATAGCATAATAAAATATCCTGAATGTTATAACTTAAAGAGCCTTTATATAAAGTAGAGGGGAAAAAAGGAACATATCTTCCTACTTTTTCCTTATTTTATCCAACTCTTATATGAATACAATTCATAAGTAGTGGCTAGGTGAAGCCACCAATATTTTTATTTTAAGTATTCCATCAAGTTATAGAAGCCTAGCTAGTAAATGAAACTACCAACTAGGATTTGTGTCCTCATCACAACTAATTGTGAGTTTAGTTTCTTAATTAGTTGTGTTGCATCATCAGAAAGATCCTAAACATTAAATTCATCCAATAATTAAGTAAAAGAAAACTTGATTGTATTTTAAGGTAAGAATGGCTTAAAATTCTTCCATAAAACTAGAATCATAAACACAAAGGAATTAATAGTAAGGGTCCCAAAGCAATTGGGTAGGGATTCAAAACACAACTCTCTCAAATTCAATTAAAGATCACAAACAAAACTTGACAATTCAAAAAAAATTATTTAGATCAGTATGAGAATGAAAATATAATGACACAAACACCAAATTTATGTGGACCCTCCAGAGTAGAGGTAACAAATATGGGACCAACCAACAAGTAAATTCATTAAATTCAAATAAGAATTTACAAGATTTTAAATTCTAAACTATTGGCCCTTGCTTAAAATTATATCACACCATAACTATAAGTTTTCTCACTAAGTTTCAGGATTTAAAACAAGTTGATATAACAACTCAATCATATAACTCAACCAATGGTATCTAACATCTATGTGCTTTGTATGTGAATCAGATATAGTATTTTTGCTCAAGTTTATAGCACTTTGACTATCACAAAATACCACACAATTGTCTTCCTTTATATCTAACTTTTGAAAGAACCTCTTTAGTCAGAGCATCTCCTTATTAGCTTCTATAATAGTTACATACTCTACTTTAATTATGGGTAAAGTTACACACTTTTGTAGTTGGATTGCCATGAAATGGCTCCTCTTATAAACTTGAAATGGTTTTTCTACCATCAGGATCTTCAGTCATAACTGTATTTATATAACCTTATAGAATTAGTTCCCCACCACCATATCACAAACTTTACTTAGATGTACCTTGTAGGTATCTCAAAATTCTTTTCATTAATTCCTAGTGAACCTTCTTCATATTAGGTAAATACCTAATCATTAACCCAACAGCCTATGCAATATTTGATCTTATGCATACTCTTGCATACATCAAAGACGCTACTACCATAATTATGAAAAAGAAAGCATAACATCTTTCTCCTTTTCTATTGAGGGGCATGCACACTTATTTAGCATAAAGTGAGGTTCCATCACATTCTAATATGCTTCATATTAAACCTTTCTAATAGTCATTTAACATATATTTCCTACAAAAGCCACAATTTTTTACTCTTCTTATCCCAAGTTATTTTCGTTCCTAAAATATGCTTTGCAAGTCCCAAATGTTTTATATTAAAGGATTTAGATAAGTTCTCTTTCAATTTTTGAATTATTCTAACCTCTTGATCACAATCAAAATATCATCTACATGTAGAAGAAGAATGATTAAGTTTCCACTTATGAACTTCTTGAAATAAACATAAGGATTGACATATGGTCACTTATAACCATTACCTATCATAAAGGAGTTGAAGTTCTGATACTACTTCCTCAGCTTGCAAATCAAATACTCATTGCCCTTAACCTTGAATCCTTCTGATTGCTCCATATATATTTCCTCATTCAAATCTCCATATAAGAAGGTTCTCTTAACATCTAATTACTCGAGTTCAATATCCAAACTGGCAGTTATACCCAACATTTTTCATATTGAAGTCATCTTGACCACTAGTGAGAAGATTTCATCAAAGTTTATGCTTTTTTTTTTTTGGTCGAATCCTTTCATCACTACTCTTGCCTTTTGGAATCTTCACTAGTTCATATGTTTCATTTTTATTTAAAGAACTCATCTCCTCTTTCATAGCTAAGATTTAAAGATCTTATCCTTCCTATGAGTCTACCTCTTACACATTCTCAAGCTCCACCTCAGCGGTAATTATAAAATATTTAAAACTCAAATATCGCTAGAAGGCCTTTTCTTTGTAGTTTTTCTCTGCAGTCGACCATGGAAGCTAAATATCATCCACTGATGGACTAGGTTGCTCCTTCTGCTCATTATTTTTAGTGAACTTATCATGCTTATAGAATACCACATCTTCGCTCCTAATGACTTTATGTTTCTTTGGGTTATAGTGTCTAAAGTTAAACTGATCATTGTTATAACCAACACATATGCAAGCTATCATCTTTAAGTTAAGTTTCTGTCTATGTTCCTTAGGTACTTGTTTAAACACCTTGTAACCAAATACCCTAAAATGTTGGTATGAGGGATCTTACCTATTCACATTCACTTAGGAATCTCAAATTTTAAGGAAACTGAAGGAGTTCAACTAATTGAGTATATGGTAATTCTAATTCATCAGCAACTTATTTGAGCATGCAACAAATCTTCTTCATAATTGTTTGGTTCATTCTCTGAATAATACCATTATGTTATGAAGTATTAAGTTTGACCTTTTCATTTCTAATGCCATGGAATGCACAATAATCTTCGAACTAGTTGGATGTATACTCTCCTCTATTATCTATTCATAAGTTTTTTAGTTTCCTCTCTATTTCCCTTTCTACCATGGCATGAAACTTATAAAAATTTTCAAAGACTTGACACTTTGCTCTCAACATGTATACTTAGGTCTTCCTTGAAGTATCATCAATAAATGTAACAAAATATTTGTTACCTCCTAATGTATCCTCTTTAGTAGGACCAAAAACATTTGAATGCACCAAATATAATCTTTTTGTCATCTTTATAGATCTTTTTTTGAAAGATTTTATGCTAATTTCTTGCCAAAAATGATCACAAGGACTATGAGGAAGGTTTAATTGATCAAGATAAAGGATTGACTAGCCAACAGCTTGATTCCCTTCTCACTCTTATGCCCCAATTACTGATGTCATAGATTAGGAGAAGTATCCTCTATAATTGTATATCCTTCTTCACTGTCAACTTAAAGTGTCTGTTTTACAATGTACAACATAACTGTTGGCCCCCGAAATTTTTCTTATTGAATTAAGCATGATTTAAATGAATTATGAGGTTTGATGGATAAAGTTTTGGAGCTACTTGTTATGTAAATGTTACTAGGATTTTATTATATGGTTTGGTTGTATTAAAAGTGGTAAGATTTTATGACATAGATTAAGTGAATTGAAGCATTAAAGTTGTAAGAATGCATAAAGGGCATTCTTGGTAAGTCACTTAAGATTATAAGACTTAAGGCTTAAAGGAAGGG
>JANVCQ010000005.1:17781180-17798188 GCA_025531925.1 Erythroxylum plowmanianum | reverse complement strand
CAATCAAACGACATTGATTAAACTCCTGAACGGAGTCTAAACGTTCTTTTTCCGTTCTTAACTTCCGTTCTGCGTCAATATGCATACAAAATTTAATATTAGAATAATCAAATCTATATTACTGAATCAAATGAGAAAACATGTACCTTTTCTTTAATGAATTGGCATTGCTCTTTACTATCCTCCAAATGCTCTTCTTCTCTATGCGAGAATTCAAATGAATCTTGTAGTTCATAAGCTTGAGTCTTCTTCTGCTACTTTCTCAAACAGTTAGCCATAAACGCTAGTGCAACAAATTTGGTCGGATATGTTGCTTCTTCCCTTTTTTCATTATGAAGACCTAGAAAAATTAAGAATATTATTGATAATAACCATATATAAACAATTATATTAGTAAAGTATATTTAAACATATAGTAACAAAAGTTTTCTCTTTAATAGAGAAAGAAAAATAAATAAGGACTTTGTACAAAAAATTATTGATAAATATCCATCCAATCCCTATCAGTGTCATCAAGGTCTGAATCATCTTCATCATCATTTTTGTTTCAATATTTAAGATGTTCGGAGGTAAGTCAATTGTGACTACAAGTAAATCTTCTTTAAACCAATTGGGGTCCATATCACCATTATTTCTAAAGAAATCATTGATATAGTCATTTGGTTCTCTCTAATAGGAGTGTTCAAGAAAACTTGCGAACCTGTGAACTGAACCTAAACCACATGAACCGAACCTGTAAATAAGGTTAACCGAACCTGAATTCAGGTTTGGTTAACCCTATTTACAGGTTCGGTTCATGTGGTTTAGGTTCAGGTTTGGTTCAAACTGAACCTGAAAAATCGGGTTCATGATTCAGGTTCAGGTTTCTAACTTGTGGTTCTAGGTTAATCGAACCTATAGCAGGTTAACCGAACTGAACTCGATTTATAGGTTTAGGTTTAAACTTGAACCTGAAACACAAAAAAAACCTATCATATATTTAGATATAATTTAAGAGGATATTATTAATAATAAATTCACGAGTATTTACTATATTAATTCTTGAGTAAAAAAAAGAAGAAAAGGAGAAAAAAACTACAATTACACGTTAATCTTGAACATTGCTATTATAAGTAATAACTAATGCATAACATTCAATACTTCTACTTCAAATAGTAACTAATATGTGTCAAAGTTATTGATCGAAGTATTAAACTATTAATAAAAAATTCATTGACTAAAATAATATAATCATTTAGAGATTAATTAGAGAAATTAATAAGTGTAAAACACATCTATTAAGAAATCCTACAATTTTAGTTTTTTAAGGCACATAAATTAGCTTAGATATTTATGAGATTTTATAAACATTAAACTCCCAAGTAAAACTGATTCTTAAAAATATATAATATAGTTCCTAATAAATAATAAGCATATAATAATATTGTCTTGTACAAATACAAATATAGTTTTATTTACTAGAAAGGAATGAAAATGAGTTGATTTAGTAATAGACTATGAGATTGTAATTTTTTATACGGCTAAGCTTTTTATAATATAATATTTGAAGTTTTAACTATGATATTAATTGCATTTTCTACACTAAATTGCAATAAGAAAAATGATATTTTTTTTGTGTTTATTAGTTTATTATTATTATTTTTATTTTAACATGATAAAATAAGATTTAATGATGTTAGAAAAATAATTTTATTTTTTTAATCAACGAGGTCTAATAGAGCGGCTTGTTTCCTCATTGATTCATAGTATTAAGAATTAAAAAGCCATATTGCGTGTATAATTCATCTTCAAAGTCCTATTCTAAGTACTTCTAATTGGAAAATAATAGAGAGCTCTATTGAAAGTTTATTAAGAAACGAGACATTACCATAAAAGCCTTACGTAAGGTTTTGTGTTCAATTTTTGTTAATATAATGAATAGCAATCATTTTAATATTTAAATTGAGAATAGCAATGCAGTTTAAGGCTTTGTGTTCAAATTTTGTTAATATAATGAATAACAATCATTTTAATATTTAAATTGAAAATAGCAATGCAGATTGTTCTTATATAGCAACGTAGTTTGTTCTTATATAAATAATTGATAAAATTGCTAAAATCACTTGTAAATTCAGTTCTTCTAAAAAAAGGTAATTTAATCAAACGGTCTTAATACAAACCTTGTAAATTTATGGTTAAGATCACTTGAATCACAATTGATCTTTTATCAAATATCAGCCATTGAAGTTAAAAGGTTTTTCTCTCGATGAAAGCAAAGAAAAATTAAAGGTCATTTTATTCGTTCAAAAAAGAAAAACAAATTTCATTCAATCTTTCATCCTACAGTCACTTCTCAACCTCTCATCTCTCAAACTGTAATACTCATCATCTATTTCTACTCCTCAAACATAAAAGATCAAATCACGATCTTAATTCTTGAAGAATAGGTAATTATTAATTTTTTTCTACTATCCTAATTGTTTAATAATTTATCTCTTTTTTTTTCTAGTATGGATCTTTTATAAGACATTGTTTGGCTTATTTTTTACTTTGCTTGGGTTTAACATGTTGGATTAATCTTTGATAGATTTTATATGCATACTTTTATGAATAATTTGTATTTGTTTTAACCAATTATTTTTATAATTTTTTGTCAAATATATTGATATGAATAGGTTCTGGTTACTCTGAGAACCAAATCTGAAAATAAGTTAACCGATCCTATAAGTTCTTTAGGTTCAGGTTCAAGTTCAGGATCATGAAATTGTCAAACTTGACATTCAAGTTCAGGTTTAGGTTATTCATGAACGGGTCAGGTTACCCTACTATGAACGCCCCTACTCTCTAATATGTTGCTTCAACATTTTCATTATTATCCAAAGTTACATCAAAAAGATAATTAGGTGCCTTCTTCTCCATATAATGACAACCTTTCTTGATACCGACAAATTTGAACAACACTAGACTGAACTATGAGGTTTGGCAATCAACACAAGCAAAAGTTTCATAACTGTATTAACAAGTGCACACCATACTGTAGCTTGACATTTTTTTTCCATACTGTAGCTTGACATTTTTTTTCTATATCATGACTCCATTAAGTTCCCCTTTCACTTATTTACGCTTTCTAATCATAGTAAGGATATCATGACACTTCACTGAATGCATACGGCTAATTGGAAAGATACAAAAGAAGATGTGTAATTGGTGCACCATAAGCTTTTCTTTTACAGGAAGATTGTAATTAGTTAATTTAGTCATCAACTCCTTTTATATATGTTGGCCATTGCACATATTTCTTTCTAAAGGACTTACCAAGTCTATAAATTAAGAAAATGATGAGGCGTTTGCTCTGGTCAAGAAAGAATGTTAGAAAATTCAATGCCAAAGTGAGATGGGAGGAAGTATGCAAACCTATTGCTTGGGAATAACTCGTGTTAATCTGAACGATATAAGTATTCATAGGGAAGAGATCGAGCTATATTCTTAATAACCGTAACTTCATTCATGTAGAAAATATAAGCAGAGAGAAATAATAGAGGCTTTAAAGGAAAAGAAAGCAACGGTGAGCAGGTTAGGGTAGAATTGATACAATGGACAAGGGAACAACATTTAATTTCTGAAGTGACTACATACTGCAGTCCTAGGATAGCGGCAACTTGAAGACTAGACACTCTTTAATGCATTGAAGAGCGCTTGAAGCTTCTCCCTTTCGGACTGGCTTAAATGGTTTCAGCTCCTCACTTAAAATTTAGGAGTGACCTAAATGATTTCAGTTTTTCACTTAAGGTTTTCCCTTCCAGGAGGTCTTGAGTTTGAGTCACGCCAAAGGAGGATAAATAGAAACTATTCCTATTAATGATCCTCTAGCTCCTGGGCAAAACTCTTTGATCGGATCAATTACGAATACCTCGCTTCCAGCGGCAGTGTGAAAATTGGAGCTGTTAGGAAACCTGGGGGCTGATGAGAACCTGATATTGAGTAAGGGGAGGCCAGTAATTAATCATCAGCTGAACAATCAAATATATGAACTCCTTTTGCGTAGAAGTATAGGCTACGTAGGAACCTGAGGGATCTTGGGTTCCAAATTTACTTCCTCTAAAACTCTTGAGGTGAGATCTTAGGAGCTTAAGATTAGTCCGACTAAATCAAGATACCTAATATAATAAAAAAAAGAGGGCTTGAAGCTTACAAGTCTCCAGTCTATTATTTACCTAAATTGCTGATGAGTCGATGGTTTTTACCTTAATTGATGTGATTTGGGAGGCCAGCTTGAGTGACGCAAGACGTGTAATATTGCAAATTGTACTCTGATATCATCAATACATTCCCTTTAACTTTTTTTAAAAGACTTTAGTTACATTTTTATTGTTGACAATAATATAATATTCAATAAATTTAAAGATAAATTAATTATTTATTGTAAAATTATTTGTAAACTAATATTTATTTTAATCATTATAACCATTTTATTATTTAAAATTAAATATTTGATATTTTAAAAATTTTTATATTACTGTAAAAATAAAAATTTAAAAATTATTTTATATTAATATTAAATTAAATAATACATTTATTTAGTAAAAAGAACTAATTTTAAAAGCATGAATAAAAATTATCTCAATAAAATTTTAACCTAATTTAAAATAAAAATAAAATAGGAGTCTTAACGCTTAAATGAATTTATCTTTTCTAAAAAATTTAAAAAGATTAGCATGCTGCCGCTACTCAGCAAGACAAGAACGCTCTGAAGAAGCAGCCAGAAGATGATTCGCGCGTAATCATCACGCATTTATGACTCTACCTCCTTAAACTTAACCTCAACCGTAAACCTCGGCGCACGATAGCCACATGCCAAGTTAACATGACAAAGCGATCAAAATTCCTCTACGCCGTTTCTTCCTTCTAAAACCCTCCTTAAACCATTCTCCAAAGCCCTTCTCTGCTTAAACTATGTCAAAGTCACTGGACGTGTTCAGATCCAACGCCTCTAACCCAAAGGTGTGGGTACTCATCGGCGTTACGGTAGCCGGAATCGTCGTGCTGGCGGAGACTCGGCGGCGAAGGAGGCTGAAATCGAATAGAGCCGATTTCGGAGCCTTCGTCGAAAGGTTCGAGATACTTCCATTCCCTCAGCCTCCGCCTCCTGCCGCCAAGCAATCCCTGTCCGGCCTCTCTTTTGCTATTAAGGACATGTACTATTCTTCTTCTTCTCTTATGTCATTTTCCATTTCGATATGATATGAAGTTACTATACATACTTAAAGTTGTTGTTTTTATTTCTTTTTGGGTTTGGATTAGATTTGAAGTGAAGGATCATGTGACAAGTTTTGGGAGTCCGGCATGGAAGAGAAGTCATGAAAATGCTGAAAAGATGGCAGTTGTTGTGACCGCCTTGTTGAAGAATGGGGCTTCTTGCATTGGCAAGACTGTTATGGACGAATTGGGATTTGGGTAAATATGTTTTATGTTGTTTACTCATCTTTCTTTCTCAAAGATTGAAAAGATCAAACTATTTTATTTGGTTTTCAGGATAACCGGAGAGAGTAAGCATTACGGAACTCCTATAAACCCCAAAGCGCCATCTTGTGTTCCTGGAGGTTCTTCTAGTGGTTCAGCTGTGGCTGTTGCTGCTCAGCTTGTTGATTTTGCTCTAGGTATCTTCTTCCTTGTAACTCTTTAATGATCAGATTGCGGAGGGATACGCAATTTTGTTGGTATGATTATTATAGACGGCAGTATATGTTCTTTGCTGCTGAAAATATAGATATAACATTCTTATTGTTATTCTGTGATGTCCAGGTACTGATACAGTTGGATGCATAAGAATTCCAGCAGCGTTTACTGGTGTTATTGGGTATCGACCGTCTCATGGGGCTGTATCTACGGTTGGTGTTCTTCCAGTTGCACAAAGTTTAGACACTGTTGGTATGTAATATCTAATAACATAATCATATATGTTGTATTAGGGAGCAAAGCTGTTCATGTCTATTAGCTATTCCACTTGGTTTTCTACTTGTGCTTGCTACAATTCAAGGGAGTGATTGATTGACGAGCTAAGATTTTATGCTTATGCCTTGACAAGGTGCTTCATAGATACGCTACCAGGACTGGAAATGCCACCTCTTTAAATGCAAGTCAATGAACATGGTTGATGGTTTTCTTGATCTATCCATAATTTACTTTTGAAGTTGAGGAGTTGAGTATGTGGCCCCTACTGAAAATATGGGTGTCTAGTTCCTTGCTTGTGAGAATGAGCATAAACAGAAAAATGAAAAACTAAAGAAAGAAGTCATCTTATATTAAATACGAATTCTCTTAATGGCACTCCCAGTGTTTATTTTCAAGGACAATCCATGTTAAAGGTAACATTGATAGAAGTATCTCCTTAGATTTGGCCAAGCTAGATAACCATGTTATAGATTTGGCCAAACTACGTGTGCACATTCTAGGACAAAAGTCTATGTCTCATCCCTATCACTATGCATCTTTAGATGACTGTCTATTGTTTGATCTTCTAGTATAGTGTTGATGATCATGGCATACTCTTTACTTGTATGGAAACTATATACATTTATCTTGATTTTAGTTAGTTGTTTTAGGCAATTGTCAAACTTTTTGGGTGTGTTGAAGTTGAATTGATGCTACCTTTTTTTGGGTTTCACAGGAGGTGTGAGCCCCTTGAGTAGGGTTTTAGGAAATAACCATTTTTTTGTTCTTTTAACTTACCAAATAGTCAAGATTTTACGCTTCTGCTATAGAAAATTGTGAGCCCATAATGCCTTTGTGGGCAATAATAATATTTGTTTTCCAAACAAGTGTGCTCGATACATTCCACATGCTTGTTAGCCAAACAACACTACTCACTACACCTTAAATGTCGCTAGCTAAAGAATACAACTCACTATTGAATTTCTAGATTAGTAATGTCAATGGGCATCTTCAATTAGGTGTGATGCAGCCAAGTCTGAAATCTACCTTTTACTCATCTTACCTATAAAATGGAAAGGTTTTGACAAGTAGAGTTGGAATTTGGAGAAGTGATTGACCTCTTAAACTCTTTAACTTTTTGATGTTGCATGTCTACTGGTATTCCTTGATTTTTTGACCTTGCTGCTTATGATGGGTTTAGAAATCTTGTTGGAAGAGTATTTAGACCTTTGCAATTCCTATTTCTCCTTGCAATGCTATTATTGCTTTATTGCTTTTTTTCTTGAGACTTGCTCAATTTATGTTGTTCCAGCTGTACTTTTTATATCCTTCCTTGGTTATTTGTTTATCATCAGCAACCTTTCAGGATGGTTTGCGCGTGATCCCTCTATATTACACCAAGTTGGATGCACTATACTTCAGCTTAATGTTGTAGAACCTAGAAGGACCAAATGTCTTCTCTTTGCTGATGATCTCTTTCAGTTTTATAAGGTTCCCCAGCACAAGACTTTTTCTGTTATTACCAAAGTAATTGAAAAGCTCTCTGGATGTAAGTTGCCTCAAATTTGCATTTTTCAGCCTTGACCTACTATTGTTACTTGCTTGACGATTGATATATTGTTATTTTCAGTGTTCCTTTTTCACTTAATGATGAAATGCTATTGATTTGTTGATAATAACTTAAGGTGCTGCCATTGTATTCTTGTTGAAGTTGATATATAGTTTGTTGATTGCGCAGATGAGCATCCAAAGCATATAAATCTCAGTGAGCATATTGCTAAAAATGTTTCAAGTCTAAAAGGGTTTCATGAAAACTCTACAAAAGTGCAAAATGGAACATCTGCTTTAAAAGCTTTGTCTTCAGTGATGATTTCACTGCAAAGGTACTTCACAACTGTAAATTAAATTACTAAGTTTGGAACAACAAGTTCCATGGATCATTGCATCTCCCCATTTTCTTAGTCTTTTCTATCTTTTGTTGTGAGTTTGAGTCTAGTGAACATTTCTAGTTAAGTTTCTAGTAACATTTTTGTCTATAGGGACTGAATCCAATTGAGTTGTTTATCATTAGACACTTCAATTTGAATCATATTTTTGAAGGAAATATATATGTGCAAGTCAACTAGTTAATATTGTAATTTTAATCAAGAATGATATGCTAACATCATGCGTTCGTTTGAATTAAGAATTTTTAACATCATTCTTCTCTTTGAGACTTGTTGAATGTTAAGGTCCAAGGGTGCTAGCAATTGAGGTGCTAATCATTAGAAACTAGAAGATGAAATCATATTTCTGAATGCCAGGAGTATGCACTAGTTAATTGGTTTATTATGTAATTATAAACAACAATAATATTGTTGTTGCTTTATAAGAATCAAGTGAGGTATAGTATGAAGAATATTGTGTTATACTGAATGTTTATGCTAAGATCCACATGTTCTTAATTTCTACATACTTGGTTCTTTCTTATCAATTCAAACTACTTCTTCTTAAGCTTTTTTGTTGGACCATTAATTGATTCTTTTGTCATTCTCACCCTTGACTAGGACAATCTCCAACTTATGCATTTAGAATGAAGCAATGATATGAATATCGTATCGTATCATATCGAGCAAAAACTAGTACAAATTTGCTTTGCACTGTAATAGGTTGTACCAAAGAATTTTTGGTTGTATCAGCCAATATTGGCCAATACACCAAAATATCAAAAATATTAGGTCGAATTTGTAACTTAAAAAAAATTGAAGGCTTAAAATGAAAAAAAAACCTTTTGTGTCTAAATTTTTGAAACATAAAATTATTCTTTAAAAATAGTTTTTATGTCTAAAACATAATTTCTTATGTTAATTTTGAGTTATTAAATCAACATTTTAAATATTTTATCAATTTTAATTATAATATGAACTAATTTTAATTATATATTGAGGAATTATTTTATAATTTTGCAAAAATTAATGCATAATGTTATCTGGTATTAACAAGTATTGGTACTACATCATACTAGTACCAACATTGGTACAAGCTGTACTCTGAATTTTTTTTAAGAACTTGATCTCTATATTAAATGCTTATTGGCGGCTTCTATCCTTTAAAATACTTTTATCCTTCAAATTTTTTATATTTCTTTTGTAATTTTAATATATGTGTTTAATTTACTTATCAAACTTTCCTTATTTATTTGTCAGTATTTATCCGTTTTAATTATATAACATAGGCATGTAGATTTAATTTAGGTGTAATAAATAACTAGAATAAAATAGGGGTATAATTACTAAGGGCCCACCCTTATTTTTAATTTTCTGTTTTCTTTTAAATTTTAATAAAAATTAATTAATTAGTTATTTAATTTATTCCCACTTTTATAACATATGAAGTTTTAGTTTTTATAATCTAATTTTTTATTAAGTAAATAAAAAGTATTTAACTATTTAATATTAACTGCTAATAAAAATTCTTAATTAGTCAAGTTGTTAATGTTAAGATCCTTAAAAGAACGTTATATAAGTTATATCTTCTAAAAGATAAATTTTGTAATTGGGGACTAAATTTTAATTATATAAATTTGAGAGATTAATTTAAAAAATTATTTGAAACGGTATACTATATCGATCGATATTGGTATTATACTGTAATTAATACCAAACCAGTATGAGCTTTGGTACGATATTCATAAAATTGATTTTAAGCCTTGGTTACTGTTCATGTAACAGTTGGGTTTGTTTTGTTGCTTTCTAGATATGAAATCAAATCAAATCATGAAGAATGGGTTAAATCAGCATCACCCAATTTAGCATCTGAAGTTGCCAAGAATATCCATCTAGCCATTAATTCGACATACGATAATGTAAAAATGTTATATAAGGTCAGAACAGAGTTGCGGGCAACCCTTCAGGGCCTTTTAAAGGTATCTTCCCAAGAGGAGCTTTAAGATTTTACATTTTAGTTGCAGTATTTCAACTTGAAAATTTACTATGAACTTGTTTGAAAAAATGTGATGTCATTAGGTAGGTCTACTTTGAGGCAAAAAAGATATGGCAACTACATTTTTTGGAACTTTATAAATGCTAGGAAAAGAAACCAAAATAGGAAGGTTGTGTTTCAGAATCTGGAATATATTGAATGGCCAAATTCATGTTTTGTTCTCATGTCCCTAACTCCTTTCCCTTCTTTTGCCAGGACAATAAAATACTAGTGATTCCTACAGTTGCAGATCCTCCATCACAACTCAACTCAAAGAGCGCATATTACACCGAATGTAATGAAAGAGCATTGATGCTGTCAAGCATTGCAAGCATATCTGGGTGTTGTCAGGTAAATTGGTGGTCAACTTTTAGCTTTCTTCCTTGGGTTCAATTTGTTTGGCTCATGATGTATGGTTTAAATGTTATTGTCAGGTTGCCATCCCATTAGGAGAGCATGGCAATTTTCCGATTTCTGTTTCTTTTATTGCTTACCATGGAGGGGATAAGTTTCTTCTTGATACATTGTTGGATATGTACTCTTCACTTCAAGAACAAGCCAGCATTGCTTCAAATTCAGCACCGTTGCCAGATACAAATGGAGACATAGACACTTCTGAGATCTTGAAAGAAAAGGTTGGTCGCCAGCAATATCTTAATGTGACTGGCGGTGCTAATTTAGGAAACTTTTTGCATAAATGTCTTCAATTCTTTATTGTTCTCAAAACATTTACCCCTGGTTTCTTTCTAGTTGGCTGAAGTCCTTGATTTGTTTGCCTTTTCGGTATCATGTGTAAAATGTGTCTTCTCAGTGTAGCAAAGGCCCTCTATTTTTTTTAATGTTAAATTTAAAATTACATATTAGAGTTTCATGGGTGTTTTACTATTTTAATTTTAATTTTAACTATACAAGTATTTATCGGAAACAATCTCTCTAAAAATTAGGGTAAGGCTGCATATATGAAGGGAATTGATGTTTTTATTCCCATAACCTTCTTAGTTCTATCCTTAAACCCATGATATTTGGTACAATGTAATGGAAGGTGTAATGTATTCATGACTAAATTGCGTAAGCAATTCATTTGTTTGGCTGGATAGTTACTATGGAATGCCATACCCTATTGCTTCATGTTAGAAATCATAATTTCTTTAAACAATCTAATCGGTTATTACATCAAACTTACATAATCCTCATTTTATTTCATCGTTCCACTGCATTACATTATATTCTACTGAATATCTTTTAAATTTCCTCTCTTTCCTCATTTCTCCTTATCTATCTCTCTTCTTTTCACTTTAGCTCCTGTTCTCTTCTTCCTGTTTCTTTTTCTAATTCCATTGTAACTCATTTCCAACATGAAAAACTGTGTTTTGACACCTTAACTGTTTTTTTCTGGAGCACTTTATTAAGAATTTCACATTTGATAGATGATGATGATCTTTTTGTCGAGCTTGTTGGTAATACATGGTTCTTGAAAATCAACATTGATGCAAGTTTTGAAGACAGTTCTCTGATGTTGGCTGATCTTTGTGACCTTCCTTTCCTGCAAAAATTTTTTAGTTCGAGACACAGTGGAAACCATGGATTTGACTGATGATAGAACGCTTTAGGAGAACACATGCCTTTTTATCTTTTGATCTTACTTATCAATAGATAGCCTTATTGCAGGGAAATGCTGCATTTAGACAGAAGCTCTGGAACAAGGCTGTCAATTACTACACCGAGGCCATCAAATTGAATAACATGAACACAGTCTATTATTGCAACCGGGCAGCAGCTTACTTAGAATTAGGATGGTCTGATATTCTCTTCAACTTTTTCCTCATCCTGCATGGAAAGTTTTTGCACATTACTTCACCAATTTGTTTTAATTTTTGCAGTTTTCAGCAAGCTGAAGAAGACTGCATGAAAGCAATTTCACTTGATAAAAAAGTAAGAAGTTCAGTATTATTATATTATATCATGGCATCCTTTTGATTTATTAAATGCATTGTCAATTGCAATAATGGGGCTAACATTGGCCTAGGTTTCCTATTTCATAACTTATCACATTGTTCTATTTTGTTTTCATTGGAAGAAGACATTGGTTATTCCATGTTCTCTTGCCCTGCCATATGATACCATGAGGAGCTTATGGAGATTTGCTTGAAACAAACGAGCTACAAGCTTCTGTTATTAATTTGAATTATTTTAATTTAGGCGTTAAAAGTATAATAGTGCATGATGCTGAAAGTCTTATAGTTTCCTGTTGAAAGAACTACATGAGACGGGTTCCTATGGTGGTGGTTGGTAGGCTGATATGTGTACTAAGAAACTACGTTTGGCTATAGCCATCTCCTGAGTCTTTTAGATTTTAGGAAAATAGCCTCTTATCCAGTGCATCAAAGACCTTGTCATGCTTTTCTTTTTGGACATGGATTTCTAGGAAAATAGTATGTTGGTTAACCAACCCATCCAATTAAATGAACTTGATTGAGCAAAGGAAAAGGTGATAAAGTGCATTGAAGGATTTGGGTTGTTGTCCTTTATAATTTGTCCATGGCCAACCAAAGAGGGAACCAACAGAAACCACCTTATAATCAAAGAGATCGTTTGTTCTTGGTTGTGAGACAATTCTGGGTTTTCTGTGCTTTGATGGGGAGAAAGTAGCATGGGATCAGAAATATTTTTGAACAAAGAACTTGATTGGATCAACAAAGTAATATTGGTTGGATTTAGAATAAAGGATTTGGTGAGCAAGGGTGACTTGGAATGACTGCCACGTTTTTAGTTACATAACAGAGTAGGTGATGGTGATCAGGCAAAAGACTTCTATTGTCCATGCAATGTTTATATTGTTTTTTTTAATCAAGTAGTACACTAGATTAGTTCTAGTTAATTTTTTGCAGAACTTGAGTATAATTTTAGTTGGTTTAACTTCATCTCTCTTCCTGATGAAGAGATTGTAAATGCTAGTTCTGTCTTTTTGGGTATTGGCGGTGAGTTGATGGTATAAGAGCTTCTGACAAGGCTAGGTTTTGAAATTTCAGATTGGGGTGTTATTACTGCAAAAGATGACTTTACTTGGTATTCATGCGCCCAACAGCTACTATTAAGCAGATTTTAGTGAGACCCTTATTATTTGGATTTAGCTCTAAAAATACTTTAAGTTTTTCAGATTTGCAGTAGTTATGGTAAATAGAATCAACAATAATAAGATATCAGTTTATTGATATGCTCGCAATCTTGTAACGTCAACTATAAAATACCAATAAATGGGTTTGCCAGTCATCACATCTCCATATTAGAGAAATTCAAACTTCGTCATGTTAAACATTGCTAAGGCTCCAGGGGTCTTAAAATGAAGTTGTGTCAATCTTGCAAGCAGGTTGATTAGCGAGGTGGATACAAGCCTATAGCTATGTTCATGTTTTCTTTATGTACTTGACCATTTGGTTGAACTTGTGTGTATATATATATTCATAATAATTTGTTGAAACTTCGTAGTCTAGAAGCTTAAGTAGTCTAGTCAGTTTGCTTTCGATCCTATAAAGTTTTTGAATTGCTTAACAAGATTTCCTATTTTCCACGCAGAATGTGAAGGCATACCTTAGGCGTGGGACAGCTAGAGAATCACTTCTACATTATAAAGATGCAGCTCATGGTGAGCACTGTTCTTCACTGATCCGAGTGAATCTAGCATGTGAAATAAAGTGCATGTGATACAAGATTGTGAAGGATTGCACCAGTTGACATTCAAGTAATTAATAAACAAAATAGAGTCTCAGAGTTCCATAAATCATGGATTGTGGTAGGCTTGTTTGAAAGGGATGTTTCCATCTCATGATCCTCCAAGAATTGTGGAGTGCTAAGTCCCTGTTGATCTGTCTGTTTGTCTCTAGGGAATGGGGAATGGCATAAAGCCCCGGAAGAGGGTTGTTTATTCTCTTAGCATAAGATGAGATCTGCTAAAACTGAATAGTATATATATATATATATAATGAGTTACTTGAATGATTATATCTGCAATAGTGATTGTGCATAGACCTCCATGGATTAAGCAACCCTAAGTTTTTTTTTAAAATAATAAATTGAATATTGGGTTCTTCAACAATTATTTGTTTGTCTCACACATTCATGCACGTGGATCTGCAGACCTCTTAACTTGATACGTTATAATACTTTCTTCTATATGAACCTTTTATGTGCTTGCAGATTTCAGTTTTGATAAGTTATGGTACTTTCTTCTATGTTAACCTTTTATGTGCTTGCAGATTTCAGTTTTGCTCTTGTTCTTGAGCCACAGAATAAGGTGGCTAGTCAGGCTGTGGAAAGACTAAAGAAGTTAATGAGTTGATGGCTCTTTGTCCTCTTCGTTTTTGACAGAAAATGTTAGTGTTTCATGAGTTAATCTAAATTGTATTCTTCTCAAGCTGGACCTTTTGGGCACTAAATGTAAATTTATTTTAAAAATATATGGTATTCTTATTAATATTTTGGAAGTAATTTTTAGAATATTTAATTTATTTCGAATGTTTGTAGACTATAATCGATATATTTATAATATATTTTAGATGTTCGTTTGGGAAACATTTATGTCCAGCTCGAAGATGAGTTTATTGATATCATAATGATACTGGAGTATTTAAAGTAAGCTACACCAAGAAAGAAACCCAATTACATATTTATACTATAGCATCAGCTTTCAATGTGCATATCATAATTTTAATTTTGCCCGATAAATGGTGCAAATTCTTTTAGGAATATATGCACAATAATAAAAATTATAACCTTTATAAATAAATACAATTAGACTTTAATTTCTATTAAATTTTACATTGAAAATGAGCCTGTAATGTCGGAGATTTAATTATATTTTTAAAATTTAATTAATTATAAAATAATTTTGTTTTATCCCTGATTTAAATTATTTAATTAAAATTTTACAACCCGTTAATTTCACCAATAAGTTATTCCCCTGAAATTACCGGTATTGAACTTCACAAACGCTACACTTTGGTTCAATTTCTACTTTCAATACCCCACCTTTCCTTCCAGTTCCAAGAATCTAGCTCAGTGTTTAGTCCAGTAAACACATCGAAAATGAAGGGGAAAACCCAACTCCAAGGGACTGCTTGATAAGATTCTATGCAGTCACCAATCTGATTGTTTTTTTTTTTTTTTTTTTTTTTACAAGAGGAAAAGAAAAAAGACACAAAAAAACTACATTAAAGCAATCTGATTGTTTTCTCAAAACGAGATGATATGTTTCTCTGAGTGTAATGAAATGGTTGTCTGGTAGGAAAGCTCAGATGGAGATATTATAGACTGGGTCCACTTGTCTCATCAGCAATATTATAGATTTAGTAATTTGGGGATTGCAGTATTATAGATTTGGTTAAAGTTGAGTTAAATAGTTTAATTAGCTTAATTAATTAAAATTAAAGATAAAATAAAATTAAGTAAACAATTTGATTAATTATAATTTTTAAAATTTTTTGAAAGTATGATTGACATCAACGTCACGAGATGCATACGTGGCACTATAAGCCTATTTTAAATGTAAAATATCATAAATTTTTATTACGTAAACACAGATATAGCAGATAACTAATGACATAAGGTTTAATTTGAATGTTTATAAAATAATATAGTTTAATTTGAAGACAATAAACATTAATATTTAATAGAAAATTTTTGGTCTAATAAGAAAAACAAGGGTACGTCACTTTCTCAAATTTTAACTCCTTTCGCATTCATCCATTGAAAAGCCTAAGCACACTATCCGACCCAAAACCATAGAAACAACGGATTGATGAGTATTGGGGGATAATGCTGACGGCAAACAAACTAGACGGTGAGAGGTGAGATGAGGAGACACAACAAATGAGAGTTATTTTGGATAAAGATTAAAGATTTTTAATTTGACTTTCATTAACTCTTGTGTTACGCTTATGCATGTAAAACTCAGTTGTCTTTCTAGAACAAAAAAGAGATGGAGTGGGGTAAAGATGATATAAGAAAATGCAAGAAAATAAAGTTTTCAAGATGACCTGCAAGATACGAGATCTTGTATCAACTTACACAACCATGTATACTCACAAAATGGGACTTTTTGCTTATGCACGGTTGGATGCACGACCACGTACCTAATCGTGCATCTTCCCATAATCCTTATTTTTCATATGAAGCGACATTTGAGCATTTTAGAGGAACATGAAACAGGGGGTAGAACTCTAGATTCTTTAGGATCTATAGAGGGCTAGTCTTTAGTTCAGAGGTGAAATCACAACAAAGGACACATTTAGGCATCCTCTCATTATGTATTGTTATTATTTCTCTCTCTAAGGATTGTTTACATTATTCTATATCTATTGATTTGGGTATTTTTATATGTATAATTAATATTCTCGTTATCGTTTAATTGTTTATGTATAAAACCATTGCTAAAATCTTAAATACAATATGTAATAGTTTTGTTTTGGATTCATTTATGGCAACTAATGATCTTGAATCATTAAGGACAACGTGCATAAACTAAATAATTGAGCTTGTGTAGTTGTTGCATAGATTAATCTGTTTTCCTTATTCGTAATGCGACTGTTCGACTAATCTTGACAGCTTGTTCAAGGTTGTTTGATAGCTAGGTTTAGTTAAAGAGCTTGTTTTAATTAAGCATGATCTAAAGGAAAACCAATGTTAACATAGCTTGTTGTTAACCTACATAGTTTCTAAGAGAGGTGTGAAAATAAAAATTCAATAAGTATATTTGAGATTATTATATCCTTGTATGAATAGATCTACCATAATTAAAAGGAGTTGATTGAAAATCTAAAGATAGGTCGATATAAATCCTTTGAATTAGGAACAAACCTAAGAGCAAAATTCATAAATCGATAATGCAAGGGATTTTAACTAAAAAGATTTATATTAATCAACCAATAGATTAGTTGTTAGGTGTCTCGAGAGATCAATAAGTATATTTGAGATTATTATATCCTTGTATGAATAGATCTACAATAATTAAAAGGAGTTGATTGAAAATCTAAAGATAGGTCGATATAAATCCTTTGAATTAGGATCAAACCTAAGAGCAAAATTCATAAATCGATAATGCAAGGGATTTTAACTAAAAAGATTTATATTAATCAACCAATAG
>JANVCQ010000005.1:17759061-17773655 GCA_025531925.1 Erythroxylum plowmanianum | reverse complement strand
ATTTATTTCCTTTCCAAAAACAATTTAATTTCTACTCCAATTTTTCCCCACAATTCCAATGGCTCAATGTAATAAATTCTAAAATCATGTATCTAATTTTCCAGTGCCATTGGACAGTCTTTTTCAGTACCGAAAACCAATCAGTCCGCCACTTGGCAATTTTTTCGGTCCGAAAATTTTTTCCGAAATTTTCAAAAAAATTTTTAAAATTTACTAAAAATTCTCAAACTTCATTAACCCTCTCCAATTAATTTTTTACAAGCACAAAAGCACATTTTTCACAAAAATCACATTAATACCACATATACCGGAAAAATGTCATGAATGCATGTACAATCATTTACATGTGCAAAAATCACTATTTACATGTACGTGTATGCATGAACATACCAAGACAAATTTTTAAACACTCAAAATCCGTTCCAAATGACTATTCTACCCTTCCCATCAGTGATGGGATGTTACAGCCGCAGTAAACCTCTGGCTTCGTCATGGCGAAACCCTCAAAATCCAAAACCCAGACTCCAACATTCAAACATTTTAAACAAACACATACATTCAAATCTAACCATCCAAACTTAACCACAAGCTAAACATAATCATCCACAAAAGAAACTTCAATTCTTCATTTCATTACTAAATCCAAGGAATTTGAACAAACTTTTCTTACATAGCATCATACATATCAAATCTTAATACAAATACAAAATGATGCTCAATGTTGATATGCCTATAAAGCTATCCAAAATAGCCACTAACTTAGTACAAAAGTCTTTAACTATCTTAGAGTTTTCGATGCCTTGCAAGGATCAACTATTATCTTGTTCTGCACCTGAGGAAGGAAAATAATAGGTTGAGCTACACAGCTCAGTGGCTAATATATTTATAGCCATCAGTAATTTGCCACAAATTCAAGCATATGTATATATATGTATCTAACAATTTAGGCATTCCCAGGTTAGCTCAAAAACTCATAATTAAGCATGCCATCACATAACTCATAACATAGGCTTTAACCATTATGCATAACATGCAAATACATCATGCTTGACAATTTAAGGATGCAATGCACAAATAAATGGCTCGAGGGTTCCATGGAAACATAATGGAGAAACCAAAATATACACCATAAACATAATGAGTCCATTTTCGGAGCTCATATTCCACAAGCGGGTAGCAGGGAGAAGGCTCTTGTCAATGTGCACGTGACGAACAGAATGGTTCCACTCTCGCCCAAATAAAAGAACATAATCATGCTCAAATCATTTTATCATATGCGCATACTTTCATGCTTTCTCATTTTTTCATTCATACAAAATGCCATGACATGTTTCAATGGCATAACTTGATCACCATTCATAAATCACAATGCATTTTCTCACATTCATAACGATTTCAATATCAAGTTAATCAAGTTTAAGCAAATCAACATATACATACAAAGGAAAGAATTTGCCCAATTACACAATAACTATAAATACATTACACTCCTAATTTTGCTTGCAAAATCCAACTCAAGATTGCCTTTCCTCTTGCTCTTAGGTAAGGTTTTCTTGATTTCCTAAACACAACAATTTCTCATTCAATCCAAATTCAAATGAAAATTCATAAAACTTTAATAATCATCACATGCTAAAATTAAACTATAACCTCTTTCAAAATTTAGACTTTCGGGTCAATTTTTTCCATGATCATTATAATCAGGAAAATGAAGAAATTTGAGAACACTTTCTTCTAGAAACATGTTCCCCCTTGTCTTAAGTTTTTCATGACACCTAAATCATTCAATTTGGTTCATTAATCTGAACGTTATACCCCAAACAAATTGGGACTATCCTTATACTAAAACAATATTCTATACTCAACTTCCATTCAAAAATTGAGATTCTTAAAGATAGAATTAAAACTTGATTTCTTCATACAATTTGTACCTTTATGTCTCTAGTTTACTTAAAATAAAAAATCACTCCATTTGGATAACTACAAAAAAGTTATGCTCAAAATATTGAAGCATGTTTTGTGCTAAAAAGTTCGCCGCACGACGTTTTCCAGAGAGGAAAAGTTCGCGGGAAATCTTACAAGTTCGCTGTAGTGAACCCCTGAGTTGGCAGTAGCGAACTTCATCCTTCAAGTTGGCCCCGGTGAACTTTGACAGAAGCATACGCAATATGTTTCATTTTCCAGATTTTAACTTCTCACCTTTCACATATAATCCATCTTAAACCTAAGCCATCTCTTCTACTTAATTTTCAACTTCATTTCAACCCAAAATCATTGACAAATACCTCATAATTTATCTTTGATCCTTAACCCTAAAAGATTAAAACATGTTTATATACCATTCATCAACAACTTCCTACACACATTCAACTTCATTTTCATTTCTAACTATCATTAAATATGCTTGATTCAACAAATCAAGATGGGTTAATGCTTATACTTATTTAGCTTCAAACTCTTCAAGATCTCCGAAACCCTAGTCTCTATTTAATCCCCTTTTTATATCTAAGCAAGAAGAAATATGATAACTTACCTCTAACAAGTTGATTTCTCTTCTTTTTTTTTCTTCTTCCTTCTTCCTTCCAAGCCTCCCATGATTTTCCTCTCTTCTTCTCCCTCTTCGATTTTCTTCTCTTCTTTTTCTTTCTCTCGAGATGCTTCTCTTCTCCTTCTAAGCCAAGACACATTTTCATCCTTGTTTTTCCCATTTTGCCCTTCACTCACTTGGTTGGTTCTTCCAATTCTACCCCTTCTTTTTTCTTTTATGTCTCTAACTCCTTTAATCCACTTAACACCATATAAATTATAAGTTAATTCCAATCCTTCCAACAAATTCTAATCTCTATTCATGCTTGCTAATTTTAATGACCCAATTCTAGAAATAAACAAACAAACAAAACACAATAAATAATTAAACAAATAAATCGATAAAATTGAAAAATTTTCGGGGTCCAACAGTTACCCTATTCAGTTGCCTATAATCGATGCATAGTTTCATAATTCCATATTTCTTCTTCACAAATAAGATTAGAGCTCCCTATAGTGATACGTTGGGTCTAATGAAACCCTTTTCCAACAACTTCTATAACTGAGACTTCAATTCCTTTAGTTCCATAGTTGTCATCCTATATGGAGGAATAGATATAAGAGCAGCCCCTAGAACTAAGTTGATTGCAAACTTCTTTTTTCTATCTGAAGGTAACTAAATAGTTCTACAGGAAACACATCCAGAGATTTCCTAACAACAAGAATGTCCTGCACATTCTCTCAATTCAAGTATCAATGACGTGGGACAAATAAGCCTCACATCCCCCTTGTATTAACCTCAAAGCACTCACGTATGAGATCAGCCTAGCTAGCACTGCTTGATTAATACCTCGAAAAACTGCTCTTGGCTGATTAGGAGATTCTAATATCACCTCCTTAGTATAGAAGTTCATGATAACCTTATGAGCAGTGAGCCAATCTATACCTAGGATAATATCTATCTCCCTTAACTATATTACAATCAAATCCTGATAATGTCCAACATTGGTATGCCTAGAATACTGATAATCAAGTTACAAGGCCCGATGGTACTGCCTAGAATAGTTTTCCACTATTGGTATGTTGGGCCTTGTAGTAAGGAAACTACATACTCAAACTTCTAGTCTGACTCACAATCTATCTAATCGAAGACCCTCTCTATTCTCTCTAGCCATCCTTCAGCCTCTGCAGGGTCTGTACTTCCTTAAAAGTCTACAGTCCCCTGCTTTCTCAATTTATCATACCTCCTTTCCCATCTCTTAAAAATTATGGGTGGCATTCTTTCAGGTCGAGATACTGAAAACTTTGTTGGCTCTATTAATTCTAGGTCAGCTGATTTTCCCACTTCATCACCTATGACAGATGACCTATAATAGACAATAACTTCAATTACTATCTGCATGTCTCATGATATTTTATGTCTAATATTCCTAAATATCCCTATGGATGCCAAATCATGCTCTGATACCAAGAATTGTAACACCCCACTCTCACAGGACATATACCTGACATTCTAAAGGATATCCGAGTACGTACCCCACAAGGGTAGCATGCTAGAGCAATCACGACACTAACTTAACAACCATATATATATAGAGCAATCACAATATTTAAAAAATCAATTCCTCATTTCCATTTCATAAAATCAAATATGTACATTGTAGCTTTACAATAATAACTATATATGTACATTATTAAAAACTAATCAGAGTTTACATCTCTGTATACAGAACACGCTACATACATGAGGAAATATACAAAAATTTTATCTAGATCCTTCAGTCTCAGCTGATTGACCTTTGAGCTATCACTTCTATCCAAAAGTACAAGAACTATGCTTCTTGTAGAGTTTCTCTGTCACTATTATCCTCTCTTAAACCTAAAATGTCAACGTTACAATTTTGATGAGTTTTGCGAATTCAATGAGCTACCCATCATTGATGGCTCACTCATAACATATAACACTTACAATTCATATAATCATGTAATTTACATCATTTCACTAATTATCATATAGCATCACATATCACTTTGATCACTTATTTCACATTTCATATTCAGAGCAGTCAAATAGTTCATTTCGATCATTTATAACATACATATCAATTATAAATGCAATGCACATGAGACTCACTTCTAATTATTACTTTGTTATGACCGAGTGTCTTTTTACTGGCCCATATCCCTTGTGGATACCGGGCTTATTTCAGATATTGTCCTATATCGCTTAGTGGATACCAAGTACATTAACAACAGAGCCAGAGGCTCTTGCCACATTATGAGCTTTAAGCTCTTTTTTAGTGGCTACTCTAGTCACAACAACCTTTATGTAGTCATGCATTCATGTAATGCAATACATCACATTAACATATATTCAATCAATCACTCTATTTCAATTTCACATTCACATTTATCATCAGACCTTGGTCCGGCATTCAAAAATATTATTAAGTATCACTTTTTTCATCAAATTCACAAACAAGGAGCACTTCCAATATATTATTCATGCAGCAAAGGTCTAGGACATTCAATGTCCGGAATTAACACAATCACATTCATATAATAATTCAATACAAAATTTAAAACAAAGAATTAATCAAGTGAGACCATCTAGGCTACTCACAGTGTACTCCAGATAGTTATTGCCTCGAAGTCCTGGAAACGTCTAGATGTTGTCGCTCTACTGGCTCTTCTATATCATGCAACACACATTTACACACATCACAACTTTGCACAATTATAAGTACTCATTTATGCACAGATGTGTATATGGATTATGTACAATGCATGCTCAATGAAAATCTCAGGTACATTTCCTTTATTTTCATCTCATGATCATTTATACTTCAAAGCTCATATATGTCTAATTTGAACTTAGGTTTACACCTTAATAATACAAATTTATTCTAAGTTCATCACTCAATCATGTACTAAGGTTCATGGCTCAATACACTTGATTATTGTAACGTCATCAATCAATCATTATCAATCCTTTCCTAATAAATTCAAATGACTATGAAATTTGGTGGAAAGGAAGGGCAATGTGTGAGGAGTTTATGGTTCAAATTTTAAGTTAATCGGAGGTCTGGAGAAGAAGTTATGGTCAAAAGAGTGAAGGGTGTTTAAAATTATCAAAAAGCATTGCACTCTCACTATCAAGATCGTGCATTGCTTGTTCAATCCTCTCTATCTCGATCGTGCACTACCTATTGAATCCTTTTTGTCTCGATCGTGCTTGTGCACGATCATGCACTACCTGACGTCTCCCTTCTGTTAAGCACAATCATGCACTATCTGATATCTTCTCTTTATCATGGTCATGCATCTCCCCTGAGGTTTCCTCTCTATTACGATGGTGCTTGTGCATGATCGTGCAACTCCTCTAATGTTTCCCCTCTATCACGATCATGCTTGTGCATGATCGTGCACCACCTGATGGCTATTCTCAAAATAGCTTTTCAGGTCAATTTTGCAAGGCCATTTTGACAAGGAAAAAGAAGTAATTAGGTAATACATTTTTTAAACAATGTTTTGATATGTCTTAAATTTCTAATGACATAAATTTCATGCAGTTTCGTTCATTATTCTGCAAGTTATACTTAAATACTACAGACTATTCCCAAACCATGACAGCACACTGTACTCAACTTCAAGCCAAAATTTGAAACCCTTAAAGATAGAATTCAAATTCGATTCCTCCATGAAAAATATAGCCATATGTCTATAGTGCAATATAAACTTAAAATCATCCCATTTGGAGAAGTTTAGATCAAGATAAGGCTACAATATAGATGCATATTTAGTGAAAACACTCCATCTAGCATATTCCAGCACACTTCAACATCATTTTCATCCTAGCTCGTCTCTTTTGCTTAGTCTATCATTTCTAGCTTATGTCCTTATTATTTCCTCTTCATTCCTACTTCCATTTCAGCTCAATTTCAGTCACAAACAAATCATATTCTCTATTCGATCATAACACCAAAAACAGAATATTTTCATACATATATATTCATCACTAAATTTCTACACCTTTTTCCTATACCACTATCAATGATCTTTCTATTTCAAACTCATCTTTACAACAACTCATGCAATATTATTCATCATAAACACAAAAACAAGAAACCAATGTGTTTTCTTTACCCACGTTCCAACATATATAAAACACCATGTTATGATCATTTAACCTTTAACTATCATCATACATGTTTCATTCAACAAATCATGAAGAAAAATGTGATACTTGATAAAGCTCCAAACTCTTCAATAGCTTTCCATAGCTCACACGATCATCAACATAGAGGTGGGTAGATTAGGTTTTCTTGTGGCAAATGAATAAGACAACAAGATGATAGTAGCAAAGAAGCGTAAGAGCAAGGCTTATGTTGTTAGGGCAAAAGAGAGGTTCGTAGGTGAAGAAGATCGAAGAAGATGAGAAGAGATATTAACAAGAGATGAAGAAATTAATAAAGTGAAAGACCAATTAAAGAGAAGATAGTCCTTCACTTGGGAGAGTTTCGTGGGGTGTGGCAAGTGACACTTGTCACTTGCCATATCTCACTTTCTTATAGTCTCTCATTGGTCTTTTATTTAACTAGTCCATTTGTCTCCAATCTCTACTCCAATTGTCTTCCAATTTTCAATGATTTATGTCATTAAATCTCAATATCATTTATAAAAATTTCTACTACCATTTGATTTTTATTTCTACTACCATTTGACTCTTATTTCTACTACCACTTTTCAATTGTCTTGCTACTTGACATTTTTCCTAGTCCAAAAATACTCATAAGTTTAAAAACTATTCCAAATTTCACAAAAAATTCCAAATCAATGAATATACTCTTCAAATCAATTTTCAATACATATAATCCACAATTCTCAATATAATCACGTTTTTAAATCAATTATACTTGGAAAATGTCCATGAATGCATGTACAATCATTTTAATGTGTGAAAAAATTATTACTCACATGTGTGTGTATGCTATATTATGCATTAGCATGAAATACACTTTCTAACTTCTCAGTAATCTCTTATGTACACTATTCTAGGGTTCTAACCCTTAATATGGGATAATGAGATGTGACACTACTTGCCCTAGATTATGATAGAAATGAAGAGGAAAGTGAAGGGTATTAATTCTACCTCCTATACTTTTTCCATAACTTCTTGTCTATACTATAATTTTATTTTAATACTTTTCTCGAATTATAGAATTGATAAATATGTAATTGTTGACTAATTATGTTGTTAATGGTAAAGTTATATGGTGTATGCTTAATCAAAACGAAATACTTAATTTATGAATGCTCTCACAACATTTTTAGTTGATTTTAAATCTAAGCTTTTCGGATGGTTACAGGTATATGGATGTGAAGAACACTAGGTAGTCATTCGAATTATACTTTAATATTTTGTAATCTGATTATGACATATTATAATTTGTAAACTAATCTTTTTATTTATTGTTTTGTCTATAATAATTGTTCAGGTTGTCATTTATATCTTGTATAGGAACAAATGATCATCCTTTAATGTTATATTCTTTATGTTGATATAATTTAATGATATTTATTTAATTTTACTTTATCAATGTTCGATTTTTTGAATTAACAAGATTTTTATGATTTAATAAGATAATAATAAACAAATAATTATAATAAATAACATGTCGATACATTATATACAAAACATATAGTTAAATTAAAAAGTAACAAATAACAAATTTTGACATTATTAAAAACGTAGCAAATAACATTTGACTATAGTATATCAACCGTAAGAAAAAAAATAACATTTGACTACGTTATGAAAATCATAGCAAATAACATTTGACTATGTTATAAAGAATGTAACAAATAATATGTAACTACAAAGGCAAAGATGTCGCCAAAAACTATTAACTACGTTTTATTTTCGTTATCAATCATTTGACGCCAAATTTTTCCTGCCAACATTCAATTTTCAGCTATAGTTTTTAAATGTTTTATGTACAAAAATTTTTCATAGCTACTATTTTATGGCTATGATTTTTTTAAAAAATCGGCTATAGTTTTAAGCTACCTGGAATTGACGACAATTCGTACGACGAAACAGAAATATTACAAATAACTATAGGCAATGTTTTTTAAATATTTAGCTACATTTTTTTGTAGCCAATAGTCAACTTCCAAAAAATATATTTTTTATTTCCCTTGCAATTTAATTTTTTTAATGGCCTAATTTATTCCAAATATAAGAACTACAATCTTTATATTCATTCTAAATTGCTTCCATAAAATATTTTCTTGTGCACGTTAGTATTCTTAAGTTTGAATTAAATAATGTTAAACTGTTTAAGGTTTTGACTGTGAGTGCTATATTGGACCCATGGAACAACCTGACTTGAGCAGTTCCCAATCCTCAAACAACTACAACCTGATTGGTTTAAAGATTATAATAGATAAAGAATAGAATAATTATTCTTAGAAATAAAAAACACGAGGAATATAATATAATGGGTATTACTTTATTTGGTTTACTACTAAAGAATTTTTATGTCAGTATTTGGTTTGAAAATATAAACTTGGAATAATAAAGTAACAAAAGGATCAAAATATCCTTAGCTTTATTATTATTATTATTATTATTATTATTATTATTATTATTATTATTATTATTATTATTATTATTATTATTATTAATTTTCTACTATCTGTTAAAAATTATTATTATTATTTATTATATTTATTATTAAATTCCTTATTATTATTATTAAATTCCTTATTATTATTAATTTTCTTCTTATTATTATTTATTAATCTTCTTATTATTTATTATTTATTTATTATTATTATTAATTTTCTACTTACTAGTATTCTTATTAATATTAATTATATTAATTATTAAATTATTTATTATTATTAATTTTCTTCTTCTTCTTATTATTATTATTATTATTATTATTGTTGTTGTTGTTGTTATTATTATTATTATTATTAATTTTCTACTTGCTATTATATTCTTATTATTATTAATAACTTTATTATGGGAATATCTAAAGATACCTTTTATGATTCTTTAACTATTTCTAAAATTGAGGAATACCTAATCTTAGGATTAAGTATTTTGATATTTTTATCTAACTAAATAAAGAATTATTTAAATTTTAAAAATATATCGAGAATAGAATTCCTATCCCTTTGAACCTAAGTTTGGCATTCAAAAGTGCAAAAAAATAAGGAACATTGTCGGAGCAGTTTCTTATGGAAGACTTGTTCCTCCACTTTGCTCAGGCATAGGTCAGGGAACTCGGCATTATGAATTTATTAACACTGACAAAAGCTACATTCGTACATTTAGATGGAAAGTCAAGTTGACTTTTTCACATTTTTCTCATAAACAATTTGAGCAATTACCTTTGACATAAAGCATAACAACGGCCGAGGATCACTTCGGCAATTTCTCATTAAAGGCAATTGTTGACATTTATGGATATTAGAAAACTACTCGACAGTTTTTATTTTAAATCAAATAAAATAATATAGAATTTAAATTAATTAAAACAAATTCAAACTCATTTGATTTGGTTTAATGTTTTCTAAAAATTTTAATAACGTTGAAAAACAAACAAAAATACATAGACCTATTTATCTAGTTTTCTAATAAAATAATATTTTTATAGACGTGAGATTTAATTAGAATATTAAACAGTTGAAAATTTTAGTTCTGTTATTTCAATTATTTAAATAATATTCTTAGAAAACTAAAACGATAGGATAAAATTAATAACTTAATTAGAACAAGTGAAAATTTAAAAACATGATTTAAGATTAGGAAAACTCTTCCAGTCTAGTAATTAATTCTGAAATAAAATTATTCAAAAACAAAATTTTAATATTAAACAGTTAAAATGCCTTATATTACATTACATCACATACAATCATTTAATTTAGTTTATTTTGACAAGAAAAATAATTATATAATATAATGTGGAATTATAACGCTACAAAAAAAATGTAGTTTGCTGACGGATATTACTGACGAAAAACTTTTAGATTCCGTCGGCAATATAAATTAGTAACGGAATCTACCGACGGACAAAGGCATCGTAAAAATGGTTGTAGGTAAATTTACCGATGGACACAACGAACCATTGGTATATTTACTAACGGTTACATAAAATGTCCATCAATAAATTTACCTATGACTGTTTTCTTTCCATCGAAATATTTGTAGACGGTATTAGTTATTCTATCAATAACATTATCGACAGTTATGATTTCTCGTCGGTGAGTATATCAACAATTCAACAAATTCTGACGATAAAGTTGGTGATAGCTGTTAATATTATTGACGGTGATTCTTTGCTCCGTCAATAATTATCATAAATTTTACCGACAGTTTATAATGCTCTATCTATAATTTTCTGCCAGCAATTGGTAATTTTCTTATATTGTAAGATAATAAGACCGGAGAAGAAGCAATTGAGTCGTGACGGCTTCCTTTATTATTAACACAAAAAATAGTTAACGTAAATTGTACTTAAATTTCTCTCATTTTATCAAAGATTGATGAATGATTTGGAATGTACGTACTCTATTGGACAGTAGTGTTCCTAATAACTATGTTATAAAAAGTAATATATTATATGAAAATAAAAGTAGTAATAAATTACTAATACTGAAAGTGAAAACAATGATAATCTACTAATATTAATTTGATTTGAATTTTAGGGCCAAGTCAAATATTAATTGTAGTTTAGTTTACAAAACCATTAATTAATTTTGAGTTTTTTTACGAACAACTTGATTCTTTGTTTTCAAGTCCCCCCAGTTGTCAATTATTCTTTCTCCACTGTTGTTAAACATATATTATTTATAGAAGACGGTGTAATTGTCGGAATAAGCATTACGTTCATTTCTCAAAATATTTGATGAAGACTAGGAAAAAACGTAAAAAAAAAAAAAAAAAATTCAAAATAATAATTAAAAGGAAATTATAGCATAAAATTCTCATCTCATCCTCTTCGAGATACTTATCCGGACATCTTTTTTTTAATGTATAAATTACCCCTATTGATTTGTTTGACTTAAGGTCGTGAGAAATCAATGGATGTGAAACAATGCGCAGTTGACTCTTACTTTGTTTACTAATTAGCATGCAATTTGCTTCTCGTCCATATATGAGAAGACAAAAGGATCCCAACTCATTATCCACTTATACTTTTGAATCTTCTCAATCCTTTCACTGACAGCCGATTTTGCTTACTTTGTTGTGGACCTTTTTGACTGATTGATGCCTATATAAGCACACTTCGCTTTTACTCTAGACACAAAATCAAGCTCCAACGTTCCTTAGGTGATATAAAATTATTCAGGTTCTGGAAGTATTAACAACATTAGTTTGTTACGATGGACACTAAGATGTTGCCACCAACCAATAGTTTTTAGATTGCTTTTGCTTGCCATGTTCTCCACCTTGGTGTATGGTCAAGCAGGGACGGATCTAGAAATTTTTTTGAGTGGGGGCAAAATTTAACTGAAGGCAAAAAAAAAATTTTAGTGGAGGCAAAAATTTAATGGAAACAAAATTTTAATTTTTTTTATAGGTTCAAAACTTTAAAAAATAAATTTTTCATGTAAAATCTTTTGGAGTCAGCGGGGGCAAGTGCCCCCACTTGCCCCCACTGTGGCTCCGTCCCTGTGGCCAAGGTACTCGTGTAGGGTTTTATTTAACCACATGCCCTAGGGTTGAAACCATTGTTAAAGCTACAGTCCAGTCTCATTTCAGGTCTGATCCTACCGTTGCACCTGGTTTGCTCAGGATGCACTTCCACGATTGCTTTGTGAATGGCTGTGATGCTTCTATTCTGATTGATGGCTCCAACACTGAGAAAACAGCCCCACCAAATCTTTTGCTTCGAGGATATGACGTGATTAACGATGCCAAGTCCCAACTCGAAGCCGCTTGCCCTGGGGTCGTCTCATGTGCTGATATTCTAGCCCTTGCTGCTCGCGATTATGTAGTTCTGGTATACATATATACATATATATTCATTCGTTTAAGTTATACATAGCAACCATTAATTCTACTTCCACTTAAGTTATCAACTATGAAAGCTTTAACATTGTAACGAATTTGCAGACACTGGGACCAAGTTGGCCTGTGCCCACGGGACGAAGAGATGGCAGGGTTTCATTGGCATCTGACACTGTCAATCTTCCGGGCTTCACCGATTCTGTCGATGTTCAAAAGCAAAAGTTTGCAGCATTGGGACTAAACACACAAGACCTTGTTACCCTTGTCGGTATGCTTCATTTGGATATGGTGTAGTTCGTCGTATTTACGTATGAATTTATGTAACTTTTAAGTTCGGTATTCGTGTTTTCTTCCCTTGAAAACAGGAGGGCACACAATAGGAACTTCAGCTTGCCAGTTTTTCAGGTACAGATTGTACAACTTTACAACAACGGGAAATGGCGCAGATTCATCAATCGACCCTGCATTCGTCTCTCAGCTACAGACACTTTGCCCACAAAACGGTGATGGATCGAGGCGTGTTGCACTAGACACGGGTAGTGCCAACAGGTTCGATTCAAATTTCTTCTCCAATTTGAGGGGAGGCAGAGGAATACTGGAGTCGGATCAAAAGCTATGGACTGATCCTTCCACAAGAAACTTTGTACAACGTTTCCTAGGTATCAGAGGATTGGCTGGATTGACCTTTAACGTGGAATTTGGAAGGTCCATGGTGAAGATGAGCAATATCGGTGTCAAAACTGGAACTGACGGTGAAATCCGTAGAGTGTGCTCTGCTATAAATTGAAGCATGCTAGGATTAAGAAGCAGTTTCATATGTAGTAATATTAATTAACTTTCTTAATTACTTTTCCTAATAGTTGTTGTAATGAAGTCAAACAAAAAGACTTGATACACTAGGAGATATCTAGATTAATATTTTCCTATGCCATCGAAAAATAACTAGGAGATATCTTTTTCCCCATGGGTTGTCTAGATTAATATTTAATAAAGGGAAAAGTATAAAACTTATCAAGTTTCAACTAAACTCAATAGAATGAGTACTTAACTGATTGATGATTTGAAATTATCTACACGACACGAGCATCCATATGTTCGGGAAAAATCATCCAATCAGGAGGAGAATGATTTGCGCTAGAGCCCTTGACAAAATTCCTTCACCTGCTACTTCCGCGTCATGGCCATATGCACTATGATCCTTGGCAATAACGTAACTATCTATCTTGGTCACATTGCATAGGTTGAAGCTACGAAGCTTACCTTATTATTAGAGAGAGCCATTGCGGGGTACCTAACGTGTTTTTTTTTCAGCCGGCTACTATGTTAGTTGAAGCGCGCCTCCATGAGTGGAAATTTCTAAAGAAAAACAAAACAAGTGATTTGTATATAAGAATATGAAGCACCTATAACTCAAATTCATAAGATTTTAGACAAAGCATATATTTCCTTATGTTAGAAACTAAACTTTGTTTAATACATACTTCTAGATTGTGAGCTGTAATGAGTTGTATTTGACTCTCTTCAAAAAAAAAAGAGTTGTATTTGACTTACTCAAGTCAAATTATATATCTTCGAACTCCTTTGGACAGCTAACATTATAGTCAATTATTACGACTCTACTTCCCTATAAATATGGTCATTACATATGTATTGTACATAATCAAAAAAAAAAATCAGTGAAAAAGAAAGGTTATGTAATTTGGGGATTGCAATATTATAGATTTGGTTAAAGTTGAGCTAAATAATTTAATTAGCTTAATTAATTAAAATTAACGATAAAATAAAATTTTTTGATAAGTAAGGATAAAATAAAATTAAGTAAACAATTTGATTAATTAAAATTTTTAAAATTTTTTATAAGCATGATTGACCTCAACGTCACGTGATGCAGACGTGACACTATAAGCCTATTTTAAATATAAAATATCATAAACTTTTATTATATAACAGATAACTAATGACACAAGGTTTAGTTTGAAATTTTTATAAAATAAGCACTACATTTTTATAGATGCGTTGTTTTTTTTTCATAAAATAAAGT
>JANVCQ010000005.1:17742866-17756461 GCA_025531925.1 Erythroxylum plowmanianum | reverse complement strand
CTCAGCGTACACGTGCTTTCTAGCTCCAGGTTCACCGATCAACACCCACTGCACTCCCCTTACCCATTTCGATCCCGTCGCCGATTCAAGGCTGGCCTGCAGCCACCCCGCGTCTGTTTGGAGTTGTCCGTTCCCTTCTTTTGCTTTGGAGAAATATTCGTCGTTGTCGTTGTCGTACTGGACCGCAACCGCCGATCCAAAGGTCCGTCCTTTGGAGATGCAGCGACCGAGGCGACATAATGCTGACGAAGCGCCTGAAAATCGGAGTCGGGTCAGCCGGGACATGGCGGCGGCGACAATAGAGAGAAGGCGACGATTTTATGAAGAGAGCAAAAGAGGGGATACGAGAGTGTATAGTTAGAAAGAGGAAAACAGCTGAGATGAAGAAGAGAGGGGAGATGTTGGGTTTAAATAGCCAAGGGTAAATTTGTCCGAAAACAGCCAATTGAGTATCTTGAATGAGACTAAAAAATATAGGGGTTAAGGTGAACGAATCAAAAACACAGGGGCTAAGATGAATAATCAAATATATCACAGGGGCTCTTTTATGTGATTTGCCTAAGTTTGGCATTCAAAAGTGCAAAAAAATAAGGAACATTGTCGGAGCAGTGTCTTAATAGAAGGCTTGTTCCTCCACTTTCCTTAGGTAAATGCCAGAGAACTTGGCATTATGAATTTATTAACACTGACAAAAGCTAAATTCGTACATTTAGATGGAAAGACCAGCTGACTTTCGGATTTTTCTCATAAACAACTTGAGCAATTACCTTTGACATAAAGCATAACAACGGCCGACGAGGATCACTTCAGCAATTTCTCATTAAAGGCAATTGTTGACATTTATGGATATTAGAAAACTACTCGACAGTTTTTATTTTAAATCAAATAAAATAATATAGAATTTAAATTAATTAAAACAAATTCAAACTCATTTGATTTGGTTTAATGTTTTCTAAAAATTTTAATAACGTTGAAAAACAAACAAAAAATATAGACCTATTTATCTAATTTTCTAATAAAATAGTATTTTTATAGATGCGAGATTTAATTAGAAGATTAAACAGTTGAAAATTTTAGTTCTGTTATTTCAATTATTTAAATAATACTCTTAAAAAACTAACACGATAGGATAAAATGAATAACTTAATTAGAACAAGAGAAAATTTAAAAACATGATTTAAGATTAGGAAAACTCTTCAAGTCTAGTAATTCATTTTGAAATAAAATGATTTAAAAAATTTAATATTAAACAGTTAAAATGCCTTATATTACATTGCATCACATACAATCATTTAATTTAGTTTACTTTGACAAGAAAAAATAATTATATAATATAATGAGGAATTATAACCATACAAGAAAAATATCGTTTACCGAAGGATACTATCGATAAAAAACTTTTAGATTCCGTCGGTAATATAAATTGGTGATGGAATTTATCGACGAACAAAAGTGTCGTATAAACAATCGTAGGTAGATTTACCGACGGACATAGCTAACTGTCGGTATATTTACTAACAGTTACATAAAATATTCGTTTATAAATTTATCTACAACTGTCTTCTTTCCATCGAAATATTTGTAGATGGTATTAGTTATTTTATCGATTACATTACCAATGATTATGATTTCCCGTTGGTAAGTATACCGATGGTTCAGCAAATCCTAACAGTAAAGTTGGCAACAGTTGTCAATATTATCAACAGTGATTCTTTGTTTTGTAGATAAATATAATAAATTTTACTGACAGATTGTGTAATTTTTTTATAGTGTAAGGTAATAAAACTGGAGAAAAGCAATTGAGTCTTGACGGCTTATATTATTGACACCAAAAATAGTTCAAGTAAATTGTACTTAAATTTCTCTCATTTTATCAAAGACTGATGAATGATTTGGCATGCACGTATTCTACTGGACAGTAGGTTCTTTCGTGATAACAAGTAATATATTATATAAAAATAAAAAAGTAGTAATAAATTACTAATACTGAAAGTAAAAACAATGATGATCTACTAATATTAATTTGATTTGAATTTTAGGGCCAAGTCAAATATTAATTGTAGTTTAGTTTACAAAACCATTGATTAATTTTGAGTTTTTTTTATAAACAACTTGATTCTTTGTTTTCAAGTCCCCCCACTTGTCAAATATTCTTTCTCCACTGTTGTTAAATATATATTATTTATAGAAGACGGTGTAATTGTCGGAATAAGCATTACGTTCAAAATATTTGATGAAGACTAGGAAAAAAGGTAAAAATATAAAATAATAATTAGAAGGAAATTATATCATAAAATTCTCATCTCATCCTCTTCGAGATACTTATCCGGATGTCTTTTTTTTTAATGTATAAATTACCACTATTGATTTGTTTGTCTTAAGGTGGTGAGAAATCAATGGATGTGAAACAACGCGCAGTTGATTCTGACTTTGTTTACGCATTAGCATGCAATTTGCTTCTCGTCCGTATATGAGAAGACAAAAGGATCCCAACTCATTATCCACTTATACTTTTGATTGAATCTTCTCAATCCTTTCACTGACAGCCGACTTTGCTTACTTTGTTGTGGACTTTTTTGACTGATTGATGCCTATATATGCACCCTTCGCTTTTGCTCTAGACACAAAATCAAGCTTCAACGTTCCTTAGGTGATATATTATTATTCAGGTTCTGGAAGTATTAACAACATTAGTTCGTTACGATGGACACTAGATGTTGCCACCAACCAATAGTTTTTAGCTTGCTTTTGCTTGCCATGTTCTCCACCTTGGTGTATGGCCAAGGCACTCGTGTAGGGTTTTATTTAACCACATGCCCTAGGGCTGAAACCATTGTTAAAGCTACAGTCCAGTCTCATTTCAGGTCTGATCCTACCGTTGCACCTGGTTTGCTCAGGATGCACTTCCACGATTGCTTTGTGAATGGCTGTGACGCTTCTATTCTCATTGATGGCTCCAACACTGAGAAAACAGCCCCACCAAATCTTTTGCTTCGAGGATACGATGTGATTAACGATGCCAAGTCCCAACTGGAAGCCGCTTGCCCTGGGGTCGTCTCATGTGCTGATATTCTAGCCCTCGCTGCTCGCGATTCTGTAGTTCTGGTATGCATATATACATATATATACATTCGTTTAAGTTATACGTAGCAACCATTAATTCTATTTCCACTTAAGTTATCAACTATGAAAGCTTTAACACTGTAACGAATTTGCAGACACTGGGACCAAGTTGGCCTGTGCCCATGGGACGAAGAGATGGCAGGGTTTCATTGGCATCTGACACTGTCAATCTTCCAGGCTTCACCGATTCTGTCGATGTTCAAAAGCAAAAGTTTTCAGCATTGGGACTAAACACACAAGACCTTGTTACCCTTGTCGGTATGCTTCATTTGGATATGGTGTAGTTCGACGTATTTACATATGAACTCATGTAACTTTTAAGTTCGGTATTCGTGTTTACTTATTAATATCGTTTTCTTCCCTTGAAAACAGGAGGGCACACAATAGGAACTTCAGCTTGCCAGTTTTTCAGTTACAGATTGTACAACTTTACAACAACGGGAAATGGCGCAGATTCATCAATTGACCCTGCATTCGTCTCTCAGCTACAGACACTTTGCCCACAAAACGGTGATGGATCGAGGCGTGTTGCACTAGATACGGGTAGTGCCAACAGGTTCGATTCAAATTTCTTCTCCAATTTGAGGGGAGGCAGAGGAATACTGGAGTCGGATCAAAAGCTATGGACTGATCCTTCCACAAGAAACTTTGTACAACGTTTCCTAGGTATCAGAGGATTGGCTGGATTGACCTTTAACGTGGAATTTGGAAGGTCCATGGTGAAGATGAGCAATATCGGTGTCAAAACTGGAACTGACGGTGAAATCCGTAGAGTGTGCTCTGCTATAAATTGAAGCATGCTAGGATTAAGAAGCAGTTTCATATGTAGTAATATTAATTAACTTTCTTAATTACTTTTCCTAATTGTTGTTGTAATGAAGTCAAACAAAAAGACTTGATACACTACTTGGACCAAAACTTTGTACTCCAGTGAACTGTTAATTCAAAATAAAATTTGCTTCCTATGCCATCGAAAAATAACTAGGACATATCTTTTTCCCCTTGGGTTGTCTAGATTAATATTTAATAAAGGGAAAAGTAGAAACTTATCAAGTTTCAACTAAACTCAATAGAATGAGTACTTAAATGATTGATGATTTGAAATTATATACACGACACGAGCATCCATATGTTCGGGAAAAACCATCCAATCAGGGGGAGAATGATTTGCGCTAGAGCCTTTGACAGAATTCCCTCACCTGCTACTTCCGCGTCGTGGCCATGCACTATGATCCTTGGCAACAGCTATCTAATCTTGGAAACAGTTGTCAGTTTCACGTCTCTTTTTCCACTGGTGGCTGGGAGGGGACAGATCTTTTGTTTCTATTTTTGTGTACCAATCCTGTCTCATTTGATCCAAATCATTCATTCAAATGGGATCTATATAAATAGATGACTTGGATCAAATAGAACATAATTGGTACACAAAAATAAAGACAGAAGATTTTATGCCGGTTGAAAGAAAGCGAGCAGCACCTTGTATAGGTTGAAGCTACGAAGCTTACCTTAATATTAGAGAGTCATTGCGGGCTAAACTAACTAGCCAACGTGTTTTTTTTTTTTTAGCGGGCTACTATGTTAGTTGAAACGCGCCTCCATAAGTGGAAATTTCTAAAGAAAAACAAAACAACTGATTTGTATATAAGAATATGAAGCATCTATAACTCAAATTCATAAGATTTTAGACAAAGCATATATTTCCTTATGTTAGAAACTAAACTTTTTTTAATGCATACTTCTAGATTATGAGCTGTAATGAGTTGTATTTGACTCTCTTCCAAAAAAAAAAGAATTGTATTTGACTTACTCAAGTCAAATTATCTTCGAACTCCTTTGGACAGCTAACATTATAGTCAATTATTACGACTCTACTTCCCTATAAATATGGTCATTACATATGTATTGTACATAATCAAAAAAAAAAAAATCAGTGAAAAAGAAAGGTTATGTAATGTGCCGAAGAATTGCAAGATTCCTAACTCCAACGAAATTGTGTTGGGAGAAGTTTTAATAGAGTACGTATTTTATTAAACAAGTTTATTTCTAGGCAATGTAATTGCCAACACCTTATATATGTACCGCCCTCACTGATATATACTTTTGTTATCTTCTAGAAGTAGTCCCCACCCAATAATAATTTCTGAAGCACCAATGATTAGTATAGTTATTGTGGTGGTGGAGGAGATCGAAAGACTCACCTCTTTTGAAGAGGGATTATTTTTACCAATTAAGGTACTTGAAATAATTATTCAAGAGGGAGTGAGCAAATCCAATACAATACGGATGAAAATTTAGTGGAGGAGGGGATGGATAAGTTAAGAATAAGCAAATAATGCTCAAAATGACGTTGTTGAATTGAAATAGAAAAGGTATTATTTGTAAAGTCGAGAATGCTAGAATTCTGTCATTAAAGTTATTCTATATTGAATTAAGAGAAACAAAGATATATAAATGCTGAAGTTTTGTAAAATGCTGGCATCATCTATAGATCGTTCTCATTATAAAATGTGAATTATTAGATATAGCTTTTTAGGTTTATCATAATCATACTTGTTAAAATTATTTAATATTTAAGGGGATAGCCTACTTAACTGTCGTATTATGTTTAAATTATTTTATTCTTTTTCTTTTTCAAAATTTTTCTCTTAATCTATTTAGTTGAGTTAAAGCATAAAATTGACTAATTACTTTCATATTTAAAAAATTTTATCTTTATAAAGTTTGTTAATCTAATTATGCTCATTCCTAAAGTTTTGATAATTACAAAATATTGAGCTGCAAATAGCTTTCATTTAAGTGTGATAGGGACATGAATTTATGAGAAGGTAGTTTAAGCATTATGTCGTCCCTTTGAAGGAAGATCAAGTTTAAACTCCTTGAAATTTATGCAAGAATTGAGACTACAATGTGATTTAAAGTTTCAACAAGATTGTGAGAATACTCAAAGAATTTTGAAAGGCAATCATATTTAGGAACAAATTAAAAAGGACCAAATTTGAAGAGCGCATGAAAGATTGAAGAACATCTTTCTGAAGAGCATTATATTATGTCAACCGATTAGAAAAGCAACTCTCCCAATGAATAGTAATTCAATCTACCATATTAAGCTTCATTTTTTAGGGTACAAATGGTCATATTTGGCTCTATATGCATATGATTGATCCTAAACACCTAGAAAGTTGGAGAAAAAATTTAAGAAACTTCGCTTAAAAAAGACACAAGATAATAAGAGTTATTAAAGATCATAAGTGTTATAAAATAATCAAAATGTTGGGAAACGGGGTCGTGATTCGATCCCGATCATAGCTGAATAATCATGAAACTTTTTCGTGATTTTTGATTTCCTAAAAACTAAGATCTATTTAATTCTATAAAATGATTAACACAAATCATAATAAAGCATAATTTAATTAGTTCCTTGTTTCGAAGTATGATCTTTATCTTGTTGTATCCTTCAAACCGTTTCGGAAATCGATCCGTCACAACCACCGTAGCTGCACAAGTGTCCGGCCTCTAACGGTATCTATAGAATAGGTTGAGAGAACTCTGTAACTCTTACAGAGAGAGTTAAGCAAGAAGTGCTAGCTCCATAAAGCTTAAATATATTTATAATAAGCTTTGGATATTTTAGTAATTTAATTGAAATTAAATTCTAATTTCAATTAAACTTTACTTAGAATTACAAATAATTCTAATTAAATACCAATTACGTCCATATAAGATTCAATATCTCATATTGATCCTTATTTATTAAATATCTTATATTTAATCATAAAGTTTATCAAACTTTACAATCAAGTCTAACTTGATTAAACTAACTTTGCTCTCTTCAACCCATTCTATGTATGAGACTCATTAGGTTCCCAAATATGTTGACAATGATTATAAAATCTAATTTTAATTCATAATTAAAATTAGATAAATTAAAACTCCTTTTAATTTATCTTTAATTCTCCAATTAAATAATTTATAATCAAAGATCAAGATTGGTGTCTAACAACACATCATGACCACCAAAATATTTAGGAATGTCAAAGTGATTTTGACTAACCTTTTTGTGCATACTTTTTCCAGATAATTCAATCCTTTCATCGTACAATGTTCCGATTAGACATAGAGTATGGAATTAATGTCTACTCTATTTTGAGTCTAATCATATTAGTTCTCCATCATTAGCTATCAATTCAATTAATGACATTTGTAAACTATTTATAAAACATCATTTCACCTTGGCCAAGGATTTCTTGAATTAATATTAATCGAGAACAACGAAACATTCTCCCTAATTACTTTAGGGTGATGAATCATATCTTGATCATTTAACTATCTCTATATAGTTCATGCTACATATAATGATTACCGATTAAATGACCTATGATTAAATAGATCATAAGTAATATCAAAACATAGCAATCCCCTTACAAGATAATTTTGATGATCTCAAGTCAAAGAATCACTTACACAATCATCACAATGAAAATTCTATAGACATACAAGTAATGTTCAAAATAGATTTCTCATATCGGATATATTCAGTGAACTTGTTCTCAAGGAAGCACCCATACGTTTGTTTAAGTATTTCTACACTTTAACCTATGATATCGACTACTTCTTTTATAAGAAAAAACGTGTGCTAGTCTTTTTATGTTCTATTAATGTCTAATCTTAAAAAAACAATAACTATGAATATTTAGGAATAATATATAAATGTAATATGAATCTCATAATTATAATCTCATTATAATTTTATTTGCAATGTATAATTATCACATGGATTTTATCATATACATCTAAACATGTACAAGATAAAGAATGCCTTTAAATAATTTGTCACTAAATTATAACCAAAGCGATTGGCCGTAGGGTATAAACCAACAATCTCCTACTTGCACTAAGCTAATCGTTTAAGTATCTCATACCATATCATCATATGATGATTATTCTACTACTAGGGCAGTGACTTAATGAGAGAATTCTACAAGATTCTTTGTAGTAAGCACTTGATTAAATCTTACAACTCCTATCTTAATTATCATCATAATTAAGAAAATTTACCTAAATGCATTCTTATATCTTTGATGAGACATTAACTCCTTATACATGCCCAATGGCTCTAATATTTTACAGTACATTACTATCTTGAACAAAGCAAAGAAACTATATGAAGTTCACTAAAGAACTTGTTGATTCAATTAATCATTTCCACTAAACGAAAAAATGTATTATGGCTTAATTAGCAACCAATTGCTACATTGGAACCTTTCCAATCCTAAATAATATTGTTCTAAGTAAATAAACCTTAATTAGGATTTACTTATAAAGTTATAACCTTACCATCTTGAACTCAAATATCAACTCACACATAAAGTAATGAATATCTTTAATACTTCACAAGTATCTGATATCTTAAATACTAAACATCTTTAGTACATTATCTATGCACTTGGACTTAGAATAAATTAACAACATCCAATCTATCTCTATAGATCTAATTTCCATAATTAAGTTGTTACCTTTTCATATCCAACAAAAGTTGTTCTTGGAAAATTATGTTTTTAACAATTAAAAGTTAGAAATATTGTTCTCTGTGAGCAGTATGTCTCCACATACTCTCATTGAAGAAGACAACTATACTCCCACTTACCTTCTTGTAGACGTGATAAATTCATAATCATCTCCAAAATAAACTCTTTGAATTTATCGTGAAAGTGAATCTTTCAGTGTCTCGTAGCCTTTCAACTATATATCAAATGTATCATTAAAGACATTAGTTCCAATCAGATGTAATGTTGTAAGATTTGAAGCTTTTAAATTCCTTCTTACTCCCACTACTTATCTTGAGAACCCCTATAAGTATACATTGAATCAAACAATTTGTTCAATGAATTTGTAAGATTATATCCAATCTTTTGGACATCTCATAACCGTTTATTATCTAATTTAGTTTTAAACTTAATGGATTATATATATGCTTCAATTAAGCATCAATCCTTAAGTCATTAACTTTGAGTCTTTCAAAGACTTAATGTTTCATATCTAATATGAAATCTTACTAATTGATTCAATTGGAACTATAGAAGGTAAGTCATTATATTAGGCATTGCTACAAAAGAAATACTGTTACATCATACAATATCTTATATTGTATTTTACTCCTTACATAAATCGATACACTTATGAATTTAGTTGTGAAGGAATTCACTAAAGAATCTCATTCCTTATAGATAACTGAAAATTTAAAACTTAGCACAACGATCTCATTGAAGTGTTTTAGCATTCTCAATGCTTTATTTTTACTTATATTTAAACAACTTGAACTTTTCAAAATTTTAAATCATTATTTCATTTAGTATGTATGACTATATCATATACAGTCATTAGTAATATAATGAAATATAAGTATTATCTTTTTTATGAATTATTATTCTATCCAATATACCACATATATAAGATTTAACAATTCAATAATATCATCATCCTTTCACCAAAGGTTGATTTAGTTATTCTTCAACTACACAAGTTTTACAAGTTCCATACGATTCATAATCAAAAGGATACATGAATTCTTATATGTAATTTTATGATTCTCGTTTTGTTGATTTAACCAACATGACATAAAAGGATTATCTTAATTATCCAACTTTTATTCTTGCCATTTAGGTTAAGTATAAGTCTCCTTTGATCCTATACATAGACAAACTACTTACATAAACTTGGATCAACTACTTTGACTTAACAATCTATTTCTAACCATGCATTGAGAATTACAATAATGCTGAATCTAAATTCAGTATCAAATACTTATAAGCATGAATTAGAAATACATATGATCTCTATCATATCACATATAGGAAAGAAAAGTCATGCAATTGTTTTCTTTTAATGACAACTATTACCATAGTGTTGCTAAGTCTTTAATTGTAGTCTACACTTATGCTTTTAGTAGGCTAAATTAATTGGAATAATTCCAACAAGGTATTATACCTTTCAGCTCTACTTTATGCAACCCCTTACATTTTGCTATCATGGTGATGACATACATCTTACATGTCATCTTCAAAATTTACGAGTTATTAATCAACTCAAAATGTTAATACATTTTGTCATCTATATGATTTTGACATATCTCTATAACTTTGTCGGCATATCCTCAACGAGGATTATAGCAAAATTGCATAATGAACATACAATTTTCTATCTAACTTTTGAGATTTTTTCTCAAACATATCCTATGTCCAAGAACTTGGGTTCACTAACTCAGCATCAAATATACTAAATAAGGTAAATTTCACTAAGAACAAAATATAAATGTAAGAAAAGCAAGTAATCAATTATATGCCATGACTACCAAAAAAGATTAGGACTTTAATCATACATTTGGTTACTCCTATTATTTTATTCGAAATAATAACCCTCACTACTATTCAGAAATATTACTCTAATCTTTCTAATGGGCTTGGATCCTATTCAAATATAGTTAATCTTGAGTTTGCTCAACAAACCAACTAGACTTAAATTAGGTAGATAACAACTTTATCAATCATATCTCATGTGACTCTTAGATCTATTAGGTGACAACTCTAACCAAAATATATCTTATATGTCATTCCTAACCTTGCCTCTAAATTCATGTGACCATGAGTTTGCTCATCCAAATCAAACAAATTTAGTTAAGTAAAATCGACTATTATAAGATTAAATATATTCAGGATAAAACGACCTTGAGTTTGCTTAATAAGCCTACAAGAAACAAAACTTTGGTTTATTCTTATAACAATGGAAGGCAACAATCACGTTTTCAATGTGTACTTAATATTTTAATGAGGGATTTTAATTTCATATGTCTCATCAAACGCAAATTGCATGTAAAATATCACACATATAAAATATACAATTTATCATGCATCCAATAGATATATCAATCATATAAATAAAGTATGCAACTTATGCACTCATAATCAAATTATATGCATAAAATATCAAGCTCTGTTTGATTTTAGTTATCGATCTTCATAATCTAAAATAACATTTCCAACTTCTTGGAAAACTTAAATTAGATTAAAAACCATTGATTCTTAAATAAATTAAATTCCTATTTCAAGTGGAAATTTAATTTGATTTGAAAATAATTTTTAAATCCAATTGAAAACTATTTTCAATTATATTGACTCGTTTGATAAAATTTAATTGAAAACAACTTTCAATAAATTGTACTTTTTACTTCTTATAATTTAGAAAAACTTCTTTTCCAAAATTGTATAAGTAACACATTCGAATCTAATTAGAAAATTATTTATAATCTAATTAGAAATTACTATTTCTAATCTCATTAGAAATTATTTTCTCTTAATTGAAAAGCTATTTTCTAATATTAAAAGGAAGCTACTTTCAAAATTAAATAAAATTTTTTTAAATTTAATTAAGAAAGTCCTTATATATTATTTATTTAGAGATTTATTTCTTGACTAATTAGAAACCCTTTCTTTAATAAGTTTGAAAACTATTTTTAAAATACTAAAGAAAGTTCATTTTCTTGATAAATAAATGAAAACACTTTTCAAAATTTAATCAAGATGATATCCTTTCTAATAAATCAAGAAAGTTATTATTTATAAATAAGTAAACAATTTATAAATAAATAAAACAATAATTCTCTAAACAAATAAGAATTTAATTTATCTCAATCAAATTAAAATAAATAAATTTAATTAAGACGCAATTTTCTTAATAATTTAAGAAAACATTTTTCTTAATTTCAAAAAGTCTAATTAATTAATTTCAATTTGATTGAAAATAATTAATTTTAATTTTAGAAACAACGTGTCTAATTAATTAATTTCAATATATTTGAAACTAATTAATTCTAATTTTATAAACAATTTTTCTAAAATTAATTAGGAATCAATATAATTATTAATCTTAAACAAATTAAGAAAAATAATTATGTTAATTTTGGAATTGATTTGATAATTAATTTAATTTAATAATTCAACATCTTGAAAAATTAACTTCTAAAACATTCATAATAAAATTAACCCTTGAAAACAATTTTCAAATAATTAAAAACACATTTTCAAATTTATTAGAAATTTAAATTTACTTAACTTCAATTAAAATCATTTAATTGGAATTAAGTATTTAAAATATTAAAAAAACAAAACTATTCCTAAACCAATTTCCAAACGTCATCTTCTTCTTTTGCTTTAGAAAACCTATACTCGTAAGCACCGCCGCCGAGATTTTGATGTTGGTCATATGCTGGAGACAGCATATTCAACCCTTCCAAGAGATATTTAATGCCGCGTTTCAAGGTAATCACACCCACCTAAGTTTTTTCAACGTTTTCGAACGACTTGCTTCCCTCATGCCGCCTCCTTCCAGCGACGACTCAGCCATATGGCTGAAAGCTACTCATTCCTTTGATGATTTACGTGAACAGTAAATCTCCAAACCGCATCCATATTCTCAAACTCACCTACGGTACATGTGCGTAATGGCAGTTAGGAATCTCCATCACAACACATCATACCTTTATGTGCTGCTCGTGACGTTGGGTTATGCGAATCCTAAGTACGAATCTCTGGGAAAGGACGACGTGTGCAAGAAACTTAGAGAAGGGAGATTTATAAGCAAAGTCCATTGGAGTCTAGTTTGCCGTGGAAAAGAATTGAGTGGTCCATTCAGATTTCTGGTTTTCTAGTTTCATCATATGAACTCTCCGTAATTATCAATTTCAAATTATAAAGATCAATCACAAGCGAATAATTTAATCAAATTATATAAATAAATTCTTGCTAGAAAATTGGGTTGAGATCTAATCTCGGCTGCAAGAGAATAATCATGAAACTTTTTTGTAATTTTTGATTTCCTGAAAACCAAGATCTATTTAATTCTATAAAATAATTAACACAAATTATAATAAAACGTAATTTAATATGTATCTTATTCTAAAGCTTGATATTTATCTTGTTATATCTCTCAAACTGTTTCCGAAACCGATCCGTCTCAACTACTGTAACCGTATAAATGTCCGACCTCTAACAGTATTTACGGAACATATTGAGAGAACTTTATAATTCTTATAGCCTGCTTGGTTCAAGGAATAGAATAGATAAGGAATATAATAGGTATTCTTAGGAATAGAAAAGATGAGGAATATAATATAATAAGTATTACTTTGTTTGGTTTAAGGAATGGAATAGATAAAGAATTTCTATTCCAATGTTTGGTTTGAAAATATAAACTTGGAATAAGAAAGGAATAGGTAACAAAAAGACTAAAATGTCCTTATTGTTGTTGTTGTTGTTGTTATTATTATTAATAACTTTATTATTAATTTTATTATTATTATTATTAAATATTATTATAAATTTTCTACTTATTATTAAATTTATCAATTTTTATTCTTAATTATATTATTAAACTCATTATTATTATTATTATTATTATTATTATTATTATTATTATTATTA
>JANVCQ010000005.1:17730006-17742766 GCA_025531925.1 Erythroxylum plowmanianum | reverse complement strand
ACTTAAGCTAACTTAATTTCTAACACTTCCTTCTAATTTCAATTTCTAATCCTTCCCTCAAATTTCTAATTAATGACTCAATTCAAAAAATAAAATAATTATAATAATTAAACAAAGAAACAAGCATGAATATATCATTAAACAATTAATAAGAAATTTAGAAAAAATTCAAGATCCAACAATTGCGGTGAACTAGAGGAGAAGAGATGGAAAGGAAGGGGGGTTGGGCTTTATATAGGTTTTAGGAGAAAAATTACTAAAAAGGACAGACGGAAGGTGAAGGGTTAAGAGAAAACAAGGGTGGAAGGGTAATTTCATCGCATTAATTTCGCGCAGATTGAACTTTCGCCACTTTCGCCACAGCAAACTAACCCTAGTCACGAATTCCAGTGCAATAACGATGTTTCGCCATGGCGATATAAACTCACACTGCGGCGAAATTAACCCGAAAGGAATAAGGAAGAATTCTGGGAAGTTCATCGCGAAGACATGGAATGCACACCGCGGCGAAATAAACTTGAGAGGAAAATAAATAAATAAGCTTTGTTCGCAGCAACGACACAAACTTCAAATCGCAGCGAAGGTTGCCTAAAGTTGTTCGCCACGACGACAGAATTAATTCATGCTGAAGTGAATTTGTCTGAGAGATTTCTAAGGAAATTTTGAAATTTTCTCGAGAGCAATAAGAAGGAAAACAAAGTAAGTTTGCTTCAACGAAGAGGACTTTACGCCGCAGTGAAAGTTACTCGAAAGGAAAACAAACAAAGGCAGAATTGAAATACTTGACTACTAAAAGACTCTAGTGGCTATTCAGTTCAGTTAGAATTCATAGACAAAGCTTTTAGGCAACAAAGAACAAAGTGCAACCCAATCAATCACATCAAATTCCTTAAACATGGAAGATGTATCATCAAACCAAAAAGCACATCGATCATAAACAGGAGAGGAATTATTGAATTGAAACTACAGAAATTGAAAACTAGACCTAAGTCCTACTGAAATGGTTTCTCCCCCACACTTATTCAACATACTAATGCATCTACAATGTCATAATCAATCACAGAGCAAAAGTAAGTAGTAAGTGAAGGAGGAGAAACGACCTGATGATTACGGAGGATCTTGGGTCTCTTGGTGAACGTTTGATAGATTATCATGCTGTGGTGAGACGACTTGACTATAAGCCACTTCAGTGTTAACGTCCACTTTTCTCGATTCACCTGAAACATTAGTAGAAAACCCTTCTTCCAAGGGGCCATCAGTGACAACCAAGGCATTCAATGGGTTCATTACAGAGTTAGAGTAAACATGTTGTAGTTCAAACTTAGAGCATTCATCATCAATAACAATGTCAAATATGTTAACTCCTAAAAACAAATAATCCTTATGGGGGTGTTTCATAGCTTCATATATGTTAAAACTTGCTTGTTGATCTCCTACATCCATGGTGATTGTACCTTTTTTCATGCTAATTATAGTACTAGCAGTCCTTAAGAAGGGTCTACCTAGAATCAAGGTAGTGTCCTGCATAACTTCGGAAGACATGTCAAGTACATAGAAATCAGCTGGAAAAACCAAACCCTTTACTTGGACCAAAATGTCTTCTATGATCTCCACCGGATGCCTAAGAGACCTATAAGCCAATTGCAATACTACAAATGTAGGCTTTAGGCTCTTAACTCCTAATGATGTGTAGACCGACATAGGAATCACATTGATTGCCACTCCTAGATCTGACAAGGCTCCTCCTATGGTAACTTTTCCTATTATGCACGGAATAGTGAAAGATCCAAGGTCTTGAAACTTAACAGGTATTTGGGGTTTGGAAAGTGTGGACACGTTTGAGCTGACTTGTACTCTTTCATTAAGCCTAAACTTTCTTTTGTTAGCGCATAAGTCCTTAAGATATTTCGAGTAAGTAGGAATCCTTTTTACTAGATCAAGCAAAGGGATGTTGACTTCTGCTTTCCCAAACAAGTCAATGACATCTTTTTTATGTTTGCAATCAGTCATCCTTTTGTTAAGCAAATATGAATTCAGAAAAGGAAGGTCTTTTATACTTACCTCCTTGTCAGTTGCTTCCTGGGCTCCTTGCTTGCTTGATTCCTAAGTATTCTCTGTATTCGCTTCCTTGCTCGTAGATTGTTTTAACTCCTTTCTAGTCAAGAGTGCTCTTTCCTTTAAACTTTTGAGCTTCTTAACTCTCTCAGTTGATGAAGACAATTCTCTACCCTCATTCTCCTCTTCATCTTCTCCCTCATCTTTATTTCTGAACCTCAATTTTTTCCCACTACGGAGAGCTATGGCATTCAAACTTTTATGGTTCATAACGGTATTGGAGAGGATAGCTCCACTGCTTCGTGCTTGATTCTCACTTATATTGTTGGACAACTGGGTGACATAGGAATTGATATTCTCGACTTTTGTCTCCCATTGCTCCATTCTCTTTTCCAAAGCATTAAATCGAGCGATAGTTTTAGAGGAATCTTGTTGAATGAGAGAGGCTACTGCATTGAATTGATTGTTGTTCGAAGTCCTTTCCTCCTTAATCAGAGCCATCATATTGTTCAGAAGCTGGTTGGTGTCCTCCTTTGGTGGAATAGTCAGAGCTTGTTGTTGGTTATGGAACTGGTTTGTAGACGTATTAACTTCTCCACCTTTTTCAAATCTATTCGGCTCTCTTCCTTCCTCGTTCCTCTAATTGAGCCTAGGATTTGCTTTCTATCCCTCATTATAAGTGTTTGAATAGGGGTCCCATTTTTGATTGGTACACTGCAGACACCTCTTCATATCGACCAGGGCAAACAATAGATATGTGCATTACTGACCCATAAGTATCACATCTGGGTCTAGTAAGATCCATAGAAGGTGTCGGGTGATGCACATTCATGTTTTTCAGTTCTACAGTGATGAAGGACAACTGTGAAGTTACTTTGCTATCCAAAGAGTCAACTTTAGACTCCAAACTCTCCATTCTTTTGGATTGTTCTGTTCAAGCTCCCAACTCATGGACACCTCTAGTATCTCTCATACTGTACTGTTGATGATTCAAAGCCATCTTCTTGATCAGATCCCATGCCTTCGAAGCTGTAAGATCAATCAAGGAATCTTTTGATGCCACATCCAGCATACCTTTATCTTGACTTTTCAGTCCATCATAGAAATACTGCACTAACTGCTCATTTGGTATTTGGTGATGGAGGCATATGGACAACAGGTCTTGGAAGCGGTTCCAATAGTCATAGAATGACTCATCATAATCCTAACGTGCCAAATATATCTCCTTCCTCATTGATGAAGTTCTGGAGGCCGGAAAATATTTCTCCAAGAATGCCTTCCTGAGATTGGCCCAACTATAGTAGGCATTCGCCTTGGGAGGGTCATATACCACTTCTTGGCTTTTCACTCTAATGATAGGTGAAAAACCTTCCATAGTACTTGATCAAGCGAAGCTCCCATCGGCTTCATAATCTAACATATCATGGACAAAGATTGCAAATGCATATAGGGATCTTCTCCTGTCAAGCCATGAAATTTAGGAAGAGAGTTAATAAGCAATCCTTTAACTTTAAAATTTACGTCAAAATTAGAAAAAGAAGCAGTAAATGGATCATAATTCACGTCAAAAGTGTTCACTTCCCTATTGATCCTCCTTCTTTGATTCCCATTATTCTCACCAACTCGCTCATGCTCCCCATTACCTCCATTATCACTATTCCTAGGTTGGTTAGCATGAAAGTTAGGGTTTGGCAGGAAACCTCTGTTTCTGACCATTATCACTCTTTCTAATGAATCTCTCTCATTACTTGGCTCACTAGACCCCTTCAACAACCACCTTACTTCTCTCTTTTTCTTTCCTCTCCTCCTTTCTAATCTTTCTCAAACATCTCTCAATTTCAGGATAGAAAGGTAGAAGTTTAGCTCTCCTGGGCATGCACGAGAATAATTCAAATGAAAATAAAAAAGTAACAAAATTTGCTTGCAAGCACACATAGTCAAATAAAAAGGCGAGATGTGATGGTTGCAAGTGTGTAGGTGTATGAAAGTATGTGTAAGAATAAAGTATGCAAGTAAAATGTGTATGTATCAAAAAGCAATTAAAGAAATGTTCAAAACTATGTGGGTGCAAAAATGTTAATTATAAAAAGTGCAAATGTTAAGTATCTTTTTGTTTTGTATTTTCAAATTTTCGATGCTATGCAAAGAAAATGAAATCCTATACTATTGACAAGTATAAAACTAAATTATCTAAAATGCAATCTAAACTAAGGTTCCTAACCTCACTTAGTAATAAAAAATGACAAAAGCTAACCTAGAGAACCAATCACTTAGTTCCCTGGCAACAATACCATTTTGATCCGAGCCTTAGTACTTACCCTTGAAGGTCAAATCAAAAATATAATCCAAGGATTGCAATATAGGTTGCAACCTCAGGTCATTTCACTTAATCGGAACCTAATGGATTGGACCTAAGCTAACCTATATGTCATGAAATGCAAACTAAATTGGTAAGAAAAAGGGGGTTTTGCCTTTGGAAATGTTTACTAAATTAAAAAGGAACTATAAGGAAAATGTGTCAAAAGTATTTTTGGATTTTTGGGAATGTAAAAACGGGAAGATAAAAATAATTATCAAATGGTGATAGTATCCTCTTGAAAATGAGCTTGGCTATCATAGTTCAAAATCAATTTGCTATGGGAGTGAAAATCACTAAGTTTCAAATGGTAAACCTCAAGAACTCTTTAAATCCAAGGCCTTAATCAATGAACTCCATTTCTTAAGACCTTGTTAAATGCCCTTAGTATGTGTGGTGGGTAAGTCAATGCAACAAGTCATTTTAGGATCTCAAATCAACTCATTATCAAACACAACTATACAAGATAAAAGAGATTCAACAAGATCACAAATTGACACATATGAGACTTCAATTATTAAAGCTCCAAGTTCTACATCATCAAATCACAACTACACATTGAATATCCAACACTTGATTAAACTCTAATCAAGAATGTTCAACTACAAATCACAAATCCTAAACCTAGGAGTTCATAAATCATTGCTAAACATAGATTAAGCTACTCCCCTTTTAAGTCCATTGAACTCAAGCCTTTGCTACATCTTTAAGAGGAAAAGAGATGCCTAGCTACTCATAGCTCCAAGCAACTTCACAACCAAGAAGCAACTGGAAGATCCCATGGTAGCAACCGACAGTGGAAAGTGGAAGAAAATTGTATGGGAGAAGGAGATGGTGTGTGTGAAGATGGAGTAAGACGATGGAAGTGTCGATGAATGAATCTTTCCCTCTAAAAAGTGTCGGCTCTCTTTCTACTACTGTCACTTAACCTAAAATAGGTCAGTTTCATGAATCGGGTTGATGGATCGGGTTGTACAGTAGGTTATTTTGTCAAAAATGGTCTGGGTCACGCTAGTTCGAAGGTATCACCGTGGCGAGGAGTTGCATCGCCATGACAAACTTTTCCCGAAAGGTTTATTAACTTCATTTCCATCTTTCGTCGTGGCGCAAACACATCCCTTTGCCATGGTGAACTTCTTTCTGAATGAATTCTTTATACTTCGCTGCGGCGAAACATCAACGTTGCCATGACAAACTTTCCTGTTACACTGTTGACTTATTGACTTTTCATCCTCGGCCTTCACTCCTTAACTCTACGTCTTGAGTCTCCTACAATAAACAAATGGTAGTTTGTAGTATCAATTGTTCTAGAAAATTAATTTAGTGAAATTACTAATTATTTGTGACAATTTTACTCTCAAACTACATAAAGTAAGGGCAAGCACTCAAAAGTCAAATTAAGCATAAAATATGAAAACAAGAGACAAAAAGTGTAATAAAAACCATGAAAATGTCACCAATTTATATAAGAAACTTGGGCTCAATCAGTTTATCATCATTAAATAGAGGTATGAACTTACCATTAAATGCTTTAATGGTTATCTTTTAATAATAGCATGTAACCTATTAACATTCAATAGATTAAAGAAGAAAGATGTACATTGGATGGACCGTCTTCCTTCTTTCATCATCAAAAACAAAATTGATAGGTCTCATTTAGGTTAATAGAATTTTCATATAGTCATCTTAAAGACAAATTAGAAGAGTCTCATTTAACGACATCTTTATGATTGATTAAATGAAGAAATGATGCATTATATGGAAAAATCTTCTTTCCTTTGTTGTTAACCAAAAGGGTGAGGGAGTAGGAAGGGGTTCTTACATTTTTATCACTCTCTCTCGTATCTTGCATGAAAGAATAAAAAATTGCATGAGAGTGTCTCATTCTTAGTCTTTTTTCTTCTAAGAAAATTCTCCTCCAAAGTTTTCTTCTCCTTTCCCACCAAAGGATCTTGATAACCAAGTTGTCTAAGAATAACAAGTGGTAGATCAGATTGGTCGAGGATACAATATCGAGAAGAGAAAACAATAACAAGAAGAAGAGGATACATCACTTAAGAGAGGATATATTGCCTAGGATAGGATAGCACAGCAAGGAGTCAAAACTATAGTGAAGGAGTTGATAATATAATCTTCATCTTGTTCTTATGTTTATTATCCTTATACCATATCATGTATATATTGGCATGATAATTTGGAAATATTGCTTTTGTTGCAATTTAGATTTCTAAAAAGTTTTGAAATATACCGTTTCTCTAAATATGGCATGTTTTCTTTTTACGATCCAATATTTTAATCTCGCTAGTAGGATAAGATCCCATTTAAATTTAGTTGACCTTAAGTCACTCAACAAACCATCTAAACTCAAATTAGGTAGATAACATGCCTATCAATCATAGCGCATGTAACTCTTAGATCCATTAGGTGACAGCTCTTACCAAAACATATCTTCTATATTATTGCTAACTTGGCCTCTAAATTCATATAATCATGAGTCACTCATCCAAACCATTCGAATTTAGTTAAGTAGGACCTATTAATTTAAGATAAAATGTATTCAGGTTAAAGGGGCCTTCAGTCACCCAATAAGTCTTACAATAAATAGAACTATGGTTTTATACTTAACTAATGGAAGGCACCATTCATGTTCTCAACGTGTAAATATTTTAAAGAGGAGTTTAATTTTAAATAGTCTTATCAAACACAAAATTTCATGTAAAATATCATAAATATAAAAAAATACAATTTAACATTCATCCAATATATATATATATTTAACATATAAATCAAGTATGCAACTTATGCACACATAATCAAATTATATACATAAAATATCAAGCTTTTTTATTCTAGTTATTAATCTTCATAATCAAAAATAATATTTCCAACTTATTCGATTATTACATTAGATTAAACTCCTTTTAAATTATGTTTGATTGTAGGCTATTCTTAAACATGATTCCACTTAATCCAATAACCAAGCAAACGTAAATTTAGGTTTGGAATACATTATTCTAATTCCTAAACACTTCATATTCAAGGCCTAGGATACCTTTATCCTTATGGCAAACAACTATATTCTAATCCTATAATAAGTTTATTCTTGTTACCAAACACAACCTATCTTAAACTTGTGTCCAAACATCCCTCTTCTTCTCAATTGAGGAAACCTAGCCACCATATGTTGCAAACCTTAGTAACCACTATTTAACTGCTATTAGTCACCCTTCCTACTGTTGTCCTGCATCTACCACTGACATTCTTCTCATCTAGTTTTACATTGTAAACAACTTCTTCATCGTTTATTTTCCTAAGGCATCTCCTGTCATGCTGCTATTGATGCAACTCAATGCTACTTGTGCTCACTGACGGAGATACATGGGGCCCAATGGTGCACTGAGCCCCCCAAAATTTTAAAAAATTAAATATTTTTAATTTGTAATATATATATATATATAAGGACAGAGTTATTTGGAGGTCAGTGGTGCACTAAGCCCCCCAAAATTTAAAAAAATTAAATATTTGGGCCCTCTTATCTTAAATTCCTAGCTCCGTCACTGCTTGTGCTTGTTGCATTTATATCTCACATTTGTTGTTTTGGGAGTCCACTGCCAATCTTACCTAACATTGAGGTGTTTCTTCTTCATACAATTATCTTCCAGCCACGGTTGTTGTACTTGATCAACACAGTTTGCAACCAACAAGTGCTATCATGCCTTTATGTCATAAACGCTTCCACATGCATCTTCTCTATATGTAATAGACCAATCATGCCACTCCCAATGTACAACAATCATCTTATTCCACAAACCCAACAACAATATACATGCCATAATTCAACTAGACCATGATAACATGGAAGATCAAAAATTAAAGTGGGTGTTTGAATATTTTCTAATAATAAAACTTAAATTATAAGTTGAACTTTTCATATTGGAGTTTGTCTAACAATTCCAGTTTTGGTAATTGAAGTAACCTTGGGTTTCATAAACTTTCAATATGAAGCTTTCGTATTTAAACAAATATAATTTGTTTTAGTGAATTAGGGTTTATGAGGGATTTAATATGAACAATTCATATTATTAGTTAAATCTAATTTGATCTTAGGATTAGGGTTTGCAACTTTTGTATAGTCAATTCTATAATTATTCAATAACAATCAAACAATTTTAATCAAATTATACAATTAAAAGTTAGCTCTTGTACCACTGTTAAGAAATCATAGTAAAATTATGTCTCTTGTGTAATGAAATAATTATGAAACTTTTTCATATTTGATTTTCTAAAAGTCATCATTTAAAATTCTATAAAATAATTAACACATAAATTACAATAAAGAATTAATCATAATTCGTACCTTATTTCGAAGCTTGATCATTTTCTTGTTATGTCCCTCGGATTGTTTCTAAAATTGGCTCATCTCAACTATCACAATCTTACAAGTGTCCAGCCTTTAAGGGTATCCACTTAATGTGTTGAGAAAATTCTGTAACTATTATAGATAGGATTAGGCAAGGATTGGTAACTTTCTTAGAGCTTAAGCCTATTTATAATAGGTTTAGGACATTAATTTTAACTTTAATTCTACCAATTATGCCCAAACAATATTCAATATCTAATATTAATCTTTACTTATTAAATATAGTATATTTAATTGTAAAGTTTCTCAAAATTTATAATCAAATTCAACTTGATTAAAATACTTTTCTCTCTTTAATAAGATCTTTCTGTGTGACTCATTAGGTTCTCAAATATGTTGCCAATGGATATAAATTATAACTTTAAATTATATTTAGGATTAGATAAATTAAACTCCTTTAATTTATCTTTAATTAAACAATTTATATCCATATATCAAGGTTGATGCATAGTAAAACATCTTGACCATCTAAATTTTTAGAAATGCCAAAGTGATTATGACTAACTTTTCTATGCATATTTTTTTTATATAATTCAATCATAGAGCATAGAATTAATGTCTACTCTACTTCAGTCCAATCATGTTAGCTATTGACCATTAGAACTTAATTCTATTAATGATATTTGTAAATTATTTACAAAGCATTATTCCATCTTAGTCAATGATTTCCTAAATCAATACTAATTGAGAATGACAAAACATTCTCCTTAAGGGAGCTAGCACTCTTTGTCTAACTCACTCTATGGACTTTGTCATATACATTTGAATATGTATAAGATAAAGAATGTCTTTCAATAATTAAGTCACTAAACTATAACAATCGATTGACTTTAGGGAATAAAATAACATTGTCCTCATTCATCACACCACTGACACTCCTCTCCAACTCAACCATATTCTTTCTCCTTTTATTTTTTATTAAAATTATCTAGCATTAGTGAAATCATTATTTGTAGGCATTAATTTTTTTAACCCAGTGCATACTAATGTTTACCAAAAGTGATCATTATATCTCATAACTATTAAAACTTACAAACCAAAGGAAAGGGAGAAAACACATTAATGCAACATCTCCATACATTCCTTTATAACATTCACTACCCTATTCTTCTGATCTTCTTAAATTTCATTAAAAAGGTCAATGAGTGGTGAGCTTGGGTCATTGGGTGAGTCGTGGAACGTGACCATGTTGTAACATATACCTACTTAATTTTATTACAAGCACTACCAATCTCACTATAATAAGAATTGACTTTCATCAATGTTTAGTACAATAATAATAAGAAAGCTTGAATTATGATCAAAGGTGCTACTTGTAGTGTCAATTTATCATATATATATATTAAACCAAAATAGCAATCAACTTCTATTAAGGGAACCTTATATGGAAGTTAACTTCATCTACATTCTCTTCCATTATCTCCTCCATCACCTAATATTAAATCGCATTTCCTCCACAACTAATATAACTAATACTTTTTGAAACGCAATAGTTACAATAGATAAAACTTTAACTGCCATTCCCATACATAATTAGATGTAGTAAAATAGTCTATGTTTTTAAAACTAAGATAAATTTCACTTCTGTCTAGGAAAAACAAGTAATCACTAATGTTGTCATTCCTATTATGTGTTGTCATTCCTATTATAATTGTGTTGTACATCAAACAATACTGCACATAATTGTAGTGAAAGAATAACTATAGCTGTTCGATACAACAACTATAGCTATTCAATATAAAGACTTTGATAATACAAACACACGCTAGATGAGAGTAAATTGTGTGTAATAAAAAATTCAAGATACTTTAAAATCAATAAGATCCTACTTAAACAAAATAAATTTATAAATAGAAAGGTCCTATAAAATTTCAAAAGGATCCTATTAATGCTCAAAATGATAGGAGCCTATTTAATTGATAGGAGCCTGCTAGCGCTAAAAAAAAGGAGCTTATTTATTCGATAAAAGTCTACTAGCGTCAAAAAGAAAGGAGTTTGTTATTTGTTAAAACCTCTTGCGATATAAAAATAGAAGGAGCCTATTGAAAATACAAACTTATAATGCAAAAATTTAAAAGTAAGGGGGAGAGAGAAAATGAAAAAGTAGATTTATATTAGTTCATCTTATAATGAAGTCTACGTCTAATCTCCAAATATCCAACTTGAGTGTTTCACTATAAAAACCAAGTACTAATTTGACAAGCCTCTTCAAGCTCAAAAGTGTGTATTTTGCAAGGTTCTTTAACCTTTTATAGTAGTAGTATTTTGCTAGCCTCTACAAGCTCTCAACAAAAATTGTACGAAAGATTTTATAATCTCTCTTAATAGAGTGATTTCACTTTCTAAAGTACAAAGATTTTGATATAAATTTTAAGAATATTAATGCTCTAAGATATTTCGCAAGTATCGTGTCTGTGTCTCTCACAAATGCAGTGGTTTTTTCTTAAGTAGACATTTTCTTCAACTAGCTGTTGCTTAATCTTATTATCTCTGCTAAAATCTTTAATATTTAGACGTTAAGAAGAACATTCTATCAAGGCTTCCAGAGCTAATTATTCAAATTAGTAAGATCGTTTTAAATGTTATGGAACTGTTTCTAAAAGGGTAAGTTTATAAAGAAGGTTCCTGCAAGAAAGAAAGCAATTGTTCCATGATTTTATTTTCGTTTAAGAATTATAACATTGTCTATATAAGGAAATAAATCCAATTTGAATTTTGAAATATTATACATTTATCATCAAAATCATTAATCATAAACCTTAAGTTAAAAATCTCCCCCTTTTTAATCATGACAAACAATAATAGATATATTTTCAAAATTCAAATAATAATAAAAGGTTTTGATATATTTTCAAAATTCAAATAATAATAAAGGGATTGATATATTTTCAAATTTTAAATAATAATAAAGGGTTTTGAAAGAAACCTGCAAACTTTACTTGCAGTTATAATTAAAAGGAGCCTAAATTCTAAAAACATTTCAGCATAATTTATCAACAGTAACAAATATATCATCAAGACAATATTGAAAATATATCATAGATTTAGAGTAAATATATCATCAAGTGCAAAGTATACTATTTCTTCCCCTTTGTTATTATCAAAAAATAGAGATAAAGAGTACTTAATGCATCAAATAAAATCATGAGTTATTAAAAAATAAGAAACAGAGTTATTAAGAGGATTCAAAATTCTTTCTAAGTAAGATCTGCATATCAATGATATGATTTTGTATATTGTCTATTTAGCTGTGCATTTGATCTTGATTGGCTTAAATTTCCCTTAATTGTTGCTGAAGACTTGCCCTATTTGCATCTTGAGGAGGAACATTAGCTTATTGGTCTAGACCAGGGTCTAAAATTTTTGCTACTCTTTCATATTTCTATTCTACCTAGACATTGTTTTGCAATTTGTATCCAAATTGGTAAGGAATGGAAGGGTTAAATTGAGCTGGTGTATACTAATTTAGATTTGCAAAAGGTACTCCATAATGGGTGAAAATCTTAGTGAGCAGCATTCCATAAGGTAGACAATTAGTGGTATTCTTATGATTCCCCTTATCTATTGCAAACCTTAAGATCATTGCTGGAAGATTCATTTTGTTCCTTTTTAGTAAATTATACACTACATAAGTGTCCAGCATGCTACACCTTTCAACTGAGCTACTCTTGGGAAAAATTGAAGTAGCTGATAACGATGCAAGCCATCGTGGTATAAGTCTAATTACCTGCTCTAGGGTCTCCCATCTTGGGTGTTCTCAGCATGAAGATAGATGGATTGGACAACTTCTACTAGTCCCATGTTGGACCCCGAACTTTTCTTGGAAATTTTGAATTATTAAATGAGATTAACTGAGGATTTGGTGGTTTTATTTTCATGTGCAAAGAAAAGGGAAATTCAAGATTTTGAAATGATATTTTGAGGTTAAA
>JANVCQ010000005.1:17687336-17699078 GCA_025531925.1 Erythroxylum plowmanianum | reverse complement strand
CATGATTAAGAAGATTATTTGAGTTTTGATTGAGGATAAATTTCCAAAATGGGGGAAATTATATTGTTTCGTTTTGTTTGAGATTGAATAAAGATGAAAAGAATGATTAAGATGAAAAGAAAAAAATTTACACCGATTCGGATTGGTTAGTCTTAAGGTTTCCAACGCGATGTTTTCAGAAATTTTTGGTTCTCGGATGTCAGAAAAGCATTCAGTTCGATTAAAACGATTTGTTTGATTTCGCTCTCCAATTTCGATTCGCTTCTGATATGTTTCCGCTTTTGATTCCGATTTATCTTTGCTTCGCTTTGTTTTTTCGATTCGTGTTTTCGTCCGTTCTGTTTGATTCGCTTTTCGATTCTTCCGTTTTTGGTCCGTTTTTTCGATTGGGGTCTGGTTCCGAGATCGAGTCCCAATAGTTGTAATGTAGGTAAAGGTTAAGGTGAGAAGCATTTGGGTAAAGTAACATAAAAGCCATCAAAGCTAGTGAAACAAAAGTAACACTTAATGCACCATCAAGAGTAAAAATTAACATTTGTTCAAAACTAGGTACCATTAGTCACGATGAATACAAAAACTATGTTTCATAGCTCAAATTCAAGCTCTCATACACGAAACACATCAAGAATATATCACTTAAAAAAGTAAATCATAAAAAAGACTTTGTAACTATAGGGAGTGACCATTAGAAGAAACATCTAACTCATATGCATTATCCTTAAGCCACCTATGTCATACAACATTAGGAGGAGACATTAATCATAAATAACTTTGCAAAACAATTGCATTTCCTCTTTGATAATTTTATTTACCCATATATTATTTTATTATTATTTATTGTTATTATTTATTTATTTATTATTATTATTTATTTTTCTTTTTTTTCATATAACCATTGAAAGAAGCTACATCAACATGGGAGATTAATTGATAAGCCATAAAATAGCATCCCAACAATTATAACCATTCTACTCATAAGCATACCCCCACATTTAGAACTTTTTATATCCACAAACTCAACAATCAATAAATGCTCCACTAGTTTTATGGCTTAAGTAGGACATTTGGTTAGGTTTAAAGTATGTAATGTGGTTAGTACAAAAGAAAGGCTAGTAAAGCTCAATGGGACTTAACAAATGAAAATTCGTATCAATGGGTAGGCTATTTGGCTAATGTATCTTAGAAAAACAAAGAATGTCTAATCATTTATATGTTAATGAATATGATAAAAACATGGACTTGAAATAAAAATTAAAGCAAAGTTAGGATGTACATGTTTTGAACGTCACACATAAACAAAAGACAATGAGCCTGATATGGATGAGTCAGTCAAATAAGGTTCAAAATCTTACTAGCTTTTGTCTACCACTGATCACTACTCTTCTAAAGATGATGCATATTGACAAATCACAGAAGTAGAAGTACATGCTCAAGTTACCATGGATTCTTCTAGTCAATTTACTTTATAATCACGACTATGTAATCTTAGAAGTAATAGGAAAAAGTGAAAATTTTTGTTTGTTTGTTTTATTCCCTCTTTCATTTTGTTGAAAACTTAAAAATAAGTAATAACAAACAAACTTAAAAACACCAATGCGTATAAGAAAGAAATGTGAAAATGTAAAGAAAAGAAGTAAACTTCTCGTGGGTTGCTTTCCAAAAAGTTCCTTTGTTTAGTGTCACTGGCTCGACTTCATACTTTCCTCCTCGCGTGAAAAAATTATGGTCTTTAAGTGTCATAGTTTAAGCTTCGTCCACGTGAGGTTGTTTAGGATAGGGCCTAAGTTGATGATTGTTCAACTCCAACGTCTTCTTTATCTTCTCATATCTAATCTCTACTGAATCCATGCACTCTGGAAACATCTCGAATGTTTCTTAACCTTTTTCTTCTTTGTTTACTTTCTCCAATCTGCTATGTAAGGTGAAGGGTTAGTCTTCAAAATAATCATAAACTCAGTAATCACCTTTGAGTTGAATGATGTATCATTTTCTACTTTGAGCTCCTTCTCCACTTACTCTTCTTCAAAAGCAATTACTTGAGTATTTCTCTCAAGATACTCAATCTCCTTCTCACTCTGTAAGGTTTCTCCAATAACGTCCATTGGGTACACCTTGGGTTAATATGGCTGCTCCTCTTTGCTTTGTGATGCTAAGTGGTCAAGAGTTTCCGTCATTTGACCCATTTGACTTGCCAAGTTCTAGAGTATAAACATTGTATCTTGGTGGAATTGCATCATTTCCTACTGGAACTAATAGAATTGCTACTGTACACCCCTACCGAAACTGCTAGAACTATAGTACACCTTATTGAAATTACAAAGTATTATTAATCATAATGTTAATCAGCTCTTCTAGACATGTACATAAGTATTGTTGGCTCTCTAAATTTTGGAAACTAGACCAAAATTGCCTTTCATCCTACTAGAATTGTAGAGTTTTGGTAGCAAAATCATTACCCAATTCTTTCATAGATAGAAATAAGTTGTAATAATAAGCTTCTGGTCTATATGAGAATTGATATGCATCCCGCAAACTATCATGGAACTAATTTTGTTGATTATTCCATTGATAACTAAAATTAATATGATCATTCCAAACTTGATTATAAGATTGGGAATATGAGTTATAGAAAAAAATATTTTCATATATGAATTTATTAACTTTTTTCTAACACACGAACACTAAAAAAAAGTGAAAAGATCAGAAAATAACTAAACATAAACTAATTACAAACAAATATGTACAAAGTATCAATTAAAATCAAGAACAAAAACTAAAACACTGCACTACCAGTAATGGCACCAAAATTTGATGTAGTACATCGTAACACTACTTAAAATAACTAGACCTACAATTATAGCAGTGGTGAGTCTAGGTCGATCTCAGATAGAGTATATGTAAAGTTTTTGAAATGAAATCAATCAGTGTTTAGGTTATAGGGTGCGGGGTTTGGTTTGGTTTTCAAATAAGAAAATAAAATGAAACTAAATTAATGAAAGCAAATTAAAGAAAGCATTCAAAGATGATAAAAAGTGATAAAATCGTTAGGGACTCAGTCGTCAATCCTATCTCAATCTACACTCAATTAAACATTCTTCATTGAATTATTGTTCTCTTACCTCTCCTAGCAAGTATTAATCACATGTTAACAATAAGCTCTATTAACCCTGATTTTTCCTTAGGTCGTGTTTAATTAAAACACGCTTATTAATTAAACCTAGTTATCAAACAACCTAGGAAACGATCTCTAGATTTAATTTGATAGTCGCATTATGAATTTAAAAAACAAATTAATCAAAGCAACAACCACACAAGTTCTGGTTATTTAACCCAGATTATGTTATCCTTAATGATTCAACACCAATTGGAAACACAACAATTACGAATTGTATCCTTAATGATCTGAAACCATTATTTGCTCCAAATGAATCTCAACATAACAAATACAAATTATATTGAAGATTCTAGCAATGCCTAAACGCAATAATTACGGATTGTGCTTAAGATTCTAACAATGGGTTTATACATAGACAATCTAACGGTAATGAGAATAAATATCATTCATACATTAAAACCCAAATTCATAAGCATCGGATAATATAATCAATACCTAAAGAGAGAAATAAAAAAGTAAAAAAAATTATTAACTAGATTCTTTGGCATTGATATCACCTACAAATCGTGTCGGGTTTTAGGTAAGATATCAAAAACTTATGGGGGCACCTTGCATAGGCGTGAGGGTTGTTTCATGCCCATACAATGTGTGTCATGGACTTGAGACATAATAGTTCCATGCATGGCCGTGAGCCATGTTCTACACTCTTCATTCTTTCATATTCTTCATTTTATGTATTTTCTTGTCTTCTTTTTGCTTCATGAAAACAAGTAAGTGCAAATCTTTGGAAAACGACTCAAATATATTGCTTTCGACTTACTTTAGCTCCTTTGCTTTCAAATTATACCTAAAATCAAATATGAACTAAAGTGAGTGTTTTAAACATTCTAAAGCATTAATCACTGAGTGTCATAAATTAAATGTATCAATAATTAAGCATATATCAACATTACAAGCATAACGATCTTACTTAGCAAAGCAATACGAATAGTTCCAAGACAAATATGAGACAACTATCTATGTTATTTGTGACCCTTTTGGATGAAGATATTGGATAGAATTTTAATTGCTTCAATAATTGAATTATATTAGGACTTCAGTCTTGAGAGAAATCAATGAGCATGGATTTATGAGAGGGTCAACTTAAAAACTATGAAGTACTATAAAAGCATGATATTATTAATTTAAAAGCTCATATTTTAATGGTTGGTCCTTAGATTTGATATGGATTTCAAGACTGTTATGAGGTTCAAGAGCTATAACTCTTTCTTAATTACTATAGCTTTAATTTTCTATAAAATTATTATGTAATGAAAAAGTCTCAAAACTTGACAATGGCATAAATAATAAAATTCCTAGGAATTACATAGCTTAAAATAATTCTTTTCCTACTAATGAAATTTTGATACCTCTTAATTTATCTTCTCAAATCCTATTCAAACTTGTGAGGAATGATGAAAAATAATGTCTTTTGGAAGTTCAAAATCAATCTTCTATTCAACTACACACTTTTTAGCTATATTGATGGAATTAATCTTTGTCTATCATAAGTTGATCTTAATATTACTTTTCAATATGTAAAGATTGCCTAGTACTTTTAGTATTTAAGCTACTATCAATAGTACAATTAATTTAATAATAAATAATTATACCACTTTAATTGATGCCTAAAAAAATAAGAAGCAAGTTTTGCTAATGACCCTAATTCTCAAATGCTCTCACTCTTGTTTTATCTTATTTCCAACAAAAAGGAATGTAAAAATATAATTACATATATGAGCAAGGTGGAAAGTGTTGTTAATTTTCTATCACTTATCAAACACCCTCTAAATGAAGCTCAAAATACTTAATACATATTGAAAAGTTTGAATGATGATTTTAAAAAATCCATAGTTGTAATGTTTATGATATATATACGTCCTTTGAAGAACTTTATGGGAAGTTACATGATGAATACAAAATTTAAAATCATAAAAAAGTAAAGGAAGAAAAAGAAATACAAATCACAACCCAATTCAATTAGAAAGGTAGTAGTGATTCTTGAGGATATTATAACAATAGAGGAGGTTATCAAGGGAATTACAAACATGTTATTTATGACTCAAATAATATTAATGACAGACAATCATATTGTTATGGAAAACATATATGCTCTGAAAGTTCTTCATAATGAAATTATAATTTTTATCAAGGAAATTAAAGCTAATCTCACATTGTAGCATTTGATATGATAGTGGTGTTAGTCGAAGTTAAAGAAGGTGAACTACCTACCTATGTTGAAAATTGTGGATAAAGACAAAGTCGAGACAACTTTCGAAGTGGGAATGATAATAGATTGGAAATGGGAGTGTTGGAGATAAAGTTATGTATAAAGGTGCAAGACAATATGGTCAATGTCATCATTACTAAAAGTTTTAACTAGATTAAGATATTATTCGTTCCCAAAACTAATATTATAATTTAAGAAAAATTTTCTACATGCAAGTTCCTCAATTTTTCTCCAAGAATAGAAGCCACTTCATTTCCACAAGCCAATAAACATCCTCATTAAATTTAAGCCGTGAGCAAAGAATTTCTATCCCTTCTCTAATATAACAATTGGTCCCTTATCCCCTTCTCTCCTGAAAAAGATATTATCAGTTGTTACTGGGTGTATAAAACCAAAAGGAACCCTAATGATGCCATTGCTCACCATAGAGTTCGTCTTGTGGAAAAAAGGATTTCATTAACATCTTGACATTAATTATAATGAAACCTTTAGTTTTGTTGTTAAACTTGTTACTATTTGTCTTATGCTCGCTATTATAGTAAAACATGGATGAGTTTTAAATCAAGTGGATGTTAATTATACCTTTTGCAAGGAACTTTCTCTAATTATTGTTTTTTTATGCTACAATGTCAAGGCTTTGTTGATCCTTGGTATCCAACTTATGTTAAGAAATTGAATAAAAAAAGTTAAGTCCTTAATGAAGCTTTTATTGCATGACATAATAAACTTCACTCCTTTCTCATTGCCTATGGTTTCAACAATAGTAAGAATGCTATATCTCTATTTATAATATGGGAACTGGTACTATGGTATTTGCTTATGTAGGTGGATGGCATTATAATCACTTGAAATCATTTACCATAAGTTTAGGAGCTTACTATTTGTCTCTATAAGTAGTTCTCTTTTAAGGATCTTGAACCAACTTAGCTATCTTTAAGAGTTAAAAACACTAAATCCTCTAAAGGTTTATTTTTATCTTAATAATAATATATTTTCAATCTTTTTAAGTGAACTAAAATGTGTGAAAATCAAAGAAGTCAGTACCTAATTCTCTCCATTTGTAACACTCAAACTTAATTATATCTCTCCTAATCATGATCTAACTAGGTACCAACGAGTACTTGCTTTTCTTTAATATCTTTATACCAACAATTACTTGCTTTTCTTTAATATCTTTCTCTCATATGACCTAATGTTAGCTATGTTATCATGTCTTCCTCTCAACTTATTTGCCCCTTATTCTTCATGCCTTTTCTAATACAGATTGGGGTAATGATGTTGATACACGATACTCCACTTTTACATATGTTTTTTTAACTCTAATCTTGTTATTTAGAAGTCTAAGAAACAATCTGTTATAGTTTGCTTTTCCACCAAAGCTAAATATTGTACTATTCTAGTTGCAAAATTTGAAATAATTGTTTGACCAAATTAATCAATGAAATTTCTATGTCATTTCAAGCACCTTCCACAATTTATTGTGACAATGGTTAAGCAACCTATTTGTGCTATAATCCTATCTTTTGTTCATATATAAAGCACATTGTCATTGACTTTTACTTTGTACATGATCAAGTGTCTCGAAAACAACTTCATATATTTCATATTTATATTAAGAACCAATTAACTGACTCTCTTACTAATTCTCTTAGTTAAAAATAATTTCTCATTCACCGTTCTTTGTTTAATTTCCTTTTTGGATCTTTACGCTTGTAAGGGCATGAAAGAAGTTGATTATATTACGAAGTGAAATATAATCTCTTAAATTTAGTGGACCTAGTTTCAAGTTTATTGGCTAGAATAATGCTACAATTACATATAACTCACCCCTAAAAATTTCGATGATTTTCCTACGAATAAACATAACAGACTTTCACTACTTTATGGTCATCATAAGGTTTAACTTAAATAATTAATAAAATATTAATATTTTTAGTACAATTAAATATTATGATATGAATTAAAATTTTATATAAATTATAAGATTGAAGACAAATTTTTTTTATCATCAATAATTACTTAGTGTCTTAGTTCATATCTTCTAACGGTACATAATCCTATTTCATATTTCAAGATTGTACATATTCCTATTATGAGTTTTATTTTAGATTTTTTCGGATAATACTGAACCTACACATTCAATATACATCTCCATTTTAAACATATTTTGGTAATATTAGATTTATATATTCATGGTAATACAGTTATTCAAACTTAAGAAAAAATGGTTTAAGCCAAAACATTTAAACATAGTAGTAGAATGAAATATAAAGATAGATATGCAACTGTCTAACTTGATCATTTCATTAACTGAAAAAAAACATAGTTTCACCAATTAAGAATTTGCACAACCGAGCAACCAAGTAGGACCCTCCAAAAATGGTATTGATTGTAATCGTAGGGAGCAATCACAGCACTAGAGACAACTTTGAAGCCATCCGCACAGCTGTTATATTTTGGGTATAGGAATAATGACTGTAACATTTGAAGATTCTAAGGAATATTTTGGGGTACTGTTAAAGTGTCAAAGTTGAAGCCCTTATAAAACTAATTATTCTCGTTATTATGAAATTATTATATTTTTCTTGACATTAAAAAACAGGTAATATACATGACAGTTTACGATCGATGACAAGGGAAATTAGGAAAAACAAGTAAGAAAATGTCGTGGGAATTCTGTAACATATATGATAAAATAGTAACCTCTTCTTTTTCTCAAAAAGAAAAGTTTGGTTACATCTCTTTCAAGAAAACAAAATATTCACATAAATAAGAGATGTTGTAGTGCATAATATATGAATAAATACTTGCCTTTTTTTCCTAATATTTTGCAAATCTTTTTTTTTTTTTTGAAATCAAACAAAGGAAACTGCATTAATAAACCTTGTCCGCAGCTAAAGCTGAAGAAATACAAGCAGAGAAAGATAAATCTCAATAAACAAGACCTGACATAGAACTAGCATTTCTCGCAAGAGTATGACCTGCACAGTTCGCAGATATTTTACAAAAACCAAAATGAACATCATTTATGGAATTACAAAGAAATAAGCAATCAGTAACAATGAAATCAACGTCCGACCGATTGCGACTATTAGATAGCAAACTCTGAATAACCAATTGTGAATCTGATTTAATAATAACAGATTGTAAATTTTTCTCATAAGCTTAATATTTTGCATATCTCGTTCAAGAAAATAACACTTTCACGTAAATAGGAAGTTTTATCTCATATGCTAAATTATACTCATAAAAAGAAATACTAATTTTATAAATATAAAAACATATATATTACTATTAACAATACAAAAACGATCATCGTCTTATTAAAATTAATTAACAAAATAGTGAAATGGAGTGCGAAATTTCATCCCTATCCCTATTTAGATTATAATTGGAATAAAATATTAAATATATAAATGATAATTGATATAACTTTCCCGCGTATGCTTCTGTCCATAATAAAGCGCGTGGCCCAAATTAGATTGGAAATTTCAAGACGACCAGGTTATTATTATTATTATTTTTTAATGAACTAAATGTCGATATATTTATCAATCTTATTACGGTTCTGCGGTTTCTCCTAGTGGCGAACTTTCAAATCTTAAGACTCGTCACCGTCCAAATGCCATTATCGCAACACCATTTTTTTTAACCTCTAAAGTATTTATCCGCTTCTCCCCCACCTTTTATTCCCTTCAGTCCGAACCCTGAAATCCCGCAAAATCTAACGCACACAAAAACAGGATAGACATGGCCATGTTGGAAACCTCACCCTCCACCGTAGCTACTTTGCTTGTGCGTAACCTCGTGACCTCCGTGTTTTTCTACGCCGACAAGTCGCTTCTTAACTTATCCGAAAGGTTTAAACTCCTTGAACGTCTCCGGTATGTTATCGCAACTTCTTTTCTCTTCTTTCTTAGGCTGCTTCCTCCTTTTCTCCAATCTTTTGACCTCAACGTACTCGATGGCCGTCCACGTAATCACCCCAAGTACGTCAACTACACTCCCGTGAACGAAGATTCAGGTATCGCTAGAGCGCTGTCCCAGTTGTTGACGATCGTTCATGATATTCCGGTCACCTCCAGAAAGTATGAAATCGTTAGATCTTTAGCAGAGAGGCTTATAGATGAGAATCATAAAGAGAACGTTGAGGCCTTACGTGAAGTCAACCGAAGCGTTCTATCGGTGGCGTTTTCGAGGACTCTCAGTCAACTGGCGGCAGAGATGACGGACCTAGGGTTGGACCGGGTGGAAAGTGATGGCAACACAGTTTCTGGACCCGTTACGTTTCAGTTGAGCCGGGTTTTGAGAGGGTTGTTTTGGGGTAGGAAATCAAGGAAAGAGATGAACCGGGCTGGGGGTTCTGTTGAGAAGCTGGTGGCTGAGTTGCTTTGGTTGGCTCAGAAAATGGTGTATTGTGGGTTAGCAGAAGAAGCCATTAGTAGGTGGGCAGCGGCTTCTAATGTGGCTTGGCTCGGTCTTTCGGCTGAGCCGCGACTGCAGGGTTCTTTGGTGAAAGTTTCAGGTATCCGTCTTTTTCTGACGTAGAGTCTTCTTAGGTGCTCAAATATCACGTCTTTTCCTTTCTGTTTTGTTCCGTTACAGCTACATGATCTCTTTGATACGTAAGATGATATTAGTAATTTCTTTGTTTTAATGATCATACGGACATGTCTTTTTTGTCCCCGCATATTCACATCATAGATGATCGAGGCAAACCACGCCATATGACGGCGGTCTCATTTTAAGGTTTGTGTATAAGTTTTATCTTCGTCTAATTATAATATGTACATAAAATTATATTCCTTTATTTGTTAAAAATTTTAATTTTTTTGTCTTTTCTCGAGTTGGATTCTAATATTAATGTTAGTTTCTAAGATGTTTACGGAAAAGTTGCTTCCGCCTCCAATTGGTCCAGGTCAATGAAATGTGTTAAACGTCTTCACGTAATGGTTGGTCTTGGTACAATCTTGTGCCAATTTTCGACATCTCCCCCACAATATTTCGAGTCATGCAATTACCTATAATTTTGGCCGCACAATTAACTTGGAACAGCTTGTTATTATAAATTCAACAATCTTTTATTATTTCCTATATTTTCTTTTTAATTTTTTGAATGGAAGGCCTATATTTGCTAATTCCTCCTTTTTATGTATACGTCAAGGTTTGAAGACTTCTAATTTTTCCAGTATGGGTTCCTAATTATTTATTAGTTATACTGAGCTACTATGATCCACATGGTGTTCTTTATATAAGAGATAAGCTATTTAATTTCATGTAGCTTTCTACAGTTCGACCTAAGCTGTCATTAGTTTCTTTTCGACAGTCTTTCATTGTTTGAGCTCATGAATGCATCTTGTCATTGGGATTTCATATCCCATACAAGAGCACGAAAGAATTGCAAGAAAGAAAGGCATTTCACAACATGTCCACTTATTCGCATAAGTTTTCTAATTGCTCAAGATTTTGTACAGCATTCCTGTTAAAGCAAGCTAGGAACCTGGGACACGAAGAAAGTGAGGAAGGCAAAAGAGAGCTACAGAGGCAGACCAAGATGAAGATGTTAGTGTCCTGGCTGCCATTGCTATGCAGAGCAAGCAATGGAACAGATGCTCCGGTTCTCAACACCAGCGAAAGAAATGAACTAGAGAAAGTCTTAGAAGAACTAATAGAGACGCTAGAACAAGAAGAGGATCAAGAACAAGTTCTGTCATTGTGGCTTTGTCACTTCACATATTGTCCATCTTCTGACTGGCCTAACCTGTATGCCTTGTATGCCCGCTGGTGCACTGCTTCTCGCAGGATGTTGATTCTTCAGTGAATTAAGACCAGGAGATTTGTATACCGAAAGGAAAAACAGATTATAGTTTGTATTTTGAAATTATTATGTTTATTTGAAAGAAGTTGCAGCCTCGAAGTTTCGCAGTTTGCGAGGTTTATAAAACAATTTAAGTAGCACTGGAGCGATTTAACGTCAAACTTCTATAATACATCCCGAACTTTACACTGAGTTTGGTTGTTGTCTTTATGGGTAGCGGCAGATGATAGGGATACAAAAGTCTTATTTTTTTTATGTCTCCGGAGTATAGGGACAGAAACTTTTTGTATCTTCCATGACTGTGGTACAAGATTGCTCGTCTCCATCTCTGTTTTCAAAATAAAACACAAGCAATTTTCAGGAATACTCTCCCTTTACATAAGCAATTTTTTATTCTTAATTATATTATTAAACTCATCATCATTATCATTATTATTATTATTATTATTATTATTATTATTATTATAAATTTTGAACTTATTATTATTATTATTATTATTATTATTAAATTTTATTATATGAAATTATTATCTTATTATT
>JANVCQ010000005.1:17667568-17687236 GCA_025531925.1 Erythroxylum plowmanianum | reverse complement strand
TAGCCACCATCCGAGAGGAAAATCGTGCGGCGTTCGGAAAGAGTTTCAGGACGTGCTAGCACACCACAGCCGCAGCCTGGATCGTGCATACTCGTGTGAATACCGGTAGAGGGCATTCGCGTTTGCAGTGTCTTAGAATCCGAAAAAGAATCAATCCACTCACGGCAATAAGGTATTTTCGTACATCCTTGGTATTTTTGATTATACATCATGTTGTTGTATGGTCTTTTCCGCAGTGTATTGTGAATACTCGGACCGTACGCGATCCAACACGTTATTGGGTCAAAAACTATGGCTCTCTTTTGCTCTCGAAGGGTTGTATATTACTTATGTAACACCCAATGTTAGGGGTTAGAATATTGAGGCATACAGTACATAGTATGCTTTGCATAATTGAGTATTCACTGATATGTGATCATGTATTTTTAACAGATACAAGTGATTGTACATGCATTTATGATATTTTTCGGGTAAAATGGATTTATAAATGAGGTTAGATTGTGAATTGTGGATTATTGGTGGTAAAAATTTATTTGGAGATTATTAGTAATATTTCAAAAAATTTTAGGATTTTAGGATTTTTTTTGGAAATTTTAGGATATTAGGAAAAATAGACAAATGGCTTAATGACATGTAACACTCCTTTGACGATGACAAATGGCCCACATGCAAGGGGGCCACATGTCAATGAGTTATTAAAGCATGATATTACAAGTTTTGTAAGGCAAAAACTTTGTAACTCATTATTTTCTCTCCAGCATATCTTTGTCTTCACTGAACTTTGTCTCCTTTCCCATTGCTATGATTGTCTAAAAGCAAGGTAAGTAAAGTTTTAAGTTTCTGAGTTCTATGAATGATTTTTTATGATGTTTTGCATGCTGGAAATAAACACATGCATGAGTTATGTAAGTTGAGTAGTTTTGGTGAAAGTAATGATGAGATGAGTTGATAATATTGTACAATGGAAAGGTACTGGAGGTGTAATACCGATTGCATGTAGCTTAAAGAGAAACTTAGTAAAGTAGAAAGGTTTCGGATGAGTTGAGTGGCTGTGATGAATGGGGTTTTAATGAAAATAAATATAGCAGTAAAGAGAGAAAGAACAGAGTACATATATGGTTGTTGGAAGTTTAAATTTTGATCTTAGATTTTGAGTTGTTTTAGTGTAAGATAAGTTACAATGGGTGTGAAAATGAAAAGAAGATGAATTAGGAATGGATTAGGATAAAGAAGAGAAGGAGAGAAATTCTACAAAATGCAAAAAATAGTGTGCATGGGCATGACTTAAGGTTGCACAATCATGACACCACTGTAGCAAGAAGGGGAGTTAGATTTTAATGGTCGTGTGTGATCTAGAAAAATTGATTGTTTTATGTTGCTGAGCTAAAATGAAAATCAAAGAATTAGTTGGAGTATCATTTGTGTTAATTGGGAAAGATTAAAGTGAGAATAAAAATATGAAATAAATTACAGCATAAGGAGAGGAAATGTATATGAAGTTTTGTATTTTTGATGTTTGAAGTATAAATTTGAATCTGAGTTGTTTAGAGATGGTATTGGACATAGAAATGCAAAATGGATGGGTTAGAAATGAGAAAATTCGGAAATAATGAAGGAAAGAATCAAAGAGAAAGAAGAAGAACAAGTGCGGTGAAGAAGAAGGAAGTCTGCATGATTGTGACTTCGATGATGAATTTAGCAAGTCACGATTGTGCTTCTACATGATCGCGACTTCACAGGTAATCTGGAAAGTCACGATCGTGCAGATGCACGATCGCGACTTCCTTGTTTTATCTGAAGGGGTTGTTTTCTGAACATACTTTGATCTTTTTATTATAACTTCTTCACCCGGCATCCAAATTACTTGACTCTTTAACCAATAGACTCATAATACATTGATCTTAATTTTCACCAAAAATTATAATCATATAATTGGACTGATTGATGAATTTATGATAGGAATGTGACTATACTGAAGTTGGATAACTGGGAAAATTTTGCTGAACATACTTTGGTATTTTGCTTATATCTTGCTTTGTAGATTTCCAAATGGAGTGATTATTGTTTTGAATTAACATAGAGACATAATACGACATATTTTATGAAGATATTGAATTCTAATTCTGCCTTTAGGAATTTCAAAATTTAATTTGAAGGTGAGAAAAGAATTTTGTTGAATCTTAAGAACAGTCTGAAATCTTTTGAATATAACTTTCAGTATACTGAGCCAAATTGAATGAACTTGGTATCATTTAGAAACATAAGACATGTAAGATCAATTTTATAGTTGGAAATGTTACTCAAATATTCCATTTTCTGGATCTAAATGATGACGCAAGTAGACCTGAAAGCCTGTTTTGAAGAAAATGTGAGAATAGTGAATAAGTGTATGAATTCTGGAACTTTTGGAGTACAATTGATGTGTACTTTAGTTTACTAAAGAGAAATACCTGGGAATAAGTCATTGAATACATATGTTACATGTTGCATTTATATAAATGCTTATTCAGTTACATGAGCATTTTAGTAATATGAAATTGTGTTTGTCTGTATGTAAAAGAGCAAGTAGAGTGATGATTGTCGTATATTACTAGAACCTCAAGGGATTAAGCAAAACGGAGCGACTGTCAATAATCTCTAGGGCACTCACGCCTTCCGTTGTTATACTTAGTGTTGAATTGAATGTGTTTTATGCTAATTGGTTCTAAACCAGGGACAATTAATGTCTGAATTATTTGATGCATGTTATATGAATGACTAATTATTTTGCACATGAAACGAACTTGTTTGGTTTTGTAACTGTCAAGTCGTAGTCATGGTTAAATAGGCATACCTAGAAGGCTCTGCAGCTACTTCTGGACACTTCAGTGTCAAGACTTTGGTCTCTTCTAGATACTTTAGTGTTGAGAATTCGGTCTCTTCTGGACACTTTGGTGTCAAGACTTTGGTCTCTTCTGGATAAATTGGTGTTAAGACTTCGGTCTCTTCTATTTAGTGATATCAACCATGGTATCTTTTGTATAAGTCTCGTTACCCACTTCTGTTTATTGATTAACTATCTAACTCATTTTGTATTTGATCTTTGATATGTTTTGATAAGAAAAAACCATAATTTTAATCTAATGGGTTAACACTCCATTCTAAAAATTAGTTTTGTATTATATATGTTCTGATATGCTACTGAAGTGATTGACTTTAGCGTGCGAAATGTTTTTATTAATAAATCATACTCTATTCCTGAAATTGACTATGATTGAGATGCTTATGTAATCACATGATTCTGTATCTATTGTGGTTAAATATAGTTTAGTTATTACTCACTAAGCTATATGCTTAACATGGTGAATTTGCCCCGTGTAGGTTCTGAGCAAAGATTATAAAGACTGGGACGAGTCAACCACAATGGCCAACAAAGTCTGAGTCTTGTTTGTCAACATGTATTTTTGAGTTTTATTTTTAACTTGTATTTAAATTTGTATGAAGGTTTGTAATAACCATAATACAAACTGATTTCTAAACTTATGATATGTAATGTATGCTTGTTTTAGTTGCTGGAAATGCATGTAATGAATGTTTGGTGTGTTTGAAATGCTTCTGCACCGTATTGTGTGTTTTTGTTTGTAAATCCAACGTGGTGCCCCGTATCCTCCTAGGGGTATCAATGCTCCACTCCTTTTTTATATTAGAGCATGGTTTTGGAGATTCTGGTTTAACTAGTGCTTAATTCCTACTTGTACTTAAGTATAAAAGTTGTATTTTGTCCTAATGTGGTGTCCCATGTTTTAACCATAGAATTAGAGATGGACAGATCTCACGAAGCTGTTGATGAGGTTGCTGAGAACAAACATCCTGAACAAACTCATCAGTCGATATCTGGACCTTCTGGGGTTAATCGAGGTAAAGCTGATGGGATGGTACTTCCTCTGCACTGAAAGTTACCTAAAGATCTGGGACTCGAGGAAGGCGACAAAACTTTCCCTCGTCAGCTGTTTCTAGTAATCATTTAGGGGCCAAGGTTCTGGTGCCTCAGAATGCCCTCATTTCTCTATACATCATTTGTAACACCCCACTCCCACAAGACTCGAACTTGACATCGTGGATGATATCCGAGTCCGTGCCCCATGAGGGTGGTGTAATAGAGGACTCAATCATTCAGAAATCGGTATAAATTTTTTTTGAAACTAAATACATAGTATACGGAAATCAATATTTAAACCAGGCCTATTTTATTTCATAACATTTTCATTTACAGTATTACAACCATTCCACAAATCATCAAAATTTCACTTTCCACTTGGGCCCATTACAAAGGTAAAACACTTATAAACATGATGTCATTACATTTCAAAATCATTTACTAGCATTTCCAATTTGGAAAGTTATTACAACACAAAAATGCTCAAATACCCAAGTTACAATAATTGCGGAAACTTTATTTGATACAAAATAAAGGAAACAAATGTAGATGCGAACTGATCCCGACCTCTATCTTTCCCTAACATGCAGTAAGTGTACTCCCGTTTGCCTAATGAGGTATTCTTCCAATTTTGGAAAATATTTGCAAATTTTGGGTGAGTTTTACGAACTCAATGAATGACCATCATCGATGGCTCACCCAATCACGTAACACATAATCTACATTCACATCATTTCGCATTTCACATTCCATGCAATATAATCATTCATATTATGCATATGCAGTGCACATGAGATCCACTTTTCATTTATTACTTTGTTGTGACTGAGTGCCCAAACTGTCCCATATAGGGCTCATTGATAACTGTCCTATATAGGGCTTATTAATAACTGTCCCATATAGGGCTCATTAAACGTTAAGCCTGAGGCTCTGAATCACTTTTGAGCTCGAGACTCTTTTTCACACGTTGAGCTTTAAGCTCTGATCAATAGCTACTCTGGTCATAACTGCCATTATATTTCATGAATTCATGAAATGGAATGCATCAATTACATTTGCATATTCCCATTCACTCACATTCTCATATCATCGGACCGTAGCCCAGCATTCAACATTAAAGTTGAGAAAAAACTTTCATTCATATGCAAATGCACATTCCGAACACATTTGTCATCAAATTAGGTACGCTTAGTTCATCTCATTCATATACAAGTAACACTTCAATATCCCAATCAATTCACAATCATTGGACCTTCTGTCTAAAAATCAACACAATCATTCACATTAAAAACATCATCCAATAGTCAATTAATACCAAATTCAAACAAAACAAACAATAAAATGAGACCATCTAGGTCTACTCACAGTGCGCTCCAAATTAGCATTAGCTTCAAGATCTGGAAACATTTGAATGTGATGTTCATCTTGCACATCAAAATTATGCAATACACACAATGCACACACATTAATAATTGCACAATTATAAGTATTCATTTATGTAGAAGTGTGTATATGGAATATGTACAATGCATGTTCATGACAATCCTAGGTATCTTTCCTTGATTCTCATTAAAAAATCATTCTAATATCAAAACTCATCTAAGTACAATTTATACTTAGGTTTACGCCTTACTAAAACCATTAAAATCACATTTCATTTCTCATTGAATCACTTCATATTTTTTCCATGACACACTTTCGATCTACTATTCACATTCAATCAGAAAGCGAAACAGATAAAATTTGGTCATATGCTCTTCTAGAAATGTGTTCTTCTATGTCTTATGTTTCTATTAACGCCAAAATCACTCAATTTGGCTTAGTAATGTGAAAGTTATACTACAAACATCTTTGGAATGTTCCTATTATGAGACAATGCCATGCATTCAACTTACATCCAGAATTTGAAATTCTTAAAGCCCGATTTGGAATTCGATGTCTTCAAAAAATTTGTATCCCTATGTCTCTAGTTTACTAAAAATCAAGAATCAGTCCATTTGGATAACTACAAAAAAATTTATTCCCAAAATAGAGAAACATGTTCAATGTAGAAAAAGTTCGCTGCGACGAACTTCTCCAATGAGGAATTCTCGCGACATTTTCACATGTTCACCGCAGCGAAACCCAGAGTTTTCCATGGTAAACTTTTTCCAAAAGAAATCCTACTTAAAGCCTTCAAGTTCACCATGGCGCACTTGCATAGATGCAAACTCAGTTTTTTAACTTCAGGTCAGATTTTGATACTCCTTAAGACCGAATTTAAATTCTATTTCTTCATAAAAAATTTATCCATATGTCTCTAGTTTAATCCAAATCAATAATCATCTCATTTAGATAACTAGAGAGAAAGTTATGGCTACAATACTAAAGCATACTTAGTAAACAATTTTCTAGCCAATCATCTTCCAATTTTTCCAAAGTTTTACACCTAACAACTTACACCTAACTTATCTTATACAAAGATAATCCTTTCTACCTCATTTACTCTTCATTCTCTACTCTAATTCAACTCAATAACATTCACAAATCAATTCTTAATCCATTATTTGACCATTAGCCCAAAAACAAAACATCAAACATGTTCATTCATTCTTCAATTCAATTTACTCATCCAACCACCATTATAATGATCATTCTACCTCAAACATCTCTATAACAAGTTATGGGTCATTATAGATCATTCACAATTACAAACACAAGACATTTATCTATGCATTTCATCGCTCACTTTCATCATACATAAAACACCATCATATTTCAATTAACCTCTAACAATCATCACAATTGTTTCAATTCATCATTCTAGCTTCATTTAACCATACTCGTGATATTTAAGACATATATAACTTACTTGATTTAGCTTCAAAATTCTTCAAATCACCTTGAACCATAGCTCCTATAACATGCACATGATCATCATTTTCCAAAGGTGGTAGGGATGGGTTTTTGGTGAGAATGAAAGAGAGGGCAAAGTAAAGGAGTAGCAAATGGAAGATGAGATGTCAACGTGGGTGCAGATTTGAATAAGAAAAAAATCAAGAAGAAGAAAAAGAGAAGAGAAGCTACGAAGGAGAGAGAAGAAAACCCAAAAACAAAGCACCAATAGCTTCCTTATAGAGAAGCATCGTGAGAGAGTAAAATAAAAAAGGGCTTTTTCCATAAAATTAAAGACTTTTGACAAGTGTCAATTTCACCAATTTCTAAAGCCTTAAAAATAGGTTCCTTCATTTAACTAGTCCAATCAATTTCAATTTTTTAACTCCAATTATCCCCCAATTTTCAATGACACTCATGAATAAATCCTAAAGTTACTTATCAAATTTTATTTTGCCATTGGACAGTAATTTCTACTACCATTTATCAATTGTTTTGCCAATTGGTATTTTTCCTATTCCAAGAATTATCCCAATTCTTTTCAGAAAATTTCCCCAAAAACTCCAAAAATTCTAGATCAAGAATTCTAATCTCCAAATCAAAATTTCAATACAATCAAACCACAATTTCTAATAAAAACCACATTTACTAACAATTATACCCTGAATGTCAATGAATGCATGTACAGTCATTTTGATGTGTGCAAAATTTACTATTCACATGTATGTGCATATCATGAAATGCATGAGCATGAAAAGTGTTTCCTAATTTCTCCATAATCTCTCACATTTACATAATTTCTCCGTAATCTCTCACATTTACAATTTTAGCCTTAAGGTGGGTAACGGGATGTTACATCATTGACTTGTTTGTTGGAGGGCTACGAGTGCATGTTTTCACTGTGGCAGTACTGAGCATCAGATAGCTAGTTGCCCTCTCAGATAGGGTTAGACATCACAAGCCAGTAGGGAAGTCTCTCATGCATCTGTTAGGAATAAAGGGCATGGTAGAGGTTGAGGAGGATCTGGTCAGAATAGATCTAATCCAAGTATTCACTTAGAAACTATCAATAGACCAACTGTGCCTTCTTCTTTGGCTCGAGCTTATGCACTGAAAGATCTTGAGGATCAGGACGCACTAGACATCATTGCTGGTATTGTTTCTCTCTTTAATTCTGATATACATGCAACGATTGACCCTGGATCCACTCATACTTATATTTGTGTTAGGAAAATGTTTGAAAAGGAGATGCCTATAGATCAGTTAGAATATGCCATGCATATAACCGGTCCTCTAGGTAATAGTGTGTTGGTTAATTTGTTGTAGAAGAATTGTCCTATTATGATAGGAGACTATTGGGAGTTTATGGGATTGGAGGAAGACAATATGGATGTTCACAAAGAGGTGATGGAAATAGGAATATGATAAGGAATCCAGAGGATAAGGGGATCTTCGAAAAGGTTACTAGAACACTAATAAATAAAAATAAAAGTGAGCAAAATGATGACATTATAGACCTGTACAATCATTGGAAGGTTAACATAAGAAGATCGAAGTAAGAAATTTAATAGGGCAAGCGATAGGTAATGAAAAATGGCTAATATGAATAGTGCTTGTAATAAAGAGAATGGAAGTGTGCAGAATGAAGAATTTTTAGCTTGTTTATAGTGAAATGAAGATCATCAATAAGTAGATTATTTATAGCAGAAGGAAGACCAACAAAAAGGGGACAATCTAGTGGAGTCATTTGAAAAAGTGATATCCAGAAAGAGCAATAGAAATAGTAGGAAGGGCTCAAAAGGAAAAAACATTATGACATAACTATAATAGTCTAGATTGTAAGAGGAATAAATAGCCCTTTGAAGCTAAATGTTGTAAGGGATTTTGTTCATAATGAGAAACCTGTGTTATTTTGTCTATTGGAAACCTAAATCAGATTCGAAAATTTAAATAAATTGAGTTATTTTGTTAGTAAATGGAAGATGCTAATAAACCATCATTATCATAGGTATGGAAGAATTATTACTATGTATGATAGGGAATTACTAGAGGTGGAAGCATTGGAAACTAGTGAGTAGTTCATCCACACAAAACTGATTTTCAAATTGGAAAGATCTATAGCTTTGACTACTTTTGTTTATGGTTTCAATACAAGTTTCCAAAGGCTTGTTTATGGATTTCATTGAGAAGAATAAAAGCATCAATTAGAGGACCCTGGATAATCAATGGTGACTTCAATACATCTTTATAGGATAGAGATAGAAGGGAGTTGTAAATTACTTAATTATAACTTAGACCTATTTGACTACACTAAGGATGTGGAACTAACTAATTTAAAATATAAAGGTCATAGGTTCATATAAGGCAGCAAACAAAGTTCAAAGTGGTTCATTTGGAAAAGGCTAGATAGAGCCTTGATGAATGTGTATTGATTAGACACCTTTTCAAAGAGCAAAGCCATTTTTATGGATCTTGGTATCTCAAATCATACTCATAACAATGTGAATAATTTATTTAAAAAATATTAGTGTTTAAGCACCCTTTCAAGTTTAATAACTTTTTAGCTAATGTGGAGGACTTTCAAGATGCCATTTCTAAGGGCTTATAGTTTGAGGCTTCTACTACAAAGTGGTTTATTTTCTTGCAAAAGCTTAAGTTTATTAAGTAGGAATTAAAATTGTTAAATATTAGAAAGGGGTAGAATACCAAAAAAGAGATAGAAGAGGTAAGAAGTAGCCTTTCCTTTATTCAAAATTCATTGGAAACTACTTCAAGTTATTGGAGTCTTGTTAATAAGAAAAGGGAAGTTACTAGGAACTACCTACAAGTAGTGGATAATCATTGTTACGTGTTGCAGTAGTGAGCTAAGATCAATTGGATTAAGGATGGGGATAGATCCATAAATTTTTTTAAATACAATTTCAACAAGAAGAAATATTAACAAAAACACTTCTATAAAAACTAAATATGGGGAAAAAATATGGGCTAGCTGAGATTGTTAATGAAGCAATGAAATTTTTTGAAAATTTCCTTGGAACAGAAGGGAATGTTAAAGATTATGGGGAGGATCTTAAGAAATTTTCCCTAGCCAAGATTCCTGATTTTGAAGCTAGTTTCCTAACTAGACTTGTCACAAATCAGGAAATAAAAGAGGTGGTCTTTAAAATGAATGGTTCAAAGGCTTCAGTTATAGATGAATTGAATGGGTTTTTCTTTAAAAAAAAACATAGTATATAATAGGGAAATTCATCAAAGAATTTGTATAGGAATTTTTCAAAAAGGGAGTCTACTTAAGGAGATTAAAAAGACATTTCATGCTTAATTCCCAAGTTTTCTAACCCTACAACCTGGGGTTATTTAAAACCTATCTCTTGAACTAATTTTCTTTATAAGATCATTGCTAAAGTATTAGCAAATAGGCTAAAATTTGTACTTCATTTAATCATCAGTGAGAACCATAGGGCATTCATGAGTAATAAGTACATGGGAGATATCATTATAATATTGATAAAGCTCTTAGAAAGGTAAAAAAGAGGTCAAAATCCACATAATTGTGCTATTAAAGTGGACCTATAAAAAGCTTTTGATAGTCTCAGCTGGAGATTCTTGTTACAAAATATTGAAGTCATAAGATTTCCCCATATTTTTATCAAATGGATTCAAGGATCCATTACCACTGGTTCTTTTGGGGTACTAATTTGAATCTACATAGAACTTCTCACTCTTTTACTCAAGTACAAAATTTTTATTAGCTCCCAACTTCAAGTATCACTCCAAATGTAAGTTTTTTTTATTAAGAAGCTTTATGTTTTATAGATGATCTTATCCGCTTGAGTAAGGCTAATACTCATCTAGTTTCTCTAGTAATGAATACTATACAAAGATTTAAGGAGTTATCTATGTTGAGCATTAACTTTTATAAAAGATTTTTTACATGGTCAAAAAGTGCAGCATACCTCTCAGATATGTTGTTATAAGTCACTGAAATGAAAAAACAAGATCCTCCTCTCTAATACTTAGGGATTCCTATCTCTTAGATAAGACTAAGATATTGAGAATTTCTATCTTTAATTGAAAAGATTAAAAAAAAGGACTGGGATCTAGACAAATAGAACTCTTTCATATAGAGGTAAAGTTTAAATTTTGAAGTCTATTATGATGTCAATGTAAACTAACTAGTGCTCTTATATATTCTTATCAAAATGGATGGTTAAAACTGTGGAAAACATGATGAAGTAATTTTCATAGGGTGAAGGGAAAGGAGAGAAAGAAATAGTTAAAGTGAGTTAGAAGCACATATGTCAACCAAAGGAAGTTGGAGGGGTTGGGGTTAAAGACAATTAATAACAGCAATAGATATCTAATGCTAAGGATAATTTGGAGAATCTTAAGTGAAAAAGAATCTTTATGGATTAAATGGGTATATAGCAATATATTAATGGGTGGAAGTTTGTGGGCTATTAATACTAAAGACAGTTACTTGTGGTTCTTCAATCAAATACTCAAGTTGAGGGAAAAGGTACAACAACATATTACATGCAGAACAAAGGTAGGGGATAGAATTTCATTATGTTATGAAAATTGGACTAGTTAAGGGGATCTACTACATAACTAGGTACCAAAGGATCCCCTAGTCAGGTTCTCAAAGAAAGCCAAGTTGAAGGAGTTAATTCAAAAAGACAAGTAGTCATTTTCCTTATATGAGTTGAGAATCATGCAAATTCCATACTATGGAGATGAAGACATTTATATATGGAATGAATTACCTGTATTGGAAATTACTAATAGAAAAACAAAAAAGCTAATGTATAGGACAAGCATAAGAATAGGGGGTTCAAAATGGTTTAGAGAAAAGTTCTTAAATGGAATACTAGCATTTTGCTTTGAGAATTTAATTATTTCATAATAGGTGGATGGGGTTGACAGTAATTGTAAAGATTAGCAAACTGATCATCCACAAAAATTTTTGGTAATGTCAACAGTGTGTGAGTTGTATTAAGAGGAAGTAGAAATAAGTAAGCATTTACTTAATGCCACTATTTTGATCAAAAGATGCAGTTGGTAGAAAGGAGCTACTATTATGGAATATGTATCAGAAGGAAGAATAGTAAATGGGATGTAAGGAATTATTGGAAGATTTTTGCACCTAAAGAATAGGAAAGTTAGGCCTTGTCAATCAACAGGACAATGGAATAGATAAACACACATACTTACTTTTTATAATCAAAACAACTCAAACAGTTGAAACTTAACAATGTAATAATAAAAAATTGAAGTGATTAAGAACAAAAGTTGAAAGGGAGAAGACTAACCTGGAGTAGTAAATTTCCCTACAACTAGAGCTCATGATATTTAGACATTAGAAAGAAGTCAAGAATTAGTAAAAGAATGTGGAGCTTGTATAAAAAATCAAGTAGATTTTAGCTCTTACCTAGACTAAGACTGACCCCTCCAAACATAGACCCTGAGAGTTTTTAAAGTTAAAATCCAAGTCTTGTAGATATGGAATAATGATTAAAGAAATTAACATAAGAAAGTGTTTGACACGTAACTAAAAAGACAATACTATTGTTAATATTGACTCGCTGAGAAGAAGATCCACTTGAAGCCTCTAGATATCCCAACCCTAATTGGGTAAATAATGAAGTCGTGATACTATGTTGGTTTTACCACTTTTACAAAATTTCATCAATTTGTTAAATCATCCAACGCTATCATTTGTTTGGTTAAAGTGTACTTACTTGATGTTGTAGTTTTGGTAAATTAATGTATGAGAGTTTTACTCTCCAAACTTTGTCCTTCATATTATTATTATCAATGAATTTTTAATTTATCAAAAAACATTAAAACAAATGATTGACTATTTTTAAATGCATCAATATTGAAATAACCGCAGGTGCACAGTGTAGTTGTAGCTAGTATTGACAAGTATGGGTTGATCTTATGAGGATTATGAACACTAGTAATTACCCTTATTCTATTATCTAGTCTACGAAATTGGTTTTGATTTTTAATCTAAATAAAAATAAAACTAAAGAAAGTAAATAAATGGTCAACAAGATTGATTCAAAGAATTAAGGAAGCACTAAGTAAACTATTGATATCAAAACATTAGTATCTAGGTTTCGAATCCCCCTAAAAACCTTAATAGATTGATCTTTTATTATGCAATTTTTCATTTATTTATTAGATCGTGGAGATTCCTATGGTATGCTAATAGCTAACTTTGAGTCTAATAACAACTAGTCCTAAGGCTTTCAACTTCATTATTCAAGTTAATGTTTATAGAATAGTTTTATCGATTTGTGAATCCCTTTATTAGATTTAACCCTAATCCGGAAGCTTTATTTCATCCTATCTCTAGGGTTGCAATAAAACCCTTCCAATTATATTAGATCTATTCAAATAAGGATTTCTCAATATCTATGTTAAAAAATTAGATTATGATCTAATATTCTAGATCTGTTGGATCCTGATTTTTTTCTAAATTTCTTATTAATTCTTTAATGATTTATTTATGTTTGTTTGTTTGATGAATAAATTATTTTTAGAATTGAGTCATTTATTTAGTAGGTATGAATAAAAATTGAAAATTTGATGGAAAGATTGGGACTTATTCAGAATTAATGTGGTGTTAAGTGGATTGAAGGGTTAGAGACATAAAAGACAAAAGAAGGCAAAAAATGGGAAAGTCTAAGTAAGTAAGGGGCAATTTTGGAAGAATAAGCTAAAATGTGTCTTAAAATTAGAAGAAGGAGGAGAAAGCAACGTGAAATAGAGAGGAAGAGAGAAAAACGTGGAAGAGAAAAAGAAGAAGAAAAATCTTGGGAGAAGAGAGAAGGAAAAGAGGAAGGGCCAAATTGAGTTTGGATTTTCAAGAGTTATAAGGTAGGTAAAATATTTATGGTTATTGTGTAAATGGGCAATGTGCATATGTGTGTATGTATATGCTTGAATTGATGAATTGTGAATTGCTATGATGTGTTTTATGTTATGTTATGACATTTTGATATGGTTAAATTGTGAGTATGATCAAGTTATGCCATTGAATTATGTCATGGCATTTTTGTATAAAGAAAAAGTATGAGAATATGAAATTGTGAATGATTGAATTGACTATGAGAGTTGATTGTGTTTGGACAAGAGTGGAACCGTTTCGTAGTCACGTATATGTTGACATAGAACCTTCTCCCGGCTGCCTACTTATGGCACATGAGATCCAAAAAGTGAACTCATTTCATTCACAAAGTAAACTTCGGTTTCTCTATTTTGTTCCACGGAATCCTCTAGCCAATTGTTTATGCATTTGCATCTTAATGTGTTAAGTTATGATGAAATTTTGTAGTGTTATGCTTCGATGTGAATTACATCCATTATGTTCTATGAAATGTGTATTGGAATTGTGAATGCTGAGATTTCATTGTTGGATTAAGACAAAACATGTATGCCTATATGAATATTTATATATGTTTGATTGTGTGGCTCGTTGTCAATGGAAATAAATATATTAGCTACTGAGCTGTGTAGCTCAACCCACAATTTCCCTCCTCAAGTGCAGACCGAGAAGATTAGCAATCCTTGCAAGGCATTCGGAACTCCAAGATAGCTAGAAATCCCTTGTTCTAAGCTAGTGACTATTTTGGATAGCTTTATAGGCATATCACACATGAGCATCCTTTTGTATTTGTATTAAGTTTGATGTGTATGTCGATATGTAAGTAAAGCTTGTTCAAACATTCATTATGTTTAGAAATGAGAATGAGAACTTGAGAAGTTCCTTTTTGTATGACTATGTTATTTTAAAGTTTGATTATGACGGATGGGCTTATCTTTTGGTTGAGATTGCCAATTATTGCTAGTGTTAGAATAGTATGTTGGAGTTGGAAAGTTTGTATGTGATGAATCATTGGAGTTGAGATTCAAGAATTAATGAGATGTATTTAGTAGTTAAACGAATATGAAGAGGTTTTGCATTAGAAGGGGTTAATTTGAGGAGATTATGAGAAAAGGGGATGTTAGAATGGATTTAGGATCCATTAGAGGGGTCTTAGAGGGTGAAAATTTTTGTTTCACCCAAAGATTACATAGTTAGGCCGTGTATATTCACACGGGCTGTGTATTCCTAATGCTGAAAAATTGCCAGACCCATGGGTTAATGGTTTGCCCATGTGAATTCACACAGTCCATGTTTTGAACCTCCAAACGTAATCACCAAACCTGAAGGTTACACAGTCAGGCTGTGTATATTCGTACTGGCCATGTGTTCCTAATGTAGAAGAACAATCAGACCCGAAAGAAACACTAGCTGCCCGTGTGATTTCACATGATAAATGTTTTTATCAAATGACAGAATTTCACTTTGAAGTCTCCACAAAAGTTGTAGATCTAGAAGTCCTCTTTCAAGCCGTCTAAAAACGATGTCAATCCAACATCTGTAATGAAAGTTATAACAATTGTGCCAAGACAGGTAAAAGATGATTAAGGACATAAACATGTTGGATTCTTTTGGCCATAACTTCATCATCTGACCTCCAAATGAAGTGATTCCTAAAGCAATGGATTCCTAACACGTTTTTCTACCTTTAAAAATAAATTGATATCCTTTGGTGTTGAATTCAAAAGATTGATCGAAAGGAAGTGAGGGTTTATTGAAATAACCCTACAAGGAAACCCGCTCACGCTTTTTCACTCCAAATAGTTAGGCTTTGGGAACAAAGTCCAACATTTTGGGCTCTGGGAATGGGGCACAACAAGATCTATTAAAACATAAGTGAAACACATAATTGGATCATAATATATCAATCAAACCAATTGCATTAAAAAAAGAATCAAAATATGTAAAAGTATTAATATAAGGGCCATCTAACCTAGACTCTATAGGAATTTAGTCAAATATGATTAGAAATGGAATCAAACAATAACAGAAAGAAATTCGAATACAAAATAATAGGTTTATAATTCTAAATCTCCGTGATATTCACCTATAGAATATTCTCTCAAGTAGAGGTTTGATCTTGTATTCTCTTAGATCTTTCAATGCATTCTTCATCTTTTCCATTTCTCTGGATCAAAATGACCCCTTAAGTCAGCTCTGACAGTTTCAAAAAACCTTTGTATGTATCCTCCTCTCAATTGCCTTTGAATACATCCTTTTATAGTAAATTTTAGGGTTTTAGATCAAACCGTGAATAACTCAAAATACCCAAAATTTACGAATCTATACGATGTGAGAGAAGTGCACGGGCTGTTTCACGTTTGTGCATCCCTTTTGTGCTTCAAATCTTCATTTTATGTCATGCTTTCATGTAAATTCTTCTCCTTTAAGCCTATAAAGGCAATTATACTTTATAAACACGTTTGGCGCAAACTAATAGTTTGTAAACGCACTTGGAGAAAATTAAGTACCAAATATATAGTAAAAGTATAAAATATAAAGCAAATATACATCAAATATGCGGTATACATATAGTTAATTATGCATCTGTTAAACATTTGTACACTTAAGCTTTTGTTTATCCTTAAACAAACCATAATTACAATTATAAATTTTACAACTTCAATTCATCATTAACCTTGATCTACCTATTCGTACTATATCATCATATCCTATTGAATCATATTAACATAAATTAGAATCAAATGATCATAAAATTAACTTTCTAAGTCAATTAGAATCAAATTATCATAAAACTAACTTTCTAAGGTCAATTAGAATCAAATTATCATAAAATTAACTTTATTAGTCAATATTAATAATAATTGCATTGAAATCAACGCATAATTTTTTACATTCTTACTAATATTTCACTCAATGCTCTCAAGTGTTTGGGATAAAAAGCATCAAAACTCTCAATCAATGCATAATAGAGCTCTTACCATAAGCTTGCAATAATATCACTTCTCCATCACTTATGTATAAACTATAAACAAAAATCAAAAGGTTGTAATGGGGCTTAGGTATAGAATGGTTAGGATATCAGAGACATTAAATTAAAGGAAATTTACTAAAAGGAAATTACAAAATTTGTTTACTAGACACATGTCCTTTTATTGCAACTTTATTGATACCATAAACTTATTAACAATTTGTTTTACTCATATAACTTTTTTTCATAATAATTGAGTATTCAGTACCAAATAATGGACCCTCCAAAAATTCAAGTCTCAACAAGTAAATAATGTAAATAACCTTCAAAGTTCAAAATAATAAAAAGGCTTCAAAGAAAAATATGATAAAGGTTAACATGTAGGTTTAATCAATGAAAAAGGCTAAGGCTTAACTTGGTTATTCCTAAAGGTAAATTTATGGCTTTTAGTAATTAAAAAAGAAGCAGGCTAAAGCACGTTATTGAATACAAGTGCCTTTATTATATTAATGCTTCTAATTTAGCCAATATGGTCTCAATATGCATAATAAAAGCAACTTCTATAATTATTCTCCTACACAATGATAGCACATAAGAAAGAATAACAAGAGCTTAAAAATTTTGAAATTCACCCTTAGGCTCAAAAGCCCATGAAAAAGATAGGTATTTGTGCATAAAAAATATGCAATATCATTAAACTTGAATATTTCAATTATTGCTAAAAATATGACTTAGAAAACTAATTTTATTCTAACAATCAATATTCAACAATGAAATACAATATTTATGGACAGATTTTAACTAATTCAAAATATCAATTAAAGAAATTTATAATCATGATTATAATAAGCTTGAAGAAATCATTAAAAATTCATTAAACCCATCTCCACACTTAAAGTTGTACATTGTCCCAAATGTACACAATATAAACATTTAAAATAAATGAGAGGGTTAAGTTGGTACTTTCCTGAGTATAACAATTTTCTAATTTGTGATCCATCAAATAGTAACTACATCCTTACAAAATATGAAGAAAAAGAGATAAAAAGAAGAAAAGAAATATAAATAACAAAAATACAAAGAAATATAAAATAACATTAATGTTAATGCTTAAACAAAAGAAAAGGAATAACAAAAATATATAATTGAAAAGGAAAAGAAAAATACAACATTTAAGCATCTCTATTTTTATCTGTCGTGACTATGACTTGTTCGATGCTGTAAGATCATCCATCAGATCCTCGGATGGATGATCTTCAAAATGTGGAGGATAATGATGAACAACTTACACCAGATGATGGAGGTTGGAAAGTAATTCCCTAATGGCTCATCATCTACAATAGTCTTTCTCCCATTGATCCAATAGAGGTCTCGACCTTGCTCATCTGCTTCACAATCTCTGCCTACTATCTTTCATACTGAGTTATCATCAACTGGTCTGGATTAAGCTCCTCTAATGCTGTTGGGCACCGTTTTCGAAACCCAACTCTTGCTTTGATATCACAACTATTGGGCACCGCTTCTAGAACCCAACTCTTGCTCTGATATCACAATTGTTAGGCCTCATTTCTGAAGCTCAACTATCCTTGAGTCCTAAAGCATGAGCGGGTTTACTTGTAGGGTTGTGTCAATGTACCCTAATTAGCCGTCAACGGTTCCACATTGCTCATATAACATCTCAAGCCATAAAGGCGATCCCACACAATGAATTCACAAAAATCACAATTGACTTCATCAAAATGGTAGCTCTTAGTCTTTAGTTTATTTTGGAGAAAGAATCAACTCAATCAGAGTTCTATAGAAGAAGATATGATCAAGAAACCAAAGTATATTCATGGCCCAACCATGCTCTCCCAACTGACCCCTCAATTCCTTTCCATAAATATTTCTGAATTTAACACCAATAATGGCTATCAAATTATTTTCAAAGGTATTAAAATGTATTAGGAATCTATCGCTTCAAGAATCACCTCAATCGGAGGTGGGACGGAGAAATTATGGCCAAACGAATCCAACATGTTCATGTCCTTACTCGAATTGTACATCCCTTGGCGAAAATGCCATAACTTCCACTATAGGTGTCGGATTGACTTCTTTTTTAGATGGTTAGAAAGAAGACTCATAGATCTACAAATTTTATGAAGACTCTGAAATGATATTGTGTCTTTTGGACATGGTCAGTGTGATTTTACACGGCCTTCGGGTGAAAATGTGCTCCTGCGTCAGAAACACATAGCCCATGTGATTTTACACGGGCAGGTCGTGTAACCTTCGAGTGACACGAAATTTTCACCCTCCAAGACCCCTACAAGGGATCTTAAACCAATCCTAATGCCCCCTTTCCTCATAATCTTCCCAAATTCAACTCTTTTTAGTTCGATATCACTTCATATACTCTAATTATTTCGGATACACGTCCTTTACGACATCCTAACTTGTAATGATCATAACTCTCAACTCCGATATCCAAAAATCACATACTTTATACCGTTGGAAAGCTAAGAAGACAAGATACAATCTTTATGAAGAAAACTTTGTCTAATTCATCTTATATTAATACTTATTTGCTCCTAAAATTAGAATATACATTTTCTCCTCATGAGAAACTTGAAAATTTACCCAACTTCACTTCCTTTATTAAAACATCATTCATAACGATTTCAATTATCAATATTATTCCATTAATGTAACATCCCATTACTAGTGGGAAGGGTAGATTAGTAAATGGGAGTGACTAATGAGAGTTAGATGTATTTCCATGTTCATGCATGATAGGCCATACACTTATACATGAATAATGAATTTATTTGCACATGAAAATAATTGTACATGCATTCATGAATAATTTCGGGTATAATTGGAGTGATTTGAGAATTTTTGAGAATTTTGAATGTTTTTACATTGGAAATGTTAGTGGTTCGTGGAAATGCCATACTTGTAGGTGTTGGTGAATTTAGGAGTTTCCTTTGAAAATTAGGGAGTATTGAGAAAGATATATATATATATATATAT
>JANVCQ010000005.1:17646313-17657934 GCA_025531925.1 Erythroxylum plowmanianum | reverse complement strand
AAAAGAAAAATAAGAATTTGTTAAAAGATGAATTATGGGATATGTATGAATGTGAAGAATCAAATGAATTGAGGTTATGGAATTGATGAATTCCAAATTGGAAATTTGTATTGTTTTGAATGAAAGAAAAAAAAATTATATCGAATTGGATTGGTTTAGATCAAGTGTCTTGAGTTCCCAACGCTAGTTTTTCTTGGGTACACGTTTCGGATGTCAGAATTTGACTTTCAGTTTGATTGAACCGTTTCGATTCCTTTGGTTTCCGTCCACTTTTTGCTTTTCTGCCCACTTTCGTTTTGTGATCTGGTTTGTCCGCCTTTCGATTCTGCTTTTGATTTGTTTCCGTTGTATGATTTGAGTGGCCCACGCTTTATGTTTTCAACCCACGCTTTGTGCCCACGCTTTTTGAAAGTATAAGTTTGCTCACGTTTCGCCAATGTTTCCGTTTAAGAGTTGGGTTCCAGAAACGGGTCCCAACAATATGCTTCTCCTCTAGTCACTGCGATAGTTTTCTTTGACTTTTGTTTCTCCATTCTGTACCTTACTCTGTTAATTTCCCTCTCTGCCTCTGTTGAACTAGCTAAAAGATCTTTAAAAGCTCTCTTTTTCGCCTTAACTATCCCCTGGACCTCGGCCGACCACCACCAAGCTTCCATTCGCCTTCCTCCTTGCCGTTTGGGTACCCCTTTGGATACCTCTAGGTGTTTTGTGGCAGTAGCACGCACTACAGAGGCTACACCCTCCAAATCAGATTTGCATCCCACTCACAGACCATGTTGCATTAAACCAAACTTAAGTCCTAAATTGTTCCACCTTGTCCCCTTTTAACCTCCTCCACTTAATTTTATAACACTGCGTGGTGAAAAACTGTGACCTCCATCCCTTAATCGCTAAATCCAAAACTAACAATTTATGTTGAGTCGATATGCATGCAGCCGACAGTACTTTGCAATCTTTGCACTATGATCTAGCACCTTTCCTGACAAGGAGATAATCTATTTGCATCTTAGATGTGCACTCTGAAAAGTTACCAAATGCGCTTCGTTTTTCTTAAATAGGGAATTAGCTATAACTAAATCATACACTACAACCATGTCTAATAAAGCAATCCCATTATCATTTCTACTGCCATACTCGAAGCCCCCATGTGCTCCTCTATATCTGTCAATACCAGCCCCTATATGCCCATTAAAATCACCTCCAAGGATGATTTGCTCTGTATCAGAGAATTGTAGCAGCATCCCATCCAGTGCCTCCCAGAGCAGACATTTTTGTTGTACGTCTGGACCCAGTTGAGGTGCATACGCACAAACGACATTGAAAACCACATTGCTAAAAACAATTTTAGCTACCATAATCCTATCGTTTACCCTTGTAATCCCCACCACTCTATTTATAAGTTCCTTGACCACTAGGATACCGACCCTATTCTGCTTCCTCGTATTTCTCGAGTACCATAGTTGGAAACCTCTTATTTCCTTTGCTTTAGCTCCTGACCACTTAGTCTCCTAAATGCAGGCTATTTGTATCCTATATTTGTATAAAATGTCCACTAATTCTAAGGATTTACCCGTAAGGGTCCCACTATTCCAAGAGTCGATTCTCATTTTGTCCTCTCCTTTTTTATCCCGGCATGCGGCACGCATCAACTCGCTTGCACTGGTACCAACCGGTCAAATTAAGGACATCCCTTCTGTCTCGTATATACACTCGTTCCTTAGGTCTAATCCTAAAAAGACCTTAAAAATCTGGTACTAATATTAACAACACTAAAAAAAAATTAAAATAACTATATATATATATATATTAAAAAACTAATAATAATAATACTAAACATACTCGTAATAAAAACAATACCCAGTAATAATACCAATACTACATATAATAATAATAATAAAGACTAAAACAAATACACAAAGACAATAAATATTTTAAAAAATAACTACGTAAAATAAATAAATAAACTAGTAATAATACTAAGCTACTAATAATACCAAGACTATTAACAATACAGAAGGCAATGTTAGTAATATTAGGCAACCTAATATACCCTCAATAATTTTTCTTAATATCAATTATATCTTTTAACCCTAACCTCCTTTTTTCTAGACTCATTTATTACGGTCCATAAAAATTGTATATAATTAATAATATTGTATATTATTTCTCCTTACCCTAGTAATAATATTTCTATATTATTAATAATAAATTGTATATAATTAATAATAAAATAAAAAATTTAATAAAATTTTATTAATGAAAATAGAAAATAAATAAAAATTATTCTTTAATTGTTTGTATATATTTCTATAAAATAAAAATATAAACAAATTATTTTTAAATATAAATCACATATAATATAATAAAATAAAATTTAGTGAAATAAAATATATTAAATAATTAATAATAAATTTTATATAATTAATAATAAAATAAATAAAAATTTTATTATTTTAAAATATAAAACATATAAAAAATTATTTGTCATGGTTGTAACTTGAATCGTGACTTTTTTAATTGGACATGATTTTTGTTTTAAAATCATAGCATTAAACTTCCTATAACAACTATTTTAATATTAGGGGTATAGTTACTTATTATACATTACATTACATTCCATTTTATCCATCTTCTAAACAACATTTCACTACATTATATTATAAACCCTTCTATCCCTCTCAAATAATTTTTTACTATATTGTATTTCATTCTATTATAAACCGTTCCATTCTGCTTCATTCCATTCCATTAATTAACATCTAATCAAACAGATCCTAAGTCACTCTTTGAAGATAGTTTTTGCCTATTGAGAAATGAGTTTGGTGTGTGTAAATTATCTGATATTATATTTGTGTGAATTTTCTATGCTACTTCTCTCTATAAACATTAGCAGGATCCTTTTACTTTATAAGGGTCCTCTCAGGTTCGTGACGTTCTTTTAGTTTAGTAGGCTCCTTCTAGTATAGAAGGCCCCTTTGTTTTAGAAGACTCCTCTCAGTTTTAATATTGAAGATTACACGTATCTTAAAAAAGAAGTCATTCATAGAGCCGCTTCAACATTTAAAGAAACGTATACATAGTTCTGATAAGTGGTTATACGGGACTGACAAAGAATGCACGCATGATCCACTTCCTCTTTTAACGTGTATGATTGTCCTTCTTAACACGAAATTAACGCTAAAAAATCATTTAGCATTCCTTAAGCAAGCTTCTTTCTTCTACTCATCCTCATTATTCTTCGAAGCACCACTCTTAACTCTCTGCACTTTAACTTTCTATTTTCATCTCAAATCTTCTAAACCTCGCCCATTGTTCCTACAATAGCCAGAACAAAATCAAAGGGATAAAAGAAAACCTTAACTTCTACTGCTAGCCCTGGTGAAGCTCATGTTTATGATTTCACTCCTACTTAACCTGTATCTATCTCTTCTATACTTGGATATTCTACTCCTCAACCTGGTTCTAAAGATATGAAAGTTTCTGGAGTACAATGGATCATCAATGATACTGATTCAGACAAAGAATCAACTCAAGTAATAAGACATCCACAAACCAAAGGAAGTATTGTAAAATAAGCATATGAAATTTATCAAGAAAAGGAACCCCTGTTGTTGAAAAGAAAGAGGAAGAAGAATCCAAAAAAAGAAAAAGAGAAGAAATAAAGGAAAAGCACTTATGACTGAAGATATTATTAAGGATCCTATTGATAAAAAAGTTATTTCATGAATAGATGATTCCTAAAGAAAAAATGGCAAAGAAGATAAAGATAGATATATAAAAAGGAAAGACATTAACACCACCAAAAATGTTTTAATTAAAGGAAGCTGATGTCATCTACGAAATGCAATACAATAAAGAAAGGTGGTTGCTGGGTAGGTTTTGCCTCCTGTGATGTTTGATGACATAAGTATACCTATCTTTCCTTACTTTGTTGCCATTACTTGGGAAGATTTTTTGAAATTAGATGAGATCATATGTGATGAGCTGGTCAAGATATTCTACACACACATAAGAAAAGAAGAAATTGATGGAAAGTTAGCCATTGTCTTATGGGTGTATGAATGTGAAATTTTAATTTTCGAAGAAATTTAAGGAAATATATTAGACATAACTCCTATAGGGAGAATTGATTTTTCCTGTAAGTGGGATGTCAATGATCTGGATTTGGTAGAAGTTGTTAATTCCGTACGCCTTTGCGCTGAAAACACCTAAGATGGGAGTCCTTGGAGTAGAAAATTAAATTTACTGCCTCTATACCTCACATTGTTTTTAACTACCACAATCATTTCTAGGAGTAGCTCTGTTGAAAGTTGCAATTTGTTAGATACTTATGTAGTGTACAACTTGCTAAAAGGGAACAGAAAGAATCTTCTAGCAATTAGCTTGACATTCATACTAGATAAGGGAAATTACAAGAATATCATTAGTTGTCTGCCTTATAAAATGCTACTCTCTAAGATTTGCATCCATTATACCTTTTCATAATCTAAATTGGTACATATTAGCTAAGTTTCATCCTTCCATTCCTGACCAATTTGGATACAAATTGCAAAACAATGTCTAGGTAGGCACAAGATTTGAAAGACTAGCAAAAAACTTAGATCATTCACCAGACCAACAAACTCCTATCCCTCCTCAGCATGAAAATATTATAAATCTCCATCAATAGCTCAAGGACATTCAAGCCAACCAAGAACAAATGCGAGAAAAAATAGCTATCATGCAAATTCAGCTTCTTGAAATGTAGATTTTACTCAAAAAAAATTTTTGAATCTCATCAGTAACTATGTTGCGATTTTTTCCTACACTGTTCTTACATACTTATGATATTGTTTGATGCCTTCATTACTCTTTCCCTCTCTTTTTTTGATAATGATAAAGGGGGAGAATTACAATGATATACTTTGCCTTGATGATATATTTTCAAATGTTGCATTGATAATAAAATATATTTGTTATTGATGATATATTATACTGAAATGTTGATGAACTTGTGGAGTTTAAATCTGTGATAAGCAATCGATAGTTTTTTTACTTTAGAATTTAGGCTCCTTCTAATTATAACTGCAAGTTAAGTTTACAGGTATCTTTCGAAACCCTTTATTATTTTTTGAATTTTGAAATATATCTATTATTGTTTGTCATCATCAAAAAAAGGGGAGATAGTTAGCTCAAGGTTTATGTTTAACGATTTTAGTAATAACTACATAATATTTCAAAATTCAAATTGGATTTATTTCCTTGTTATAAGCAATAATATAATTCTTAAAAAGAAGTAAAATTATATAATAATTGCTTCCTTTTTCATAGGAACCTTCTTTATACACTTACCTTTTTGGAAATGGTTCCATGGCATCCAAAATGATCTTACTAATTCAAATAATTATTTTCAGAAGCCTTGACAGAACGTCTGAATGTTGAAGATTCTAACAAAGATGTTATCAAAGATACAAAGCTAACTAAGAATGGAAATGATGCAACAACTAGTTGAAGGAGATGACTACTTAAGAAAAAGCCACTGCATTTGCAAAAGAAACAAACACGAGACTTATGAAATATCTTAGAGCATCAATATGCTTGAAAGTTATATCAAACTCTTTGTGCTTTAGAAAATGATATCACTCTATTGAGAGAAACTATGAAATGCTTCATGCAATTTTTGCTGAGACCTTATAGAAGCTAGCAAAATACTACTATTGAGAAAGGTTGAAGAACCTTAAAAAATATACACTTATGAGCTTGAAGAGGCTCGTCAAAATTACTACTTGGTTTTATAGTGAAATACTTAAATTGGATATTTGGGGACTGGACGTAGGCTTCATTATAAGTCGAATCAATATAAATCTATTGTGTCATTTTCTCTCTCTTCCTTACTTTTAAAATTCTGCATTATAAGTTTTCAAAAAGCTCATTTAGTTTTTCAGCTCATTTAGTTTTTCAGTAGGCTCTTTCTGCTTTTATATCACAAGAGGTCTCTTTCAAAAATTAGCAGGCTCCTATTGATTAAAACATACTCTTATCTTTTTAAGCGTTAGCAAACTTCTGTCGATTAATTAGCTTCTTTCTATTTGAGCGATAACATGCTCCTCTTAAATTAAGAGGCTCCATTTATTTTCAACATTGACAAGATCCATTTGAAAGTTTATAGGACCCTTTTTGTTGGACCTCACCCCCCACCCGTAGGTGTTTGCAGGTTATATCGCAGTGGGTGTTTGCGGTCTCTCACCAATGGCTCAATGGTGAGAGGCGTGTTGCTAGATAACAACAAAATCTTGAGGTCTTAGGTTCGAGTCGTGACCTCATCCTTGACCAAAGAGGACAATACCTTAATGTTGGATGCCGCGGTATAACCCGCAAACACCCGCCGCGATATAACCCGCAAACACCTACGGGTGGGGGGTGGGGTCCAACACTTTTATTCATTTTATTTAGCAGGATCTTATCGATTTGAAATTATCTTGATAATTATATATACTCACAATTTACTCCCTCTTGTGTGTGTTTGCTTTATCAAAAACAACCACCTTTGCTTTACAAGATATAGACATACAAAAATTGGTTGAACCTAGTTTTTGATTGTGTTATTATTTATTTATTTCATATTATTATAATCTTGCTACATATACTTTCTAAACAGTTCTTCATATTGTCTTGTTCTCATTCCTATAGTTTATACAAAGCCTTTTTGTCTCCAAAATCCACCAATACAGAGTATTTCTATATAACGGGAAAAGCTAGATCACCGTTTCATATGGTACATATATCCTTTTCTTAATGGTTTTAGAAGGAAATCAATATTCAACCAGATACTCTTTCTTATACTTCACCATTGTTAAGCTTTAGATGATCGAAGGGGTGCATTGAATAGTTTTCTCCAAGAAATGCCAGGAGTGAATTAATTTACTAATTTATGACAACATATTATTCAAATATTTCTATCAATGATTTTAGAAACTACTACTGATTATTAATCTCATAATAATAGAGTTAACGCCAATTATGTTGTGATGTATGCTTTCGAAAAGAATTCCTATCTCGACACTGACGCTGGTATGCTCCAAGAGTCCTCTCGATGAGAAGTCCAAGATGATGAATTAAAGTTGCATTCGTTGTTCGGGCGAAGTCTTTGATGATTGTCCCGAGTATCATCAAGGGGAACTGCAATCTAAAAAAGCGTAGTTGTACTTGGACCGGTTTTAATTGTTATGCTGTATCAAATTTTAAATCATCAACTGAGTGGCTGGACAGGACCACAGAATACAGATTCTTTTTGATTTAGCAGGGAGATGGAGGGGACCATGTCACTAATAGATGACATTATTTATTTCTTCTGAGACTTACGCCGGGAGGAAGGAACAAGTTATAGGCATCTCGAAGTGTTTGTTTCACTGAAGCTATTGGAAGTTATTGACAGGTACAAACACATAGTATGCATAGTTTCTTTCAGCTTCTTCTCTTCTGAAACAAAAAGTCTTCCAGCAACAACGGAAATTTACAATACAAAACGCTGTTCAACGTTGAATGGTCTGGAAGCTGAAAGTTGAGGCTTCTGCATTCATTTTGTAAGAACTAATTCAGAAACTGTGCTGTTGAAAAGCACAAAAAGTTTTATAGTTTTCAGGAAAATTAACGAATATAAGAAATTTTTTTGAAAATATTAAAGATTACATAAATTTTTTTAAAGTTACTTAAATGGTAGTTCAGAAATTCTTTATTGATTATTTAATGGCCCAATAAGATCAATTTATCTATTAGACGCTGACCTGCAGCAGCATACCACCAACTGCTCTCCTTAACATCCTTCTAGGAAGACACCCCTTTTGATTCATGTCCTCCAAGAACTTGTGGATACGGTCAAGTAGCTCACCATATTTGATTTCAGGGTAATTCTTAACCGTGTCTACGAGAATGTATGTCAGAGCTCCATTCATTTGTTTCCCAGAAAATGCCTGCGTATTATTTTAGCAAAAGATTCAATTAAGATGTAAATTAAGGAACATGAAGTCGTCATTCTCTTACTGAAGTATCTGCAGCCACTTCCTCATCTTTGCAAGCAGCAAGCGAAATGGCCAATCCACCGCTTGTGCGACCCTTTGAATGGGATTTTTCCCATCTTTTCCTGTTCCAACAGCTATACCCATTACTTCTCATGTTAGCCTCTCAAAGACAAGGGTGTTTTGAGAGCTATTCATAACCAAGGGAATACAAACATTATTCGCATAGCAACGTCGTTTTTATATAAAGGATAAACGCAATCCTTAAGTCATACAAGTTCGTTAGACATTTAACTACAAATGCTTGAGAGGACACAGAAATCTTACTCAAATCTGTTGTAAACACGTGACAGATCAAGGACTGTCCCACTATGGCAAGCATCAATAATCGCGTGAAGGGTGACACCTTCAGGGAGTGGCTCAACGATCGTTGAGTAGATCTCATTGTCTGTGATCATGCCTTCATTCATATAATCAACAGGACAAATAGTTTCATCGAATCCATCAAGTTCATCCCCTGTGAAGTTAGGTTGCCTTAAGCCATGTCCAGAGAAGAAGAAAACCAAGTAATCACCATCCTTGCAATCTTCCAATAGCCAATTCATGTACTTCTGGATGTTCTTCTTTGTTGGAGCTAACTCTATTCCTTGCTTGACTTCTGCATAACATTTGATTTTTCTTTTTTTTTTTAATAGAAGCAATCGTATATGAAATCGTCACCAACCAATATCTTCTAAATTTTCTTGCAGTAAAAGCTGCTGCATCTTAGTGAGAAAAATAGATCAATACAGCACACAAGCTTTTGGAATATCTAAAATTTCTCCTAGCTTTTATCGGATATTATTCTTAGATTTGATAGATGTTTTGATTTTATACCAAACTAATTCTTCTAATTTGACAAAACTACAATGGGATCTTAAGTTTGAGGCAAAACATACCTGTAAGGATCACAATGTCTCTTGGGTTATAACCGAAATGATTCAACAACAATGTTCTCATGCTCTTCACATCATGGACTGTTCCCTTAAGCTCATACTTGAAGCTCTTGTAGCTTACTCCAATTAAAAGCGCGCGTTTATTTGGCCTTACTGTTGAAGAAGAGTCAACGGAGGTCCTGTTGGAAGATATTTTGTTATCGGATGGGGCTGATTTCCCACTACCAACGCCAACCCTACGCCCCCACATCTTACTGACAAATCTTAACGCTGCTACGTTTCTACCCTTTGTATGATTATGCATTCCTTCAAAAGCCTCTTTAGTTCTTGTTCCATTGGGTGACTGATTGCCAGATTTGTTGCAAGAGAACTCAGAGTTCATCATCATCTGTTATATTTCTCGCTTATCATGCAAAATAATCAAATCGAAGAGCATACAAGCAGGTTGGACAAAGCTTAATTCGCGGAACCTAAATTAAATGGAACATCCCAAAAGATCATCCATCATTTGACAGATGCAAAAAGTGATCCTCCTGCCTTAAAAACAACTTAGATTGATAACTATCTAATATAAGCATCATGGGCAACTGCGTGATGACTTCTTGTAGGCTTAACAATCTGTTTAGAAATGCAAGAAGTGATGCAAATGGCGTCAGGTCTGTACATGCTGTGTTCCATATTAGAAAATAGGACTGGAGAGATTAGTTTACGGCCCAAATACCACTTTCAAAAACATTAACTAACTCTTCTACGGTAGCACTTAATTGAAGTTGTTAGCTGCGAACATTTGATTACCTTTCTGCTGCTCTGCTGGTCCAAGATATAGAATTTTTTTTCCAGCAAGCCGACTGTATTGTGATGTCAGTAGCTGCTAAGAAGGTCATGCATAGCTTCACAAGGCATAAATATTATGCGAGGCATACTAGAGAGCAAAATCTTTGTTTCTTGTAGTAGGATTACTCTTTGCCTCAGCATGCGTTCCCATAGGGTAAAGACAAGGGATATCTCGATGCTGTTCTCTTTATTCGGTTTCCAGAGACGGAATAATATTGTTCAATTACTTTATCTTACGAAATTGGGCTCTCTTTTCTGTATAGCCAAACTATGAGTCTACGAAGCAGAATCCAATGTTAACATTGATGGATTTGGGAGTTCACTTTTACCGGAGATGTATATCATAAGTGTAGTGAAGGAATATGTTTATAGGTTTTGATACTACATTTTTGCCCAAAACTTTAAAGCAATAAATTTATGAGTTCTTTTGATTTATATGTCCTTTATTAGTTCTATCTCTTTCTAATATAAGATTTCTACTCATATTTGACATCCTAATAATAACCTTCTCAAGTCTCAACTTTCACATTATGTTTCTATAATGATATTGTTCAATTGCTTTATCTTATGAAATTGGGCTCTCTCTTCACTATGATGTAGAATCTACAGTTAAAATTGTTAGATAGGGGAATCAACTTTTAGTAGAGATATAACTTATGAATTTTGACGTCATACTTTAACCCAAAATCTTAAAACATTAAATTTATGAGTCATTTACTAATTCTATCTCTTTTCAATGTCATATTCTTAGTCATATTTGATATTCCAATAAATATATCGTCCATCGTTAACTTGACATAAACATACGAGAATTTAAAGATTCGCTGCGTTGAATGCAACCTTGATTCTTCTTAATCTAATTAAATTAACAAATGTTTCTTTCTTTTATTCTTAGGATAAATCAAATCTGTTTTTTTTTTTCTTGAACCCTGGACCAAGTTTCCTCACAGAACTGCTTAGATTAGCCTCGTCTTTTCTACATATATTCTTCTTTTTTAATTTAAAACAAAATCAATCTGAAACCGTGAGTAATTTATTCATGATCGGTACGAGATTGTCGTGAGGATCACGGAGGGATGATAAAGCTAGTCGTCGATGCTTTTGCTTTCAAATTACGCTGACAGGCATCTAGAGATAGCTTTTTGTAGCATCATATCGTTGATAATAAAAAATAGAATAAACCTCCCATATAATTTTATTTTCTATATAATTTGAAATTATTTGTGATATGAAAATATTATTAAAATTATTCTCTTAATTATAGTTTAAAATTATTGTTGACATTAAAATTCTCTTATGTTTTGTAAAAAGTCAAGCAATAGTTACTCCATAAAATTTTACCAATAATTTCCACCGCCGATGATATTGTCTCTTTTAATGCGATGATGATTCTTCTAAGATCATTATGTTATGCTTGTCTTGTTAGTTTATGCCCTTGCAGCTAATTTATTTTAGTTGTAAATATTTATGTGATATTATTATTTATTAATCAGAGTCATTATTTATCTTTATGAATTTGTTAATTATTTAATTATTATTCGTAAAGATAATATCCTTGGAATAATGATCGTATAACTGAAATTATTATGAGATCATAATTATGAGATTCAATTTACACTTATGTATTATTCTTAAATATTCCTAGTTGTAATTTCATCAAGACTAGATATTGTTGAAACGGTAAAATTATCACACATTATGTTTTTTTCTTATGAAGAAAGTAATTGATCTCATTAATTAAAGTATAGAGATACTTAAACTAATATGTGGGTGATTATTAAAGAATAAGTCACTGAACTGACCCGATTATGAGAATTCCGAATGGAATATTACTTATGTGTCTATGGACTATCTCATA
>JANVCQ010000005.1:17613880-17644993 GCA_025531925.1 Erythroxylum plowmanianum | reverse complement strand
ATTGAGAAATTGATTAAGGAAGATGGAAGAAATGAAAAAGAAAGGAATGAGAAAAGAAAGAAAAAAAAATTTATACCGAATTTTGATAGTTCGGGTCTAAGGTTTCCATCGCGACGCTTTTTCCTAAGAGTATATTATCGGATGTCGATACTTGTGTTGCAGTTCGAATGCTTCGTTCGATTTGTATTCGATTCGATTTGGTTTCGATGTGCTTCCGCTTGAGTTTTGCTTCCGCCTCGTGTTTTTCGTGCGTTTCGTTTCGTTTCCGTTTTTGTTTTTCGGTTGGGATCCGGTTTCCGGATCGGGTCCCAACACTACCGGCCGTATAGATTGTGATTGGCAAGAGAAGTCATGGTTCAAAGGTCAGTCGGGTAGGATTTTTGGATAGATTAGTAGATTGTGTATATTTTCCTCTTTCATATAGTACTTTTGTATTAAGTTTTGATGATGTACATATAGAAAATGTTGAAAGACACAATGTAGACATTCGGGTTTTATGAAATGAAATGAGGAAAAAGTTAGTTTTAAAATATGGTGGTTTTTTTATTGATGTTTTATAAGTGAATATATGATGCCAGTAAAGTGAATATAATGATCGAACGTAGCTTGCCCTTATTATAGGTTATGTACCGAAATGATCTCTGAGCGTCCCGGTGTGCACCCTGCGATAAGGAGGTGCTACACATACATCATACATAAATCAATTTCATCGATCATAAGTCAAAAACTAACAATTTAATTATTCAACAAACATAATTACACAAAACATACATAAATAATTTCCATCCACAATAATTTTAAACAATTTTAATTCAAAGTGCCAAACATGAGGATCAAGTTGAAGGGTACAACTTACATAATCACCAAATATTGAATGAAATATCTTATACAATTGTTCATATACATTTATTCATAACATAAGGATCAAGTTGAAGGATATATTCATAACATGATGATCAAGTTAAAGGATATAACTTCTTTGGAAATGTTTTTTTTCTTATTTAAAGCCTTGAATCTTCTTTTCATTTCTAACAAACCATAATATTATATCCACCATTCTATATTTGGTTTTTAAATATATAAGTTCCTTCTATAATTTTTAATGGACATTAATGTCTTAGTATAAGTGGTTGGAACATGTTCATAATTTAGAAAAAAGTTCCTTTTGGATACACATACATCACTACTTTCACATATTATCCATTATAAATATATATGATAGCCCAAACATATATATTACCAAATAATTCAACATATTTTACATATTGATTAAATGGAAAGAAATGTTAGTTTATGTTTCCAACTTTCTCCAATTTCAATTTAAAGTTTGAAACATCACACAACATACAAAAACAATTTCCATTTCCAAATTCCAACAATTTCATTTCTAACATTTTCCAACAATTTCAATTTAACCAATTACAAAATGTGCATAAACTATTTCCATTTCCAACATTTTCCATTCCCAATAATTTCCAACAATTTTGAACATTTTCAATTCAAAGTTTCAAACATCACAAAACATACATAAACAATTTTCATTTCCAAATTTCCAACAATTTTATTTTTAACAACCAAAATTTTGATTTCTATCAACCATCAATTTCAACCCTCACAAATTCACAATTCACAAAATAATGAAATGTATATAAACAATTTTCATTTTCAACAATTTCCAACAATTTTCATTTTTAATTTCCAATAATTTCATTTCTAACATTTTCCAACAATTTTACTTCAACAATTACAAAACATACATAAATAATTTCCATTTCCAACATTTTTTATTCCCAATAATTTCCAATAATTTTCAACAATTTCAATTCAAAGTTTCAGACATCACAAAACATACATGAACAATTTTCATTTTCAAATTTCCAATAATTTCATTTCCAACAACCAACAATTTCAACTATCCCAAATTCAGAATTCATAAAATAATGAAATATATATAACCAATTTGCATTTTCAATAATTTCTATTTCCAAATTCCAACAATTTATAACAATTTCCAACAATTTCAATTCAACAATTACAAAAACATGCATAAACAATGTTCATTTCCAACAATTTTCATTCCAATAATTTCCAACAATTTTCATCATAAACATACCAATAATTTCCAAAAATTTTCATCACAAAATTTACATAAACAATGAAATACAATGATTTTTTTCAAATTTAAGAGCAAAATATACACCCAAAAAATTAGAAACCAATTCAATGTTGGGTTGAGTCGGGTTTTGATCTGGATCTATTTTAGATCTAGAGATTCTAGGGAGATTTATGACTGTGACTGGTGTGGTGGTGGGCCAGTGGCATTAGGTGGGTTGGGGGTAGAGGTTTTAAGAATTTTTTTTGCAAAAAGACCTCCAAAAATGTTAAAATTTCTAGTACCGGTTGATATATGGTCGATATTTTGAATACCAGTCGGTAGCAACTGAAATAGACTGTATAAGAATTGGCACCAGAACATCACATTCTGTACCATTTCTCGGTTGGTATGGTACATACCGCCCGATACCAGCAGATATGGTACGAGATTCATAACCATGAATCTTTGTATGTAATGTATCGAGGGAGAATTTGGCAAAAGTGGGACTAGCAAACTTAATTAAAAAATTTTCAATGATTGCCATTATTAGTTTTAACACCATAATAATTATTTTATTTTAGTGACATGTTATTATTAATTTTGGATGTCACAATAACAATAATAATAATAATAACTTTTTTAGGCCTAAGATATTTTAAACAAATCTATAATTTTGGTTTATTGTGTTTTATATAGATTAATTATGACCATTTCATGTGTATTTGGCACATATATTTCACCTACTTAAAACTTTAGTAATAAATTTTAAATATCTCTAAATTTAAGTATATTCAGTTCTTCAGTTTGATTGGTTGAAATAGTATAGTCACCAAAGTAACCTCTGCTGTAAAAACTTTTTGATTGTGAATTATTAAGCTAGTGATGCGCGTATTTCTTTATGCAGACAATTTGTCGACCCAAAGCAAGATTGTTATTTGCCAAGGCTTACATACATATGTGGTAAATGAGTGTGTGATAATTATTAATTGTTCGTTATGAGTGTTAAGTCAACATAAAGGAAGGTTGGGCCTGGGTTGCTCCTAACTAGGTCCGGCCTGACTCCCAAGCTGGGTGACTCGTGGGTCTTCAAATGCCAACCCATGGCCCAGCCCATATACAATTTATCATTTTGTAATTTTTTAAAAAATAAGGATGGCTCGTAGGTTGGCCCATCCCATCGTTACTTTTTTAAAAATTACAGAATGATATCATTTTTGTCTTTTTGGTCAGGCTGAATAATTTTGGCCCATGGTCTAGTCAACTGGGCTAAAATTGACATCCCTAGCTAATTAGTAGATTGGATTTTATCATTAACACTCAATTACTATTTAAAAAAACAAATTGTGAGTCAACTCTCTGTCTAAAGTCTAGATTTAATGCCACTCCAATTATCATGAGATGGAATGATATTGATATAATCAATCATTAATTGGTTAAGGTTATAAGTATTTGTGAGCTAATTGCGTTTTGTTTGTTGTTCTATATACAGTTTTGTTAATGCTTCTTTTGTTATTGCCAGCATTGATAACATTCCAGTGCTTAGTGGTAGCAACTTTAACACTTAGAAAAATAAGATGACTATGTTTATGGGATATATGGATCTAGACCTCGTATTATGAAAGCTGCATCCTACACCTCTTACAGATCAAAACTCTCATAAGGATTGAAGAGTTTTTCAAAGGTGGGATGGCTCTAACCCCAGTAATCTTATAATGATGAAGAATCTTATTCTAGAGATGTTTCTGAACACTATGTTTAAAGAAATGGATGTTAAAAGATTCCTTAACACTTTTGAGAAATGTTTCACCGAAAGTGATAGGGCAAGGACGGGTACAACTTTAAGGAAACTTGACTCTATAAGGTATAAGGGTAATTGGATCATAAGGGAGTATATACTTGAAATGTTTCATCTTATAGGAAAATTGAATACACTAAAGATAGACCTCTCAGAAAACTTGTTTGTTCACTTAGAGTTGATATTTCATCCTTTATAATTTAGTTAGTTTCTAGTTGTTTAAATGAAAAATAGACATTGAATAAGCCCATCTCTCACTTAGTGCAAAAGGAAGATAGGATGAGACAACACAAAACTAGTGCTCATTTTGTAGCAAAGTGATTGTGGTATCAAAACCATAAAAGAAACATAAGGATACTGATTGTGTTAGTCGAGCTTTACAATTATAGCCCTCAAATATCGCAAATGCACAGGCTGTGAATTATAGTAATTGAAAGGTCAATCCCACGAGAAGGGTGAACTAATCTAATTCTAAGGTGTCTAAGGCTCAGAGAAATAACAAAGAGAAATTAAAAATGAAACAAGAATATAAACACAGGAATTTGATTGCAGCAATTCAACTAAAAAAATTAACACAAAACAAGATTTGAAATTGACTAACACAAAAGGTCACTATGGAAATTAGTCAAGAGAAATTACCATATTATGAGGGGATTCTACCTATCATTAATGCTAACCTAGCCAATTATGTGTTATCGAGGTGTTAGTTCTAGACTATAGTAAGGAGAATTACTCTCTCGCGAGTTATAATCCCACGCCCTAAATTATTAACCCTAATTGAATTATGGAATTTGCAATATGTCAATTAATAAAAGACCTACAATTAAAATTAGATCAAAAGCTCTCTACTAAACTACTGAGTCTTACACGGGATCTCTCTCTATACAAAAACGGATATGATTAACTATGTAGTCTATTAGATCGCCTAACTCTCATTAACCTAATCTAATCATTTTTATACAACTCATCCTCTCGATTTGTTACTGAAATATGAAAAAATCGAAGTCAGTTATAACACCCAATAAATAAAACATAAAATCGACTATACTAACATTAAATCAAAGTAAAATCTCAAAGGAAGAGTTACAACATCATCAACAATCAAAAACTCATCATCATACAATCCTTTTCAATCTTATATATTAAATGAACAAAAATGAAATGGAAAGGAAATAGAACTTGGATTAGACAATCCAGGAAGGAAGCTGTATTAAGAGACCACCTAATCTGAGAAGCAGTAGTGTTAGGATATGTTTTTTCTTCCCCTTCTTCCTCTTCTTCTTTTTTCTTTCTCTTCTTTTCTCTCTCTCTTAATCTTTCTAAAAGTGGCAAAATGTAGGAGCTCCCTTTAGGTTTACATCTCTTTCCTTTATATAGTTTTTCCAATTAAAGTAACATTAGGGTCTTTTTCGGGTCCGAAAATCCAAAAAATCCCTCAAAAACTTAAAACCAGAAGCATCCCTATATCTATCCACATGCAAGCCAAGAACGTGGCCCTTAATGGCACAATCATAGCTAGGACTTTGGCCTTCTGTCACAATCATGGCAGATTATGCCACGATCGTGGCTCTTTGCACTTGCTTCTGTCATGACTGTGGCCCTGGGTTAGCTCCTAAGTCATCTTCGAATCTTCTATGTTTTCCATTCTTTGACTTGAAACACTAGCAAACTTATTAAGGCACCTCAGATATATAAAATTAAAGCTCAAAAGCATACTCTAACCCAAAAATTGCTTAAAACACAAATATCTACTAACTAATACAATTCTAACCTAACCACACACTAAACAATCAAATTAACAACTACATACAAACTACACTACCCATAAAAACACGAAGCAATCTACAACTATCAGATACATATGGTGGATATAAGGGAAAGAAATGTTTCTTTTGCAAAGTTCATTCTCATATGTTGAAAGCCTGTGTCAAATAACATGCTTAGGAAGTAAAGAAATGTATGTCTTTTACTTTTATTTGCAATAAAGTTAATTTGGTCATACTACTAAGAGATACTTGGTGGTTGGATTTTGGTACTAGAACTCACAAAAGTATATCTATGTAGGTTGCCTGAACTATCGAAAGCCTAGTCATGATAAGAAGTACATTTAGATAAGGGCTAGAAATTTGGTGGAAATTTTAGGCATAAAGATGTTTCGGTTATTGTTGCATACTAGTTTCTATTTAGAATTGAAGAGCACATTTGTTATACAATCTTTTAGGGTAGATTTTTTTCAATTTCTATATTAGACAAAGAAGGATTTGTTTTTTTATTTAGCAAACAAAATGTTATGTTTATTTTAATTTTATTCATATTGGAACTTGTAATTTATCTGATCATGACAACCTTTATTTACTTCATACAGTAAATTCGTATAGTGAATCCCGTAATGTTGAACCAAAGCTACCAAATGCAAATTATCAAATGAGAATTCTTTATTATTATAGCATAAATGTTTAGGATATATCTCTAAAAAGAGAATTTATAAGCTTGTGTCAGAAGGGATTCTTGAAACACTTGATGAATTAGATTATGATCTTTGTATTGAGTGCATAAAGGGAAAATAAAAAGAAGAGAAAAAATAAGAGCTGGGAGAGATAGAGATGTCTTAATGTTGATTCAAATAGATATTTGTAGGCCATTTCCTATATCTTCATATAATAGTCAACATTATTTTATCATGGTTATAGACTATTACTCTTAATATCTCTACTTATACTTAATTCATAAGAAGTCTCAAGCATTGGAGACATTTTAAAGATTTTTAAGTTTGAAGTTGAAAATCAACTTGGTAAAACTATTAAGGCCTTGAGATCTACTCATGATGGTGAATACTACAGAAGATGTGACAAATCAGGTGAACAATGTCTAGATCTATTTTCTTGATTCCTAAGTTAGTGTGGGATTGTTCCTAAATACACCATACTGGCTTCTCCAAACATGAATGGTGTAGTGGAGAGATGAAATAGAACCCTTTAGGGTATAGTACAAAGTATGATTTATCATCGACTTTACCCTACTTACTATAGGGAGATGCATCAAAGACCACAATGTACATACTAAATAGACTTCCTATAGAAGCTACAAATAAAACCTCTCATAAGTCATAGACATGTAAAAAACATGTCTTAAAGCATTTACACATATGGGGACGTCCAGTTCAGGCAATGCCCTATAAGCCAAATGAAAAGAAATTGAGTGTAATAAATATTATTAGTTATTTATAGGATATTCTAAATGATCACTGGGACTTAAAGTCTACGATCCAAAAATAAGAACATTCTTTAAGACAAGAAATGCTCAGTTCTTTGAAGATGTTGAGTTTGGCAGAGAGATAAGGATAATGACTTTGACTTTGAAGAGAAGTCAACCAATGTTCCTCTTCCTATAGTTATTGTTGATCATGATCAAGTTTTCATTCCTAATGTGATTCAACAACATCCAATATAAATACATCACAATGTGAGCTTCCTACCCATTAAAATCATCCAATTGTTTCTCAATCCATTTTTCTTAAGGAGCTTAGGGATAAAACTCAATAGACTCAAATTCGAATAAAACTAGTGGCTTTAAAAAGATCCACAAAGGAATGGAGAAATGTAATTCTAGATGATTATAACACATTTCTCTAAGAACATGAGGAAAATATTAACTTAGTAGGAGATGATCCACACACCTTCTATGAACTAATTAAAAGTTCTAACTCTAACACGTGATTTAATGCCATGGGTAAGGAAATGCAATCCATAAGAGGTTTGGTATCTTATTCCATTGCGTAAAGGTGTGAAACCTATTAGTTTTAAATAGGTTTTAAGACTAAAAAAGACTCATAAGGCAATGTGGATAGATATAAGGCTCATCTTATTGTCAAGGCAATGTGGATAGATATAAGGCTCATCTTGTTGTCAAATGATTTACTCAGAGGGAAGCCATTGATTATAAAGAGGCTTTCTCTCCAATTTTATTTAAAGATTCTTTTAGGATTATTATGGTAGTTATGGTGCATTTTAATCTTGAGTTATATCAAATATAGGTTAAAAAAACTTTTTCTTAATGGTGACATTGAAGAAATAATTTATGTGAAATAACTAGAGGGGTTAGCATTTGAGGAAACTAACCAATTGGTTTGTAAACTGTAGAAATATGTATAAGGGCTCAAGTAAGCTTCCTGTTAATGGTATCAAAAGTTTTATCAAGTTGCTCTTTCATTTGGCTTTGAAATGAATTTTGTCGAAGATTATATGTATCATAGATTCAATAGGAGTATATTCATTTTCATGGTCTTATATATGGATGATATTTTACTTGCTAGTATTGATGAGTGATTGGACCCAAGTTTCTTATATAAATTGGTGACATTTTCATAGTTTTTATTACACTTCTTGGCTCTTATTTTTAGATGTTATGCTTAATCTGACTCTTTGGTGCTTGCCTTTATTTTATGTAGTTTGTAAGTAAAAATGTCACAAATAATTAGTAATTACACCAAATTAATTTTCTTGAACAATTGATACTACAACCTACCATTTGTTATTGTAGGAGACTTAAAGAAGTAGAGGCAAGTAGTGAAGGTTGAAAATGATAAATCAAGAAGTCAACAAGGCAATAGGAAGTTTGTCGTGGCGAAACATATGAAAAGACCTTTCGGGAAAATGTCTTTGTGGCATGAAGTTCACGTCGCCATGGCGAAGAAACCAAAAACTCCAAACAAAACCTTTCGGGAAAAGTTCACCGTGGCAAACTCATCCTGTCGTCGTGACAAACCTTTGAAAACTCTTAACTATTTTTGGAAGTTTTACCCACTGTTCCAATCCGGCCCGACAACCCATGTTAAAAAGAAACCTAATCGAGATAAAAGAGAGCTGACACTTCTAAAAGAAAAAATATCACATCCTTCGACTCCTTTACCATTCGTTCACCATCTCCACACAATACACCACCATTTCCCCTCATTTTTCACCTTCGGTAGCTACCATGGATGCTTTTAGTGTGTTCTCGGTCATTAAGTCTCTTTGAGCTATGCATGGCTAGGCACCTCTCTCCTCTTGAAGATGTAGCGATGGTTTGAGTTCAATGGGCTTCAAAGGGGAGTAGCTTAATCTATGTTTGGCTATGATTTATGAACTCCTAGGTTTAAGAATTGTAATTTGTAGTTGAACATTCTTGATTAGAGTTTAATCAAGTGTTGGATATTTAATATGTTATTGGGATTTGTTGATGTAGAACTTTGAGCTTAAATATATAAAGTCTCATATATGTCTATTTGTGATCTTGTTGAATCTCTTTTATCTTGCATAGTTGTGTTTGATATTGAGTTGATTTGAGATGCCAAAATGACTTGTTACATTGACTTACCCATTACACACACTAAGGGCATTCAACAAGGTCTTAAGAAATGAAGTTCATTGATTTAGACCTTGGGCTTAAAGAGTTCTTTAAGGTTTATCATTTGAAACTTAGTGAATTCTACCCCCATAAAAAAAAATTGATTTCGAACTATGAAAACCAAGCGCATTTTCAAAAGGATTCTATCACATTTGACCATTGTCTTTATTTTTCTGATTTCTATTCCCAAAATCCAAAAACACTTTTTACACATTTTTCTTACAATTCATTTAATTTTGATAAGATTTTCAAAGATCGAATCCCTCTTCCTTAACAATTTAGCTTGCATTTAATGGCACATAGGTTAGCTTAGATCCATTCATTTAGATTCCGATTAAGTTAGACGACCTAGGTTGCATTCTATATTGCAATCCTTGGAATTAAATTTTTGATTTGACCTCTAAGGGTAAGAGTAAAAAGGCTCGAATCAAAATGGTGTCGTTGCCGGGCTAGATTAGTTGTTGTCATTTTTTGCTGCTGAGTGAGGTGAGGAACCTTGGTTTAAATTGCATTTTAGATAGTTTAGTTTCATACTTGTCAATAATATAGGATTTCATTTTCTTTCCTTAGCATAAAATTTTGAAAACACAAACAAATAGGATGCCGAACTTTTTGCACTTTTCATACTTAACATTTTTACACCCGCATAGTTTTGAACATTTCTTTATTGCTTTTTGATACATACATATTTTACTTGCATACTTTACTCTCACACATACTGTCATACACCCACACACTTGCATCCATCATATCTTGCCTTTTTATTAAACTTTGTGTGCTTGCAAATAATTTTTGTTATTTTTTATTTATTTTATTTTCATTTGAATTGTTTCCGTGCATGGCCAAGAGAGTTAAACTTCTACCTTTCTACCTTGAAATTGAGAGACGTTTGAGAAAGATTAGAAAGGAGACGAGAGAAAAAGAGAAAAGTCAGGTAGTTGTCGAAGAAGAGTCTAGTCGGCTAAGTAGTGAGAGTGAGTTGATAGAAAAAGTGATCATGGCTGAGAACCCAGCTTTTCTACAAAATCCTAACTTTCATGCTAACTAACCTAGGAATGGTGATAATGGAGGTAATGGGCACCATGAGCGAGTGGTTGAGAATAATGGGAATCAAAGAAGGAGGACCATCAGGGAAGCAACAACCGCTGATGTTAATTATGATCCATTTACTGCTACTTGTCCTAATTTTGAAGTAAATTTTGAAGTTAAAGGATTACTCATTAACTCTTTTCCTAAATTTCATGGCTTGACAGGAGAGGATCCCTACATGCATTTGCAATCTTTGTCCATGATCTGTCAGAGTATGAATCAGTAGGAGCTTCGCTTGATCAAGTTTTATGGAAGGTTTTTCACCTGTCATTGGAGGGAAAAGCAAGGGAGTGGTACATGAGCCTCCCAAGGCATATGGTGAATGCCTACCATAGTTAGGCCAATCTGAGGAAGGCATTCTTGGAGAAATATTTTCCAGCCTCCAGAACTTTGTCAATGAGGAAGGAGATCTATTCAGTAAGTCAAGATTATGATGAGTCACTATATGACTATAGGAATCACTTCCAAGATCTGTTGTCCAGATGCCCCCATCACTAGATACCAGATGAGCAACTAGTGCAGTATTTTTATGATGGGTTGAAAAGTTAAGATAAAGGTATGTTGGATGCGGCATCAGGAGGTTCTTTAATTGATCTTATAGCTACGGAGGCATGGGATTTGATCAAGAAGATGGTCTTGAATCATCAACGGTATCGTGTTATGGAAACCAGAGGAGTACATAAGTTAGGAGCTTCAACAGCCCAATCTAAAAAAATGGAGAGTTTGGAATATAAAGTTGAATCTTTGGAGAGTAGAGTAACCAAACAACGTTATGAACCCCAAAAGTTTGAATGCCATAACTCTCCATAGTGGGAAACAAGTGAGGTTCAGAAATCAAGATAAGTGAGAAGATGAAGAGGGGATTGAGAGTGGAGAATTAGCTTCATCAATTGAGAAAGTTAAGAAGTCCAAAAGTTTAAAAGAAAAAGCACTCTTGACAGGAAAGGAGTTAAAACAATCGAGGAGTAAAGAAGCAAATTTAGAGAACACTCAAGAATCCAGTAAGCAAGGAACCCAGGAAGCAACCAACAAAGAGGTAAGTATAAAAGACCTTCCTTTTTCGAATTCATATTTGCTTAGCAAAAGGATGAATGATTTTAAACATGAGAAAGATGTCATTGACTTATTTGGGAAATTAGAAGTCAACATCCCTTTGCTTGATCTAGTGAAAAGGGTTCCTGCATATGCTAAATATCTTAAGGACTTGTGTACAAAAAAAAGGAAGTTTAGACCTAATGAAAGAGTACAAGTTAGCTCAAATGTGTCCACACTTATCAAACCCCAAATACCTGCCAAGTGTCAAAACCCTGGATCTTTCACCATTCCGTGCACAATAGGAAAAGTTACCATAGGAAGGGCATTGTTAGATCTAAGGGCGGCAATCAATGTGATGCCTTAGTTTGTCTACACATCATTAGGAGTTAAGAGTCTAAAGCCTACATCTGTAGTGTTACACTTGGATGATAGTTCTCTTAGGCATCCTGTGGGCATCATAGAGGACATATTGGTCCAGGTAAAGAGTTTGGTCTTTCTAGCTGATTTTTATGTACTTAACATGCCTTCTGAAGTTGTGCAGGACACTTCCTTGATTCTCGGTAGACCTTTCTTAAGGACTGCTAGTACTATGATTAGCATGAAAGAAGGTACAATCGCCATGGAGGTAGGAGATCAACAGGTGAGTTTTAATATGTATAAATCTATAAAAACATCCCAATGAGGATTATTCGCTTTTGGGAGTTCATATGGTCGATGTTGTTGTTGATGATACTTGCTCTGATTTTGAATTCAAAGAGGATTCTTTTGATTCTAAGTTGCATTCACTTGATTTTTCTAACTCATGTATGATTTTGACACCTTTTCTTGTCAGTGATAATCCCCATCAAGAAAGGTTTTCTGTTGATTTTTTAGGTGATTCTGGCATCACGAAGACTAACACCAAAAAGGAAATAGTTAAAGGAATTGTACCTCAACAAAAGTGTCTGATTGAAGGGAAGCAAAATGAGTTGGCCCAGGCCGTTGCCACCTTAGATCACCACGAGATGGGTTCAACGTCCGGAGAAAAGGGGAGTGATCTTTTCTCTCTTGAACTTAATAAATTGATTCCTTCTATTGTGCAACCTCCATTGATTGAGTTGAAACCTCTACCCTCTACATTAAAGTACACCTTCCTTAAGTCTAATGAGCGTTTACTTGTTATAATTGCCAATACCCTATCTCACAACGAGGAAGAGAGACTTCTTGCTATTTTGAAAGAACATAAGAGGGCTATAGGGTGGACTTTAGCTGACATACCTAGAATTTGCCCAACTATTTGCACATATAGGATATTATTGAGTGAGGGTTCAAAGTCTGTGAGGCAAGCCCAAAGACTGAATCCCCTTATCTTAGATATGGTTAAGAAAGAAATCACAAAATTGTTGAGCATTGGGATCATGTATCCCATCTTTGATAGTGAGTGGGTTAGTCCAATACATGTAGTACCAAAAAAGAGTGGGATAACTGTGATAAAAAATGATAGAGATGAGCTTATTCCCACTAAGGTGCAGAATTCGTGGCATGTGTACATAGATTATAGATGATTAAATGATGCCACACGAAAAGATCATTTCCCTCTACCTTTCATTGATTAGATGCATGAAAGACTTGCAGACAAATCACATTACTATTTTTCAGTTGGTTTCTCTGGGTATTTTCAAGTCCCTATTGCACCTAAGGACTAAGATAAAACCACCTTTACATGTCCTTTTGGTACCTTTGCATATCGAAGGACGCCTTTTGGTTTATGTAATGCCCCAAGAACTTTCCAATGTTGTGTGATGGATGTTTTTTTTGAATTTTTAGAGGACTGCATAGAAGTTTTTACGGATGATTTTACAGTTTATGGTAATTCTTTTGATTTTTTCCTATCTAGTCTTGCAAAAGTTTCAAAGAGGTGCATTGAAAAGAATTTTATTTTGAACTTTGAAAAATGCCATTTCATGGTCAATGAGGGTATAGTGCTAGGTCATTTGATTTCCAGTTGAAGTTGATAAAGCTAAGATTGAGGTCATATCTTCTTTGTGTTACCCTGCCTGTATTAGAGATATAAGATCATTTTTAGGACATGCAGGATTTTATAGGCGGTTCATAAAAGATTTTAGTAAAATTGCATTACCTCTTTCCAAACTTCTGCAGAAAGATATTAAGTTTGAGTTTGACGATTCTTGCATAAATGCTTTTGACAAACTGAAATCAACACTAATTTCCCCTCCCATTTTAGTCGCTCTTGATTGGAACTTACCTTTTAAGCTTTCATGTGATGCTTCTAATTGTGTTGGAGGAGCTATGTTAGGTCAATGGGAGGAGAAACTAGCAAGAGTTATCACATATGCCTCAAAAACACTGGATCTAGCTCAAATAAACTATACAACAACTGAGAAGGAGTTGTTTGTAGTAGTTTTTGCTTTAGAAAAATTTAGGCAATATCTGTTAAACTCACATGTGACCATTTTTATTGATTATGCAGCTGTTCGACATCTCTTAAAGAAACCACAATCGAAGCCTAGATTGATACGATGGGCCTTGCTTCTCCAAGAATTTGATATTGAGATAAAGGATCAAGCTAGAGTAGCAAACCATGTCACTGACCATTTGAGTAGGTTGCCAGATGATACACAGGGAGTGGACTCTTCTGAACTGACTTGCGACTCTTTTCCAGATTCAGTTTTATATACTTTAGTGTTTAAAGAACCTTGGTATGCATATATAGTCAATTATCTTATGACTAGCCTAACTCATCCTTTTATGTCTAAGTCGTAGGCCCAAAAGCTAAAGAGTAAAGCTCGGCATGCCTAATGAATGCCTAATGCATGCCTAATGAAGAATGCATGCCTAATGAAGAATTCGATGCTATAATTTTAGCTTGCCATTCCATCGTTTGTGGTGGGCATTTTAGTGCAAGGAGAACATCTAGGAAAATTCTAGATTCTATTTTTTATTGGCCTACCCTTTTTAAAGATTTATTTACCTTTTGTCGATCATATGACAAATGTCATCGTTTTGGAGGGTTAGGAAAACAACATGAAATGCCACAACAATCTTTATTATTTTGTGAAATCTTTGACGTATGGGGGAATGATTTCGTGGGTCCCTTTACCCCATCTCTTAGCTTTATGTATATCCTTTTAGCTATTGACTATGTGTCCAAATGGATAGAGGTTGTTCCTACTAGAAAAGACGATGCATAAGCAGTTTCTAAATTTCTTAAGTTAAAATTTTTTTGTCGATTTGGGATTCCTAAGGCTGTAGTTAGTGATAGAGGGACACATTTTTGTAATAGAGTCATTACTAACCTATTTTCCAAATTTGGAGTCACTCACAAAGTCGTCACTGCATACCATCCATAAACCAATGGCCAAACTAAAGTTTCAAATAGAGAGGTGAAGCACATCTTGGAGAAGATGGTAAAACCTTCAAAAAAGGATTGGAGTCTGTTCTTAGAAGAAGCACTGTGGGCCTATCTAACCGCCTACAAATCCCCAATAGGCATGTCCCCTTACCGTTTGATCTACGGGAAAGCTTGTCATTTATCGGTGGAGTTGGAGCGTAAAGCATATTGGGCAGTCAAGCAGTGCAACATGGACTTGGAATCTTCCAGTCTGGAGAGGAAGCTCTAATTTCAAGAGTTAGAGGAGTTGAGGCTAGAGGCATATGAGAATTCTCGCTGCTACAAAGAGAAAACAAATTTGATGCACGATAAGGTTCTTCAGAGGAAGAACTTCAAGGAAGGAGACAAAGTTATGTTATTTAAGGCTCATTTCACTTTTAAGCATGGAAAGTTCAACACTCGATGGGATGGGCCGTACTTAGTCAGCACAGTGCACAATTTTGGCATGGTGGAGCTTTTACATGAAGAGACAGGGATACAACTCAAAGTAAATGGCCATCTTTTGAAGCTCTATCATGAGAATCAACACCCTTTGTAATCATTAGGTTGTTTCTCATCCTTCACTTACTACTTACTTTTGCTTTGTTTTTGAATATGACATTGTGGATGCATGAGTATGTTGAATAAGTGTAGGGGAGAAACCATTTTAGTAGGACCTAGGATTAGTTTTCGGTTTATGCAGTTTTAATTCAATAATTCCTCTCCCTTTTATATTTGCTGTGTTTTAGATTTGATGCATGATACATCTTCCAAGTTTGAGGAATTTGATGAGATTTATTGGGTTGCATTTTGTTCTTTGATTGCATATTTGTGTAATTGTCCTTCACATTGAGGACAATATGATAATTAAGGGTGGGGGAGGTTGTCCTAATTTGCAATTCTTGTTTATGCATCATTTTTGGCCATTTAACCACTTTTGTAAGTCATTTGTGCGTAATATGCAAAATTTTAAACTTGGTAATTGAGGAAAATCGTTTGTTTTAAATGTTTCTGTCATTTTTTACCGCGGCGAACTCTTGGTTTCGTTGTGGTGACGCTGTGAATTGTGTTTCGCCGTGGTGAACTCTTGGCTTCGTCGTGGTGATGCTATCCTTCATGACCGCAATAGTTTTTAATCCCCTCATTTCAATAATTCCCCATAATTTGATTATTCTTACTCTTGTTGCTTGATGATTTTATAAATTGCAAAGTGGTCCATTTGTTCTTTAAAAAACCTTCTATTTTAAAATGATAGTTGGTTTGGCTAATTTCATTTTCAACATTTTCAACGCGAAGTAAGTGAGGGTACGTTGAAAAAGTTGCACTTTACGTTTTGAGATTGCGTAATTGAGATACTAACCTTATTGGAAGGATATTTGGGCCTAAATTCTTTCATTTTTCTGTGTATCTGCTTAATTTCATATCTCTCTAGAACTTTTTTTTAATTCTTTTTGTAATTCTTGATCAAAGCGTGATGAACTAGAATTTTGTTAATATGATAGAGGCAATTCTTTCAAAACCCTAATTACCCAAACACTTAACCCTTGCTAACCCCTTGAGCCATGTTTTTGAGTGCATGCGCATGTCTTAATATTGATGTCAATATTTTATTTCTAGTTCTTACTTTAAGTTTATCTTTGTAGATAGTAGATATTAAAAAAAAAACAGAAAGCTTTCTCACAGGAGAATAGTTATTGAGGAAAGCCAAGAAAAAAAAAGTAAAAACAAATCATAAAAATCAAATGGTTTTCTCACAAAGAAAAGAATGAAAAGTTCAGAAAGCTTTCTCAAAAAAGATCTCTTATGAGAAAAGTTATACCAAAAAAAAAGTGTTAGATTATGTTTGTTGTGTTGACGTTTGTTTCAGGAGGGAAATAATTGAGCTGCATGTACTCATTTTTCTTTCTTCTCTTCAATCCATTCATTTAGCCTTCCATACATTACAACCTTGAAAATTCCTCTTGACTTTCAAAATTATAGTTCTTGTAGTGGAGAGGTAGAATTATCACAAGCTTATGGTAGAGAATAGATTAAGCAGATTTTAGAGTGAAATTATCCCAAGACAAGTGAGTAGAGAGTTAAACAGTTTCCCTTGAGAGAAATATTTTTTTCTCAATCTCTTGGATTAAATTCTTATAGTGTTTATTTTCTTGGTGCTCTTTCAGTATGTTTTGGTTGATTTCTGAGAAAGTGGTCTTACCAATTTCCTACTCTCATTTTTAAGCATGGTCGAAAATTTCTTCTACACTTGTGTCTCTTTGATTTTTATAAACTTTGTCTAGGAGTATAAAGGTCTGTGGGGGAATTTGATTGAACCCAAGTTTCTTATATAAATTGGTGACATTTTCATAGTTTTTATTACAGTTCTTGGCTCTTATTTTCAGAAGTTATGCTGAATCTGACTCTTAAGTGCTTAGCTTTATTTTATTTAGTTTGTGAGTAAAATTGTCACAAATAATTAGTAATTGCACTAAATTAATTTTCTTGAACAATTGACACTAAAAACTACCATTTGTTATTATAGGAGACTCAAAAAAGTAGAGGCAAAGACTGAAGGCTAAAAATGATAAGTCAACAAGGCAACAGGAAGTTCATCGCGGCAAAAGTTGAAGTTTCGCTACGATGAAATATGAAGAATTCACGAAGAGACCTTTCGGGAAAATTTCACCGTGGCATGAAGTCCACGTCGCCACGGTAAAGAAATCAAAAACTCTAAGCAAAACCTTTTGGGAAAAGTTCGTCGCGGTAAACTCATCTTGTCACCGCGACGAACCTTTAAAAACTCGAACCATTTCTGAAAGTTTTACCCACTATTCCAATCTAACATGACAACCCATGTTAAAAAGAAACCTAATTCGGGATAAAAGAGAGCCGACACTTCTATAAGAAAAAATATCATGTCCTTCGACTGCTGTACCATCGATTCACCATCTCCAAGCAATACACCACCATTTTCCCTCATTTTTCACTATCAGTAGCTACCATGGACGCTTTCAGTGGGTTCTCGGTTGTAAAGTCTCTTGGAGTTATGCGTGACTAGGCACCTCTCTCCTCTTGAAGATGTAGCAATGGCTTGAGTTCAATGGGCTTAAAAGGGGAGTGGCTTAATCTATGTTTAACTATGATTTATGAACTCCTAGGTTTAGGAATTGTAATTTGTAGTTGAACATTCTTGATTAGAGTTTAATCAAGTGTTGGATATTCAATGTCGTATTAGGATTAATTTGTTGATGTAGAACTTTGAGCTTAAATATATGAAGTCTCATATATATCTATTTGTGATCTTGTTGAATCTCTTTTATCTTGCATAGTTGTGTTTGATATTAAGTGATTTGAGATCCCAAAATGACTTGTTGCGTTGACTTATCCATTACACACACTAAGGGCATTCAACAAGGTCTTAAGAAATGGAGTTCATTGATTTAGACCTTGGATTTAAAGAGTTCTTTAAGGTTTATCATTTGAAACTTAGTGAATTCTACCCCCATAAATTGATTTCGAACTATGAAAGCCAAGCGCATTTTTAAGAGGATTCTATCACATTTGACCATTGCCTTTATTTTTTTGATTTCTATTCCCAAAATCCAAAAACACTTTTTATACATTTTCTTACAATTCATTTAATTTTGTTAAGATTTTCAAAGATCAAAACCCCCTTCCTTAACAATTTAGTTTGCATTTAATGACATATACGTTAGCTTAGATCCATTCATTTAGGTTCCGATTAAGTGAGACAACCCGAGGTTGCATTCTATATTGCAATCCTTAGAATTAAATTTTTTATTTGACCTCTAAAGGTAAGAACAAAAAGGCTCGAATCAATGAGGAATAGTTCAGGAATCCCAAAAATTTCTTTCAGATTAATTCAAAATGAAAAATCTTGGTGAAGCGCTTTTCGTATTAGGGATCCATATTCACTATGATCATTCATGTGGAATTTTAGGATTATCTCTGAAGGGTTACATTTAAAAGGTATTACTTTGATTTGGCCTGCAAAGATGTAGACATCATGACACTCCTGTGTCTAAAGAAGACAAATTTGGTATAAAGCAGTGTCTAATGAATGAAATAAAATCCAAGTTTATGTAGAATATCCCTTATGCATCGGTGGTAGGGACCTTGATGTACACATAGGTTTGCACTCGTCCCGACCTTGCATATGTTTTTGGAATGTTTGGTAGATACCAAAGCAACCTAAAAGGAGAACGTTAAGTAAAAACAAAAAGTGTCTTCAAATATTTACAAAATACTGAGGATTATATGCTCATATATAGGATGTCGGAAAAACTTTAGATCATTAAGTTTTCTAAGTCTGACTTTGATAAATGCAAATACAATCATAAATCAACATTTGGTTTTATATTTCTGTTCACTGAAGCTACAATTTCTTAGAAGAGTATCAAGTAGACACTTATTGGATCATCCATTATAGAGGGTGAATTTGTTATATGTTATGAAGCATCTAATCATGCTATATGGCCATGCAATTTAATTAAAAGACAGTGAGTAGTCAATGGTACTGAAAGGCCGTTCAAGTTATATTATGACAATAAAGCAGCGCAGTCTTGTATTGATATAGCAACAAGAGGTCTTCTAGATTTAAACATAGAGACATTAAGTTCCTTGTTGTGAAAGAAAGGGTTCATGGTGGTTTTTTCAATATTGAGCTTTCATCAAAATAAACTCCATGATTGTGGATGCACTCAGTAAGGAATAGTTGGGTGTAGCAGAATATTAGCTAGATAAGGTTGTGTGCATGTAATGTTTTGGGAAAGAAAACCACTAACACAAATTTGTGTATATAGTCTAATAGACATTGTAAATTTTGCCTTAGTTTTCAATTGTGCTTGTAAGTTCAACCGAATCAACTAAAATATTTGTAATTTACACGATTGGTTTTTTGTTATCTTTTTACTCATCGTTGTAATTTAAATCATATCACACGAGATATTGAGTCATGTTATTTGCTTTACTTTAATATATTATCGATCAATCTAAAATTTTTTCCTAAACTAATTATTTGATCAGGATGAATTTTCATTATTGAAGATGAACGTTAATCGAAATGACACCTGACGATATTAGTTGAACATAGGACACTTCCAGTTACTAGTCAGTTTTGATCAAATTTATGAGTCCATAGTTTGGATTAACCGAAGAGATATGAGAAGTTTGTAAGCGGGCAAAGGCTAGAGAATTGGACCTAAAAGGTGGCGTTGGACGTGAAACAAGGTCGTCAGAATATAGAGAACTTCGATATGTCATCAAGGCTAAGGCTGATTTTCAGTGGCATCTGCCAATTAATGATTGCATAATAAGATCTCAAGTATGTCAATGATGAGATGATTTTAATACCAATAATTCCATCAATTTGTCAAGTTTATTCGAATAAGAGAACTGGTCGTAAAAATGATTTTCTAGTCGTCGAAATTTAGTAACAATTGGCATCATAACCTGAGATTTTTACAGAATAGCTCCACTGAATCTAGTGTAACCTCGAACCGAGGATGATTACAAGATAAAATGTTTGTGCTTGACATCAAATGGTTCAGAAGCTGAAAGTAGAGGCTTCTGCAATAATCGAATACTCATATTTAGTATCTTAACATGAATATAGAATCCGTTTTTGAAAAAGATAAAATTAGTATGTTATGTAACTGTTTCACATACGTATATGTTTACATATGTTCATATATTAGCAGGCACTCTCTTGGCCATGTGGTAGATACTAGCTTTAACCTCTTAGTCTGAAGTTAAAGTCATGATATGGATGTGGCCGGGAGGGTTGACGAGGTGCAATTTCCGGCCAAGGGTCCCTATTCTTTATGTGAAAACTACGTATTAGCATTATATTTTACTTAATACCAAATGAATAACGCTATATACCTGATGTCATCCAAATTTTATAAATCCAAGGATTTTAGGATATAGGTATAAGGAGGCAGAGTATCTATATCGTAGAATACCTGACCTGTAAAAATCTGCTGTGGAACACTAGTTTGAAGAATCTTGTAAGAACGCAACCATTTCGATTAGCTTCGTCAATGACTTCATGCATCAGTTCAATTAAATCACCATATGTTAATCCAGGGTGTCTTTTCACTAGATCTATTAAAATACAAGTCAGAGCACCACCCATCTCCTTTCTAGAGAATGCCTGCATTTTCATGCAAATATGTGAGCAGTGCTTTCTGTTAAGATTAGCAGACAAAGTGACAAGTTTCTGTAAATGTTAGCAATGCTTTTGGCAATAATTTATAAGGATTATATACTAACGAATAAAATTAAACTCAGAGACACAATGCTTGTTAGGTTTTCAATATATCTTTCGTCAATTTCATTCAATAAACTATGGCTGAAACTATAAGTAATTTACATGGTTCTATAGCTTCAATAATTAAGCATAAGTTTTTTTTAATTATTGGGCAATTAGGTATTATCTCTATTGAAAATGTACTCACTCTAAATACGTGGATTTTTAAATTTTCATATATATTTTAATATAATTCATGGGAAATTCTAAATGCTTGTAGAACTACTCATATTAAAAAATTATTAAGTGATAACAAAAAGATTTGAAATTTTTTGGAAGTTAAATAATTCATTTTATAAAGAATTTAAATGCACAACCAATTCTTATAAAGAATATTACAAGGGCCAGACATTAGCAAGGAAGCAACATTAATATAAAGCCAAACAAAGCACTAACAAGGTAAGAAAAATTCAAGTGTTTCAACTATAAGCAAGACTGACGTTTGTTCTAGAGTCACGTCTCTTTATTGAGCACTTACTATTGTTAGGTCAGAGACCATTTCAAAGCCAATGTAGAGTTATAGATATATAATAAGAATGAAGTTTATGAAGATTTGCTCTCTTGCCTATCTGAAAATTTCTTGCATAACCTGATCAATGGATTTTTCACCCCCTTTGAATTATTTGGAATTCCTATCAGGCCATATAGAATACCTTGCATAACCCTAGGATAAATTGCTAATGGTTTTATCTCCTTATGGCATGCTTCCTACTTGGACAAGATTATCAAATATATTTGCCTAATTAGGCTTATGGCATTGAAGTTACAAAACTTATGTACCACATTGCATATTTTAGTAAAGAAATCAAACTTGAAGAAGATATGCTAGATTGTTTCTTACTCTTTCTTAGACAGACAAATGTGAGAAATCTTGAGGAAGTTTAGTTTATCCATGGTTCCTAGTCTTTGCAAATAGACAATCAATCACAGAAAATGATTTTTCATAACAATTTCTTACACCATATTATCTCATACTAATCCATTCTCTATGTAATAAGGGTTAAGAACTTCCTATGAGAGGCATTGGAGTATTTGCATGAGTAGTTCTTTAACTAGACATACTGGTCATCGCTTGAAAGACGAGATGAACAATTAGGTATCGAGTTTATAAACAGGGATGCATAGTGAGCCCAATTGTTCCATTTTATAAATTCTTTAACTATGAAAGATTCATGAAATAATTTTTTAAGTAGGGAACAAGTTGGGCTCATGACGAGGGTCTCTAATTTTTAAACTATGATAATGCCTTTTTACTATGACTCATCCTATATAACCAATGCATATTTCAAGAAATTCCCTTAACTTGAGCAGTAGTTTATGAACCAAGAATATGAGGCTGAGATTCTAACCTCATAAAAGTTTTTTCTCATTAAGAAACCTATATGAACCATTTACTTTTGCTCCTTACTAGATCAAATTCTTCATATTTGGCTAGCTAGGAGGGTTTTGCTAAATAATGCCATAAAGATGATGCCCTCTCCACTAACTACCTTAGGTTTGCAAACCTCAAACCATTTAATTAGCTTTAGTAGAGTATTTCTTGTTCAATTCTCCTTATTAGAGGAAAATTTCAACATCCTTTTGATAACCTTAATCAATCCCTTTGAGAGGACTAATAAGTGTATAGAGAGTTTAAAATGGAGTTAATTAATTAGACTCAACTAGAAAAAAGATAAATTCCTGTTATGCCAGTTATTAACCTTTTTTCTAAATCATTTCTTAGAGTGAAATACAGCCCTTTAGTTTAATCTTTTTATGGTAATTGGGATGCCTAGGTAGAGGAGTGGAAAACCCTTAAGTTAAATGTATGTTATTAAAGATAACAAAGGGGTTATGTCTCTTGCTCTTGCTATAACTAGCATATAGCTTTTGTTTTGGTTAATTGAGAGACTTGACAAGAATTTGAATGTCCACTCAAACTACTGGAATGAAGTTCAAAAGGTCACCTCTCATGTATCTGGGTCTACTTATTTTAACCAAAACGCTCAACTTCATGAAATGCACAACACATCACTTTTAGAGAAAATTGAAAAGAGGATTAGCTCATGGGTAAACATATTTCTTTCCTATACTGGTAAGCTGCAACTCATCAAATTAGTCCTAAACTGATTACACATATATTGGATATATATTAGAGCTCCCACATCTTCCTTTCTCAAGATATAATTAAATCAATAAAAGGCATATAAATGGTGTTAAAGGATCGACCAAAGTGAAACGGAAAGATTTATTTCTTCCCAAGGAAGAAGATGGATTGAATATCACTCCAATCAAGACCACAAATCAAGCATTGATACTTAAAAGATTCTGGTGAATACTAACAGATAAAAACTCACTTTGGATACATTGGTTACATTCTTATTTCCTTAAAGGTAGAAGCATATGGGGAATTAAACAATGTACCTCATATTCTCATTTCCTCAGCCAACTATTGAAGCTGAAAGATAAGGTTCAAGACGAAGTCCCATGTACAATTAGGAATGGCAAACTGACATCTCTTCGGTATGACAACTGGTAGGCATGGGACAACTCTTACAATCCTTCCACACTTTAATGAAAAATTATAGGACTGGTTTGGTAATTAGATCTTTTATATGAGGCTAAACTAAAAAGTAAATCAATCAAACCATTAAGTCTTGGGGAACTACCTAGGTTGAGCTAAAAAAAATCTTACAATGTTACTATAGGAGAAAGGTTAAAATAAAATTTTGTAGCTTCCTATTTAGAGATCTGGTCTAATATAAATGATTTGAGTAGTGAAAAAAGGGAGTTTGTGGGCTTATTGAGCTTAAGAAACATTAAAAGTAATCATATGTTTTTTGTTTCAGTTTCTCTTGCATTTAAGCAAGAATTCCATCATATTTCTCCATAAAAAAGAACTTCCATCATATTTTGATAAGAAATGACGCGATTAGTTGTCCTTACTTTCCAACTGAGATAGCTTTATGGAAGAAAGGGATATTTCTATCAGCATCTTTCATCCTTAAACATGAAAATTTTATTTAAGGAGAGAATGATGGATTTTCAAAGCTTATGGGAATTCCAATAAAGCCTCTTGTTCCTTTTTATAAAGGACAAAATATCCAGGTTTAAGATATAATTTGGCTTAAATAGACTTTAGTTTGTTAACAATAGAAGGGATTATGTGATATATATTATGACTCTATTTTTGGATTAATTTCTTAAGCTCGCTCTTAACCATATTCAACTTCCTTTTGAAAATAAATGCATAGTTTCCTCTAATTTTATAGTCAACCCCTTTGTAATAGCTTCCTCAAACCTTTTCTACTTATGCAAGAAAGTTGTCAAATGAAAAGGGACTTTTCTTTTAGTGATTAAGGTAGATTTTACACCAGAACAGGGGAATGATTTTAAAAGAGGATATTAGAGAAACAAGCTTTACTGTTAGGTAATTTTTAGCATCCAATCTTCATTCATTAAAGCTCTATTTAGCCTTTTTCTAATATTCCATTTTCCATCTTGTTTGTTACTTTACGTATAAAAATTCCCCAAGACCTAAGATTTAGTACTTCTATATTTTTTACACACTTACTAAAGTTAACATTAAAGTTATATAAGAAAACATTACCTTTTGTCTCTAAGTAATTCAAGGTGCTATTTATATCACCTAGAATGAGCCAAGAGGAATTTACTAAGAAGTGAAGTCTTTTTAACTAAAGAATTGCATAATTAATTATCCTCCAATCCTGAAGTTAAATATAGTCACCAATTTCAAAAATTTTACCTATTAGACTCTAAATTTTGCCTAACTCATCTCAGTTAATCTTTATATAGAGAATCATTAGCTCTAATTCTGATAAGGAGAATCACATCATGGAATTCCTTATTGATATCCACCAACCTATTCTTTTGAGTGATGTTATTTGTTAGTCCATGACAATTGGGAAGCCATTATAACTAGCCAAATAGCTTAATCATTTAGTAGACTAATATTCTACGAGTATGTTGTGAATGTTGATCTGAGGAGAACTTGCTTTCCTTGAATAGTTTTAAACTTCACATTAAAATGCTAGAGTTGAATATGAATGTGTTACCATAAAGGTTCCTAGGCCCTTATCTAAAATCTTTTGGCACAAATAATTAGGAAAATAGGTCTCTTTCCCAAAAAGACACCAACCAGTGAGGTATTTTACTTATTAGCCCCCTCCTTAAGCTCTTTTAGAGGTGGAGCTATAATCTCCAATCCTTTTATTTTTTTAAGGATGGTGGCAAAAGTGCAACTTAGTTAGGAAGGCTCTACCTTGCCACTGCTAGTTAGGAGAGGTGCAGTTGGTGTAGGATTTGTAGAATGGAGGCTAGCCTATGGCTCTTGGCAATGAATCTGGGAATATGAGGAACCCTTGGAAGTCGAAGTCCCGATAGAGAAATGTCTAATACGCTGGGTTTTGAGGGACTAAGGACAAAGATAGGAATTAATATAGTTAAGGTGAAGCAGACGAGTAAGGCAACATAATGCTAAGGAAAAAAGTCAAAGAGCATTGAAGAGAGCAAGAAAGGAGAAATAATGGAAGTATCCTAAAAAATACAGGCAAAAGGAGAAGTAAGCAATTATGGGAAAGGAGCACCAAAGCAAGGACACTAGAGGAGGAGGACACTAGGAAGAGAAAAGAGAAATAGAGAAACAATAGTTACTATTAGAGACAAGCAGAAAAGCTAGAGAAAAGGCATTATCCAAGCAAAGAATAGAGATTAAATAGAAAAGATTTGAAATTGCGTAAAATGTTCTATCAAAACTTGAATTTTATACGGCTAATTACTTCGTATGCTTATTAGAACTAATGTATGTATATAGACATAAATAAATTAAGACGTTACCAAAAGGTTTCATGGTTTCATACAAATAGCTGTGAACATTGCAATAATTATTGCATATAATGACTAAGATGCAAAATTCAAGAGGAAGCAGTAGCACAGAAGAAGAAATATGTAATGATCATCTGTTTTTCACTCTTGCTCACGCTACATTCCTATTTAAAGCTAATTTACGTCAATTTTTATTTTTTCTTTCAATTATTCAAATTTTTAATTAAAATTTTATTTTTTGACTTAAAAAAACACATTTTATAAGTTCGTATGTTTAATTTATTTTTTATTTCAATTCTTTAACATAATATAATTTCTTCGTCAAATTCTATTATTGAAACCATGATAAAGCTATGGAAATACAATATAAAGTGATGATTTTAACAGATTTAACTATAGAAGTTAACACATGACAGGAAAATAATGAAATAAAAATTAGGTGGAAACATACCTTAAAAATGATTGTTTATGTGTAACATATGAGGGAAACAGAACTTTACCGTGGTGTCGAGAGCTACTTGATTATCTTCACAAGCGCTAATTGAAATGGCCAATCCACCATTTGAATGTTTTCTGACACCTGATGGAGGTTTATTATCATCCCATTTCTTCCTGTTTCAAACACTTTTTTGTTAATTTTTTCTTGTAATCATGATATTATGAGGGGTTTTGTTATAATCATTTGGGTTAAAAGAGGCTGACAGATTTATTGTGCATTCATAGAACTGCAAGTTAATGGCAAAATGACCATTTCTGCTTACGCTTTAACGTTGTACACATGTAGAAGATCAAGCATCGTGCCACTGTGACAAGCATCAATAATTGCATGAAGTGTGACGCCTTCTGTTAGCGGCCAAACTATGGTTGAATTGATATAATTGTCAATAATCATCCCTTCTTCCATGAAATCGACTGGTAAAATGGTTTCATCGAACCCATCAATCTCATCCTCATTGAAATCTGGCTGTCGCAAACCGTGACCGGAGAAATAGAACACCAGGGAATCTCCTGCCTTGCAGCCCTCAACAAGCCATTCCAGAGAGTTTTGTATGTTTCTCTTTGTTGGTATCAGTTCTTGATCTGTCTCATCTTCTGCAATTTGGTTCCATTACGAAAACCTTGAACTTGCATTCTTCTATCATCTTTAATATTTCATTTTATTTCAAGATAGAAAAGATACACTACATCTAAGATCGATAAACTTTTAACGTTATTGGAAGCAAATTGGTAATTACCCTGAACTAGTACGGGAAAGCAATAGGTTTGAAATAAGTACCTGTGAGTACAAGGATGTTCTGCAGTCTAAAACTGAAGTTTTCAATCAACATGTCTCTCATGTTCTTCACATCGTTGATAGTTCCTTTAAGCTTGTACTTCCACTTCTTGTAACTCACTCCAATAAGCAGTGCACGTTTCTTTGGCCTTCTGTCCAGAGAAGATGGCCTAGGAGCTTTCAAGGGGGATGGCTTACAATTTAGCGACTCACGTTGGACTGCGGAACCATTTTCAACAGGGACTGATTTCCTGCCGAACTTAACTAACTGTTCTAATAAATAAAAAAGTTTACCATGTTCTCTAACGTCCATTGTTTCGCATGCTTGAGCCAGGTTAACTGTCCTGCAAGCTGGACATTGGATTTTGAAGTATGGATCATCAATTGTGGGCGTATGTAACTATTGCCTACACCCACTGCAGATAACGAATCCCCTGCCACCATCCATATAGTTACGAGGTTTCATGTCGCATCAGGGCCACTAGAGTAATTAAGAGATACAAATGGCCGCGTGCAAAAGACGCAGTTGATGGAACTACTAAACGGATTTAACACAAGAAAAGGTTGGATTATATGTAGTGCTTATTAATTTGCGTCACCGAAGTCTTCAGTCCATTTCGACATAGAAGATTAACTTATGCAGGTACACTTCTCTCCGTAGTAAACGACTACCTAGACTCTACACATAATCTAACTACATTTTCGTTGTTATTTTTCTTTTTATTTTGTATGTTCTTAGTTAAGGATTTAAGGGGCGTTTACTTTGACGGTCTAAATTATCAATAAGAATATGCCCTTTGATATCTGTTGTACACTTTTTCTTTTCACTTTTAAACGGAACCTGGTATAACCTTCAGAAACGAAGCTATGGTGTCCGTTGGTAAGGAAAAGTCGACAATGGTAGTACAATTTTATATTCCCATATTCAACTTTATTATATTTTTCTAAGCCTACATAACATAAGATATTATTCTCTTTTCTCGCTTCCCTAGCCCAGCTAGATAAAATAAACTAAAGCTCATGCGGTTGTTTGCCGATCGATTAGCACAGTAGATTTTCCGTCAATATAGTTTGCGTCCGTGTTCATGTCAATATTTAATGGTAAAACTAGAATGGTGAAGCACTCAGAAGTTATTGATTGATCAACTTTAAAGAGAATAATTGAATTATATTCTCTAAATTAAAACTCCCACAGCTGTCGGAATTCTATCACTTAATTCATGCTTCTTTATTCGCCTATCACCATTTAAAGTAGGAGAACTAGATACCCAACTTTTCAATTTAGCGGCCAAGTACAAGACAAACTTTGAACAAATTGTCAATATTCCTACTTCAGGAGCCATATCGATACATACTAGCCAGGTGTTATGAATCCCACACCCACAAGATGGACAACTCTTCTACTCATTTGATGGGTCTTAGTAGACCCACCCCCTGTCTTGCCCATACTCATGATCAATCTCCTTGTAGCTAGAGTTTAATTTGCCCAAACTAAAGACCCACCATTTCTCTGCGATGACCTTGTCCTATCTTGATAAAGGTCTGGTATCAAACCATGTCTCCTATTCCTATTTTCGTACTTAATATCTCTATTATATAGAGGAAGGTGTTCAATAAAACGGTTCTTCACAATATTATCTCCCGCTTAATAAGTTAAACTCGAAACTAACTTAAACATCAAAGATCCTGCAACGAAAATACCTTCCGGCGGTGTTTTGCATATCTGAAAATCATTCAACTAGGACTGTGAGATAGTCGTGAGTGAAAACACTTAGCAATAAGAATTGGAACCATCAAAGTAGTGAAATTATCAATTCCTGCAAGTTGTGAGTACCAATGCTAAACGCAGATTCAACTTAAAATTTTGGAACTTTCGTTGCAGGTGAACATTCATGTATCGTTTGTAGAAATCTGAATAAAAAAGTTATCTTTGTTGTATCTCAATTTATTTTAAAATAATGAGGACCATGGATTACTCAACCTAAAAAACTGAGCATCCGAGAGAACATCTTCCACTCAATTTACCATCTTGTACAATCTGTGGAGCTAATAAGGTTGCTGGTCAAAATAGTCTACCCATGTATGGTTTATTTTGTAGATCTACAGTATAACATTTTTTTTGTTATTTTAAATCCTGATAGATATATAACAAGTACTTGCATAATAGAAAAAAAAGATATATAACAATTTTTTCTTAGGTTATATCTAATTAAAACAAGCACTTTCATTAGGTATAACTATTATACAACCTAGAGTTAGGACAATAAGAGGAGATATAAAGCATTTTCCTATAGATGTTAGGCTACACCAAGGTTCCTCTTTGAATCCCTTTCTATTTGCAGTAATGATATTGATGAACTCACCAAAAATATCCAAAGGAAGTGCCTTGGTGCATATTGTTTGCTGATAACACTGTTTTAGTGGATGACACAACAAAAGGAGTCAATGCCAAGCTTAAACTTTAGAGGTTTGCGTTAGAGTCGAAAGATTTTAGATTGAGCAGAACTAAGAGTAAATACGTGGAGTGTAACTTTTCGAGATATAGAGTGGTCTCCGATGTAGAGGTAAAGATTGATTCAAAAGTTATACTACAAAAAGAAGTGTTTTAAATATTTGGGCTCTATCATCTATAGTAATAGAGAGATTGATGAAGACATAGTTTACCGAATCAAATCTGGGTGGCTTAAATTAAGAAGTGCATCAAGAGTTTTGTATGTCAAAAAGATATCACTTAAGAATAAAGATAAATTTTATCGCCTAGCGATTAAGTTAACCATGCTTTAGAGAGCATAATACTTTATCGTCTAGCGATTAAGCTGACCATGCTTTATAGAGCAGAATATTGGCCCATCAAACAAATGCATAGCTATAAGCTAATGTTAACAAAGATGAGGATGCTCCGATGAATGTGTAACCTTACTAAAAGAAATAAGGTCTAGAATGTAAGGGTAAAAGATATATTGAAGGTAGTTAATATTATTGACAAATTAAGAGAGATAAGGCTTAGGAATTTAGACATATTAAGAGAAGACACTCAGATGCTTCAGTTAGGAAATATGAGAAGATCATACTTAGCCACTGGGGAGGTAATAAAAAATGATATTGCAATGTTGGAACTTACCGAGGACATGACCCATAATAGAAAACTTTAGCGTAGTAGGATTCTAATAAAGGATCTCTCGTAAGGATATTCTTGTAATTCGTCTTGTAGTAAACCTAAATTTGTAAATAGGTATTACTTACCTCTTCGGGATTTAGCTTGATTTGTAACTATTATTATTATTATTATTATAACCACAAATATTACTACTAATATTACCACCGCCACCGCCACCACCATCACTATTACGACTAGTAGTACTATTCATTTTACTCCTATAGCTACACTATTATCATTTTTAGGATTAATTGCATAAAAGCCCAAACTTTTGTCATTTTTTAAATTATAACCAGAACTTTAAAAACTAACATTAAAATACCTAAACTTTCAATTCTAGCCCAAACTTCAAAAAGTAGCAATAAAATGCTCAAACTTTCAATTTTTTCAATTCTAGCCCAACATTAGTATTTTCGTTAAGTTTAAAAATAATCTAAATCAGATTACACAGTCTCGACGACCTTATTGATTCAATAAGCTGTAATGCGAGAGTAGTTTGGGGCGTCAAAAGAATAAACAAAAAACAAATAGCTGAGGGCATTGGGAGAATAGTAGATAATATCGGGCTAGAATTGAAAAAAATTGAAAGTTTGAACATTTTATTACCACTTTTTGAAGTTTGGGCTAGAATTGAAAAAAATTGAAAGTTTGAACTGTAACATCTGTAGGAAAATCCCGGGGTGTCCATCACATGAACACAGTGCGGAAAACAAAACTTTTTTGTTCCGGGAAGTTCCCGAAAGCCAGGATCCATGTGTAAGTATAACCAGTCAAACC
>JANVCQ010000005.1:17599036-17609328 GCA_025531925.1 Erythroxylum plowmanianum | reverse complement strand
TCCAAAAATTGCATACTTCACATCAATGGAAAGATCAAAACATAATCTAAAACTTTCATGAAGGACTTAAAAGCAATTTCAAACTCTAACTAGTTCAATTTTTCAATTAAAGTTTCTGCTAGATAATTGGTTATCCTATCCCACATCCAAACTTTAAAATTTCATGTCTTCCAATTCCCTCATCCACAACTAGCATACTATAAATCATTTTAAAGCTATGTAAATCTTCTATGACTTTCATGTAGACCACCTAACTAAAATTGGCCTCAAAGCACAGTACACACAAACTTACTCTTAAAAGCATTTTTCATAAACAAAGCAAAATAACCTTATCTTCGGAAGATCATAACTTTCAATCCCGAGATCGAAAAATATCAAACTTTATGGCGACAGAAAGCTCTCAACAGAAGCTACAAGTTTCATGAAGATCATTTTATCAAATTCTGCCTAAATCTAAAAGTCAACTCTCTATCCCCAAAAAGTCAACTGTCTTTAAGTCTTCAAATTCTCACACTTTTTCTCTTTATTTCTTGCTTTTGAACATCCATTTCAATCAACTCCTTTCATAACCCATACAAATCTACACAATTATCAAAATCATCAAAACCAAAATATATCTTTTCTCATCCATTTTCTCAAAGTATCATTTCATCTATACCACAATACATATACAAAACTACTCATTTTATACCTTTTATATTTCTAAATTTTACTAAAAGATCAGGGTCCAACACCATCGGCTCGAACCAACCCACATATATGCACGCCCCCGCATATGCACGCCCCCGCACTTATGCCCTTATGCTACTACAAACATCAGTATTCATAAATGCTCCACTATATATAAGGATTGAGTAAGGCATTTTATTAGGTTAAAGGCTCATAATATGGTTAACACAAAAAGAAAATACTAAGCTTAAAGGGGCTTTAAAAAAGAAAATTCTTATCATTGGGTTGGCTATTTGGCTAATATAGCTCAACAAAGAATTCCTATATCATTTTCATGTTTATACATGTGATAAAAATGTGGTATCAACAGAAAATTAAGACAAAGTCAGGAAGTACACTTCATGGAGGCCACACATGAACAAAAGATAGTAAGACTGATATTACTATATTAATCTAAAATGCTGAAAATCTCACTAGCTTATGCCAATTTAATAGTCACTACTCTTCTAAAACAAAGCAAACATTGACCAATCATAAGAGTAAAAATGCATGCCTAAGTTGCCATGAATTTTTTAGTTGATTATAGTCTATTTATACTATTTATTTTTATAGAAACATTGTGTTGCCTTGATGGCTACTACATTATAGAATATTATTGCTGAACTTAAAAATGGTGAGAAATTAATGGTGTCAATTATGAAATTAGGAACATGAAAATTTAGTATGTACTACAAAAGCAAAAGGCTCTTAAACTATTAAAGATAACCATAGATATTCCTAAGGAAGGCATTATGACCCAACATAAAAAGGACAGTGATGCTTATAAAATTTAGAAGAAAAAGAACTTATTGGCGTGTATTACATTACTAAGCAGCATGGATAATGATATAATGTATGAGTTTGGCAAATTTGAAACTTCTAAAGATATGCAGTCCACTTTACATGCACGTTTAAATGGCACCTCAGTGACCAAAGTAGGGTCACTCACTATTAAGTTTGACATATATAAGAAATAATCATGTCACACAATACAAAAGCATTTGATGCATATCTCAAACATGATAAGTGCATTGTGTGATGTTAGTCATGAATTATCAAATGAGCAATAAGTAATCTAGTCATTACCTTGGAGTTGGGAGCTTAAGAAGATGCATCTAACTTATAATGAGAATCAAGATGATGGAAGATGCTACGAGGCATCTTATACTATAAGAAGAATGTCTTGAAGCCCCAAAAGTGTCCTAAAAGGTATATGTAATTGGTTTTAGCTCATATGGAGTGGTTAACCAGAAGAGTAAGCATTGTGCTAGATCAAAATTGAAAGAACGTAAGGAACATACTTATCATACTTAGGTCTCAAAGGAGGTGAAATAAAACTAGCATGGAAAAGGAAAATATCCATTTAAGAAGAAAAACTTGAAAAGCAATAAGGTTTACTTTGCTCTTGATTTGTAACAAGACCAAAAAGGTAAAATATTATTGTATAGACATTTGTTCTATGGATGGCTCTTGTTCTACTTTTGCTAACTAAATCACATCCTTTGTGCATTGTAGATTTGAGAGCAACCAACCATATAACAAAGGATAGAGATTCTTTCATGAAATTTTTAAAAATCCCTCATAAGCTACGATGAATTTATGTAAGAGATAATTCAAGGGTTGTTATATAAGGGATTGGAACCCACCAATCAAAAATTCATGTTAGTCAATCCTTGATCTTATATGAAATATTGTATGCTCTAGAGACTCGATGGAATCTAATCTTGATGTTAGTTTTGATATGTCTTGGTTTTGATGTAAATTTCCACAATGATGGTATGCAATTATATCTTGGACATGTTTATTATGGCCATGGTTTTATGTTATATTGTTTTATTGTTCTAAATGTTTATACAAATAGTAACATAAGTTATTCTATGTTTACATCATCTAGTAATTCTAATAATGATATATTTTTATGGTACACTAGACTACGTCATATTGGTGAAAATCGAATAACTCGATTATAAAAAGAAGGTCTCTTACGTAATTTACATGAAGTAGATTTACTTATTTATGAACATTGTCTATATGGTAAAATGGCATGGAAGCCATTTGGAAAAGGAACATGAACTTCCTATCTATCGACATTGGTTTATCTAGACACATATGGTCTAATGAACGTAAGGGCATGATAGGGGGTTGTGTATTTCATCACTTTATGGATGATTATACTCAATTTAGTTTTGCTTATTTGATTTCTCACAAATCAAAAGCATTAAGTTGTTTCATAAAATATATGAATTTAATTGGGAATGAATTAGACAAGAAAATAAAAGCATTAAAAACTGATTAAGGATAAGAATACTTATCTGATAAGTTCAAGATGTTATATGATGAAAAAGGAATAGAAAGATAGTTAACTATTCCATAAATCTCACAAAAAAATAACATTGTAGAAAGACATAATAGAGTGTTACTAGAGATGGTTAGGTCCATCATAACATAAGCAAATCTACCTATTACCTGGTGGGGTGTTGCATTACTAGCTTACAACCACTTATTTACTTAATCGAATGCATGCCTACAAAATCAATTACGAACACTCTATATGAGTTGTGGACAAGAAGAAAACTCAATATGGAACATCTAAAACCATAAGGATATGCTGCCTACATTTATAATCTCTTTTATAGATATTAGAAACTAAGCCTAAAAGGGAAGAAAATTATCTTTATTAGATATTTTGGATACTCAAAAGGATATATTTTATATATGAACAAAGTAATAAAGAACTAACTGAATTTTCATAATGAGATGTCACATTCTTAAAAAATGATTCTCCAAAGTAGGGTGAAATAGGAAAAGATCTATTTCTATATGAAACTTTTGATCAAAATGATTACATTAATAAGAATCATAAAGAGGGACCTTATCTAAGTGGAAGTAATCTAAAACTTGAAGAATTAACTCAAGGATAGTTAAGATAACAATTCACTGAATGTTTACCTACGACGATGATGAATTTATTTCTCATAAACTACATTTTGGATGAAGTAATCATGGTGTGATTCCCCAATGTCATTTTGAAATAGAAGGGAAATTTTCATATATTATCTCACAAGAAGATGATGAGTCACATACATGAGGATCATAATGGTGCTGTTAAAGAAGAATGAATAAAAACAATGAAAAAAGAAATAACTTCTTTAAGCTCAAATCAAGTATGAGACTTGGTTGATCTCCTTATTGGCTATAAAGATATTCGGAACAAATGAGTTCTCAAAATAAAATTAAAATTTAATGACAGCATTGAAAGATACAAAGCATGCCTTTAAAAAAAATGATATACATAATAGGAGAAAATTGATTATGATGAAATCTTTTCATCTATTGTGATGTTTCTTTTAATTTATCTAATTTAGCCTACAGTAGCTAGTTTTGATCTTAAATTACATCAAATGGATGTAAAGATCAATTTTCTAAATGTAGAATTAGAAAAAGGAATCTATACGAAAGAACCTATAGGTTTCATAAAGATAGGCAAAGAATATTAAGTATGTTGGTTATTGAAATCGATTTACGTTTTAAAGTAGTCATCAAGATAGTGGTATATACATTTCATAACATAATCATTTCATTTGATTTTCATATGCTTAATGAAGACCACTATGTATATATTAAGAGATCTAAAGATAAATTTTTTATTTTTTCTTTATATGCAGATGACATTTTAATCACTTGTAATGATTGTGAGTTTGTCAAGCAAATCAAAGATTGGTTGTCATCTGAAGTGAAGATGAAAGTCATGGGCAAAGCTACATACATTCTTAGAGTTAAGGTTATTGTAACTTTCTCAATTGACCTACAATCTTTTAGAACAATTCCATATGCAAGATTGCAAACTAATAGATAATCCTATTGCTAAAGATGAAGATCACAACTTAAAGTTTTTCCCGTGTATGTTACAAGAAAGTCATCAACTATAGAAAATTCCCTATTATAGTGTAGTTAGAAGTCTTATGTATGTCATGATATGTATAAGACCATATATTTGTTATGTTGTTGGGATGTAAACAAATATTAACCAAATCTAGGATGAACTCTTTGGAAAGTAGTAAAGAGAATATTAAGGTATCTAAAGGATACTATTGATTATGTATTGTGTTATCGAGGCAATGGTCTATGTATACAAAGTTATATAGTGCATAATGTAGAGAAGATTTAGATGAGAGAAAATCTATCCCTGGATTTGTTTTCTTACTCAACAATGGTGCTATATTATGTAAAAGTATGAAAGAACCATTTGTTGCATTATCCACAATGAGAGTTAAATTTATAGCATTTTCAATAGAAGTATAAGAAATTGTGTGGCTTAGACAATTTTTGATTAGTCTAGGGGCCACTTAAAGTGAGAATGATCTAGTAACAATAAACTATAATAGTCAAGCAATAGTTGCTTATATAAAGGACCCTAAATTTCATTGTAGAACTAAGCATATAGATACTAAATAAAATTATGTGAAAGATATAGTTGTACAAGGAGAAGTGAATATGAAGTATATGTCTACACGAGATATGGTGGTAGAACCAATGAAAAAACTAGTTTCTCGAGATATAAGTCATTAGGACTATGTAGATATTAAAATATAATCCATTAACATTTCTACATGTATGTTCATTTGACTTATTGTCATATTTTAAATAAAAATATGAGTTAACATTGTTTGTTAAGTAATAAACATTGTGTAATACTTGATTATAAAATATATGTACATAGTACAACATAATTTTTGTATGAATCAACGAGTATGTTAAGTAGATAAAAGATTGACCTTCATACATAGGCAAAATGAGACATATTTTTAAGTTTATTATCAAAGTGATAATGGAGAGCTAAAGTAAGAAACTTAAACTGCAAAAGTCGACTTAGATGAGTGTTCAAAAGGAAATTGGTTTGGGGTGATCATATGATCATCATATATATCTTAAGTTGCCAGATGAGATTTCTGGAAGACAAAGTAACGAACAGATAATTGAATTTAGGTTAAACTCTAAGTATGTTTAAGTTACCATTTGTACAATATTGCATTTTTAAAAAGGCATATGCTCCTAATTAATAGGAGATGATATCGTAACACATGACTTTTATCATATGTGTAGAATAGATCATAAAAGAGATAAATGTAAGTCTAAAGATCTCAACTTATATTGTGTGAGATCCTAAAGTTAAGTAAATCTCTTAATATACCCTTAGAACTCTTGTCTAATTCTTAAGAATTAAATTTAAGGTTTGCTACATTAGAATATTACCCAAAGATACATGATCTTATAGGACAATTCTAGGAAAACAAATTAAATTCAATTCAAGGGAATTGAAAACAAAGGAAGGTCTTTTTTTTTGTTAACTCGGATAAGAAAATTTAGCATTCAAAGGTGGCCACCTACTCTGAGTAAGAGAATTAAATACATTTATGACATTATACAATAAATAAGATCAAAGGTGGCCTAATTGGTTTCAACTCCTCACTTAAGGCTCTCCTTTGTAGAAGGTCTTAAGTTCGAGTCATCAAAAAAGGAGGGGAGAGGGGAATTTTCCCTATTGATGTTTCTCTAGCCCTTGGGTATGCTCCTTGGTCGGATCAATTACAATCGTCTCGCTTCCAGCGACAATATGGGTATTGGAGGTACTAGGGAATCTAGGGCTGATAGGAATTTGATGTTGAGCAGGGCCAACTATCAATCAATAGTTGACCAATCAGTATGTGACGACTCCTTTTGTGCAGAAGTGTCAGGCTATGTAAGAACCTGAGAGATCTTGAGATTCCAGATTCAACTCCTCTAGGCTTGGGCTGGGTTCTTAGGGATTTAGGATTAGTCCAATAAAAGCTGGGATACCTATTGTATATATAAAAAAGGATATTGAAATGCAAGATATGACCTAAGGTATAGCATATAAGTTTTACTAAAGAATTGTTTCATTGATTGAGACGTCATATATTCCTAACAAATATATAACTATATGCTCTCGTTGTATGTTGGTTGCATAAGTTATTGGACAAGTACGAGAACATGCCAAAACCATATTATCTAAACTCATTATGTGTGATTGGGAGATGATAACGAATAGACATACTTGATGAGTTTGGGTTATGATCTTTCGTTTGTTAACTATCAATGCTTAATTAACAAATTGACATTATCTACAAATATGAGATAAATTTATTTGAATGATATGATGATAGTCTTAAGAAAAACACTAAATGGAATTTTTGCAAATTTCAAGAGTTCTTTAACTAGAGGATTACAATTAAAGCCAAATAAGTAATTTGGTTAATTAATAATGCATATGTTTGAAAGATTTCGTGTTTATGTATATGTTAGATAATATTTCTTACACCGACTCTTGCAACATTGAACAATATACAATACACAAAAGATTTGAGAATGCAGACAATAGTGGCCTTATATACATGTATATTACAACTTGAATTCTTTGTTGTATACGTCAAATTTCTCTGAAGATGATAGCTGAATATCCTGCAACATTAAACTAAAGAATTTAGACATCTGTTCAACAAACTTCCCCTTAAAGAAATGTTAAATTAGCTACACATTAATTTTCTTTTATAAATTTAGTGTTACAACATTAATCAGTAACTAATTGTAACCTATTATTCTTAAACAATTCCTTGTCATACCAAAGTTAATTGCGGGGTGAATAAGCATGAAGCTTACCTGCAGTAACTTGGACCTATAAAATGTCCTCAGGATGCAAGCTATAAGCCCTGTCGGTTCATTAATACCTTCGTCAATGTTTTGCTGAACAGAGGTTATAAGGTCGCCATAGGTCAGTGTAGGATTGTTCTTAATCTGTTGGATGAAGTTACGGGTCAGAGAGGTTTTCCCGGACAAAGTCTGCCACATAGAGAAGCAATGCATAAATATTAGTTCCTATTAACTAGACATTGATTGTCTCCAACCGCAAAATCAGGAACTAAACGTACTGTAAATATATATTGGATGCCTATAGATTTAAGTGGCTTTTATGGCCAATACAATGAGCATATGATTTAGGTCGGATAGTTTATTAAAAACAGTTATATCAGACAATAAAGACTTTTCTACAATTTCAAAAGGAGAGTAGTTTCATTTACGAGAGGCTTATATACTCGCACAATCTTTTACTTTGACCTCCACAGGTGTATGGATGGATAGTGCGGTGTTGATATTCATTCTTACTTTTTATAATGCTATTTTTATTTGGTAGCCAAAAACTAGTCGTATGATAACAAATTTTGCAATAACCTGCCACACTTTTACACAAGCACTTACCGAAGAATCGACGGTTTCTTGGTCATCTCTGCAAGCACCGATGCATATGGCAAGGCCGCCGCTTGTGCCTTTATAAGCACCTGACGGAGGTTGGTTGTTTATCCAGTTTTTGCTACATAATTAATCAAAAAAATATTTGTTGAACAGAGAAGTTAATTATATGCTCATAAAATATATGACATTAAAAGACTTATTTCAGTTGTAGGAAAATACTTTTCCCTTGTTATTAAAAAGACATATTGATTAAAATTATAAATTAATAATCCAAATGGCATAAGGTAAAAAAATTGTTATGCTGATAAAAATTTATAAAAATGATAAAAACATGGTGTCAAAATATTCATTAAGACACAAAATGCTAACACATTTATAAATATGAAATTGCAATATTCTTTGAAATTTTATTACAAATATGTCTGCCTTATTATATTACATATAAAAGATAGACCCATTTTAAAATGAATCTATTATTTACATTTAATTACAATATATTTTTAAAATTTTGGTTCGTGCATGCATTTAACTGATCTCTCACCATCACAAAACTGAAATAAGTTGTTAGTATTTAAACACAAAATATATAAGCTTATTAAAATATAACATGTACTTGCTACATAAAAACTAAAAAAAATTTTAAATTTTAAATCTTGGGCACCACATTGAATTTATATTCTATAATATTCAATGGTAATACTTTGTTATCTTTTTTGGTATTAAATAAATCAATGTTATGGCTTTTCAATGTAAGAAAGGAAAAGGGTTCAATTGGTGCAGTGTTACATAATTTGTTCTTCCAAATTAGTGGATAGCAACAGACTATCAAATTAGGATAAAAAATGAGTAAAAAGTAGAGTTACTCTTTTGTATCAAAAATGTAGGGAAGATCAAGCATCGTTGCACTGTGACAAGTGTCAATGACGGCGTGAAGTGTGACCCCAGTTGCCAATGGCCTGACTATGGTAGAATTGATGTCATTATCAACTATCTTTCCCTTTGCTTCAAAATCAACCGGACAAATTGCTTCATTACGTCCATCAAGCTCATCCCCCTCACTCTCCGACTCTTGGAGACCGTGCCCCGCAAAGTAAAACACCAATGAGTCGCGAGAACGACTGCCCTCCACCAGCCATCGTAACCCCTTCTCAATATTCTCCCTTGTCGGACACAGTGTTGGGTCTTTTTCTTCGTCTGCAACTTCAACACTTGTTAACCATAATCACCTAAAAACTCTTAAATAATATTAGTTATCGAAACTTAAAATTAAGTTACTAGTTATTTCACACTAAGCTGATATCTCAACTTAGCAAATATCCTTGCCATCTTTCAGACTATTCTCATATAAGGGATGTAGAAAGCATATCAAATATTCCTACTCACTGACGAAACTCTTTAGACTAGATCTTGTTTCATGAACTAAAAAACTTCATAAGTTACCAGTAAGTAGGCGAATACAATCATCTGGAAACTTAAGGTGACTGATAAGCAAATCTTTAATGTTCTTGGCATCGATTATAGCTCCCTTAAGCCTATACCTGCCACGACTCTTCTTGTAACCCACTCCACAAACAAGAGCGCGCCTTCTTGGTTTTCGTTCAAACGATGCTGACTTTATGCTCATGTGAAGAAATTGGTCCCAAGCAGCAATAGTTTTACTTCCGGCATGGTTATAAGTTTTGGTGTTCTTCACGTTACCATTCCTGACCAAACATACTAGGTCATTGGATTGTCCTTCATTCACAAGTAGCTCTTGTTTGCAAGATATGCAGTGCTGTGTTTTGGCAGTTGCAGGTAACCATGAATGTTGCCTACACCTACTGCACTTTATTATTCTGGCTTCCATTACCAGGTGGTCTTTTAGTTAGGTGGTCCTTCATGATTAACTATGAAAAATTTTTGAAGATATTTTGGCGATATTCGTGGGATATTTGATGGATTTTGGATTTATAGCCACGACAGTTAGATGCGATAATGGATGCGGTACAGATTATGAAATTTGTACGATGAGAATAAGATTATTTCTTGGGCAATCACAAAAATATTGCTTGGCCCACACTACCGAAAAGCAAAAGTAAACAATTGATATAGTATGTATGGTATTGTCTAAACAGCACAATCAAATATTCATGCATTACTTTGTTTGAACACATCCAAATATTGCATTGCACTTTTCCAGAAGTAGGAAACGTAAAACATTATACGAATATTTTGACATGATTGGCGCCATCCAGTATTGGGCAATACCCTCCGATAGGATAAGAATCTAATACCCTAACATTTTATACAATGGTTGAAGAAGAATATAATTAGCT
>JANVCQ010000005.1:17562332-17573848 GCA_025531925.1 Erythroxylum plowmanianum | reverse complement strand
TCCTTCCAACAAGGTTAATATCTCAATGAACAATCTCAAGTTTTAAAAACATAGAGTGCTACTTTGTCAGCATACCTCCATTTACTTTGTGTTGAAAACAATGAAAATGAAATTAGCCAAAATCGACTATCATTTAAAGAATGGGAGGTATTTTCAAAAACTCAAGAATCACTTTGAAACTTATAAAATCTTTGAGATATATGAGTGACAAGAATCTAATTAGGGAAAATTGTTGAAAGGAGGCAATTTTTTTTTAAAAAATCACTTCTGCAAGAGTATTACGCCGCGACGAAACCAAAGTGTGCCGTGGCGAACTGTTCAGCTCACAAGCATTGTCGCGACGAAGAAAGAGTTCCGCGGTGAAAATCATGCACATGGTCGCGGCGAAAAACATCAGAAACTAAATTTTGCCACAATCACCAAGTTTAAAATTTTGAACTTTATGCACAATTGACTAACATAAACATTTAAATGGCCAAAATGAAGCACAAACAAGAGTTGCAAGATGGGAAAACCTCCCCCACACTTAAACATCATATTGTTCTCAATGTGAAATAATCAAAACACAAGAACAATGGAAACAGTAGGGACAACTTTTATTGGAATGTAATCCGACTGATGAAAGTAAAAACACAGCTATCTACCTGCTAGGATAGTTTCTCCCCCACAATTGTTTAGGAAAGTAATAAATCAAAACATGGTATAGCTAGTCCTAGATCAAGAATGAATAAACAAGTGAAGGAGAGAACCTGATATTTATGGTGGTTTTTAATTCTCATGGTAGAGCTTCAATAGGTGGCCATTTACTTTGAGTTGAGTTCTGGTTTCTTCATGCAGAATCTCGACCATACCAAAGTTGTGCACTTTGGTGACCAAATACTGTCCGTCCTAACGAGTATTGAATTTCCTATGTTTAAAGGTGAAACGAGCCTTGAATAACAGGACTTTGTCCCCTTGCTTGAAGCTCTTCCTCTGAAGAATCTTACTATGCATCAACTTTGTCTTCTCTTTGTAGAGGTGAAAATGCCTATATCTCTTTGTAGGTTATTTGGTTTATGTAGCTTATGAAACAAAAAAATGCCTATATCATTAATGTTAGTGCATATGATAAAAAATTGGTCTTGAATAGAAAATCAAAGTAAAGACAGGATGTAAATGTCATAAAGGTCACTTTATACAAGTTCAAAATCTTACTAGCTTATGTTTGCCATTAGTCACTACTCTTTTAAAGATAATGCATATTGACCAATCACAAGAGCAGAAGTACATGCTAAAGTTGCCATGGATTCTTCTAGTCAATTCACACTCTAACCATAACTATATAATCCTAGAAGTGATAAAAAAGATAAAATGTTTGTTTGTTTGTTTGTCTCTCTCTTTCATTTTTTTAAAAAGCTTAAAAACAAGCAAGAAATAAAAAATTAAAAACACATATGTATCTAACAAAGAAATAAGAAAATGTAAAGAAAAAGAAATGAACCTCCTTTGGGTTGCAACCCAAGAAGCGCCTTTATTTATTTCACTGACTCGACTACATAATTCCCCCTCACGTGACAAAATTATGATCTTCAGGTGTCAAAGTTTGCGCTTTCTCCATATGAGGTTGTTCAGGATAGGGCCTTAGTTGATGATCATTGATGCTCATCATCTTCCCTACTTTTATAATCTTAATCTCCACTAAGTCCCACTCTCTTGGAACATCTCAAATGTTTCTTTTCTTTTTTTTCTCCTCCATTAATTTATCCAATCTACTATGTAAAGGTGAAGGGTTAATATTAACAATAATAAGGGACTCAGCATTTACCATTGAACTAAATGATATATCCATGTCTCTTTTGAGCTCCTTCTCCATTTCTTCGACACAAGAAATTACTTAAGTAGTTCTCTTAAGATTCTTAAACTCCTCTTTACTCTATAAGGTCTCTGCACTAACATCCCTTGGGCACATCTCAGGTTGATATAGGTACTCCTCTTTGCTTTGTGGCTCTAGAGGGTTTAAGTCTCCCTATCTAGACATTACTTCTTGTTGGAATCGTTTCACATCTTGCTGAAATTGCAAAGTGTTATTAGTGACAACATTAACTAATTCTTCCAAGGATATACCTAAGTTTTGATGGGTCTCCCAATCTTGAAAGCTAGACCAAGATTGCCTTTCATCTTGCTGCAATTACAAAGTGTTAGCAGTGATAACATTAACTAATTCTTCTAAAGATAGACCTCAGACGTAATAAGAAGCTTTTGGTTCATTTAGGAATAGCAATGCATCATGTAAATTATCATAGAAGTATTATCATGGAAGTAATTCTGTTAGTTATCCCATCCATAACTAAAGTTCATACGATCACTCCAAACTTGGTTATAAGATTAAGAATATGAGTTATAGAAAAAATTGCTTCTATCCATGAAATTGTTTTTGGCACAAACACTAAACAAAAAGTGAAAAGATCATAAAATAACTGAAAAGAAACTACCTTTAAACAAATTGTACAAAACACTAATTAAGTTCAAGAATAAAAACTAAATACCACACTCTCCAACAATGACACCAAAATTGACATAGCACATCGAAATACTACTCAAAATAACTAGTCATACAACTATAGCAGTGGTAAGTCTAGGTTGATCCCACATAAAGTGTTCGGTTAGCTTTTGTTATGAAAAGAATTGGTGTTTAGGTTTAGGGAGTTTATTTGTTTTCAAATAAGAAAATAAAATGAAACTAAACTAATGAAAACAAATTAAAGAAAACATTTAAAAATGATGAAAGTGATGAAATCTTTAGGGACTCGGTCATCAGTTCTATCTTAGCCTACACTCAATTAAACATTCTTCATTGAATTATTGTTCTCATACCCCTCCTAGAAATTACTAATCGTAGGTTAATGATAAGCTCTATTAACCCTAATTTTTCCTTTGTTCATGTTTAATTGAGAGACACTCGTTAATTAAAACTAGTGATAAGTGCAAATTACATCAAGTTTTAGGGCTTAGTTTGATATGTATTCAATTGTTAATTCAATCGTTTAATATGTGTTTAGGCTAGAATTGTGTTAGTTTGTTAATTTAAGTATTTTTATGGGTTAGTATAACTCTTTGAGCTTAAATATTATGTTTTTAAGGTACCTTGATGTATTTGTTAGATGTGTCCTTTTTGACTTCCAGCTCCTTCTCCACTTCTATGACATAAACAATTCGTTGAAGGTTAACCTCAAAATTCTCAAGCTCCTCATCACTTTACAAAGTTTTCGTACAAATGTCTATTGGGTACACCTCGAGTTGATACGGTTGCTCCTCTTTGCTTTGCGACTCTAGGCGATTAAGTCTTTTTACTATCTGACCCATTAGATGTTCCATCCTCTATTGTCTTGCTTTTCTCTCTTGTCAAAATTCTTGCAGCTACTGCTACATATCCTATTGAAACTACAAATTGTTAACAGCTAGATTCTTAACAAGTTCTTCTAATGATGCACTTGAATTGTGTTATCTCTCCGAATCTTGGGCATTAGACCATATGTTTTTTAGAAGTTGCCCTCCATCCTTCTGGAATTGTAGAGTATTCTCCTGCAATTGCAAAGTATTAGCTTTCACAATATTAATCAACTCTTCTAAAGATGGACTGAAGTTGTGATAGGAAGCTTCTAGTCTATAAGAGAATTATTGTGCATCCTGCAAACTGTCATGGAAGTAATTCTAATGATTATCCCATCCATAACAAAAGTTAGGTTGATCAGTCCAAACATTGTTATCAGATTGAGAATATGAGTTACAAAGAAATTACTTCAATCCATATCAAAAAAATTTTAAAAACATGAAACAAAAGAAATGAAAAGATCACGAAATAACTGAAAAGAAATCAATAATGAACAAATATATACAAAAGACCAATCAAATCATAAACAAAAACTAAAACACCTCACTTTTCGACAATGGCACCAAATTGACCACGCATTGTTACGCTAGCTAAAATAAAATAACTAGACCTACTACTATAGCAGTGGTAAGTCTAGGTCAATTCCATAGAGAGTTTATGTAAAGTTTATGAAATGAAATTGAAGAAAATAAAATGAAACTAACTAATAAAAACAAGTTAAAGAAAACATGCAAAAAATGATAAAAGAGAAAAATTCGGTAGGGACTCGATTCTTTGTTTCGATCTTGGCCTACACCCTAATTAAACATATTTCAATAATTTGTTGTTTTTAACCTTTCTTAGCAACTTTTAGTCATGGGTTAACAATTAACCTGAGTTTTCCCTTAGGTTTTGTTTAATCAAGATACGGTCGTTAATTAAACCCAACTACCAAATAACCTAGGAAACAATCTCCAGATGTAATTAGGTAGTAGCATTACAAATTAGAAAAACTGATTAATCAAGGCAACAACTATATACGATGCGTAATTTAACCTAGGTCATGTAATCCTTAATGATTACGAATCATTAGTTCCTACATGTGAATTTCAACATAACAGTTACGGATTATATCGAAATTTTAGCAATGAGTTTGCAATTAACAATTCAATGAATGCATTAAATTCATGATCTCACAATACCCAATGAGTTTATACACAAATAACCGAACAATAATGAAAAATTGATTATCCATACACAAAACCCCAATCAATTAACATAGGATAACATAATCAATTTCTAATGAGAGAAAGAAACAACAAAATAATTAAAAATAGTTAATCTGGGTAGTCGGCATCGATGTCACCTCTGAACCGATCGAGACGTCTAGCTCTTCATAGATCCTTCCTAAAAAATGCTTCAACCCCTATAACCCCTTCACTGGCAGCCCTCTCTTTTCACTATAGCCTCACGCAATGTTCATTAATGGGACGAATAAGGTTTTTGTCCTAGCTTACTTTTCACTACACTCCACTACCACACTAGCTTCTCCAAGCTGCAGTCGTAGGCCTCTTTTCACATAGTCACTGATGCTTCTTCACGAGCTGCGCTAAATGCAAATCTCTCCCCAACGATGCCCTCTCTTGTTCTGCCCTCTCCTACACTGCCCTCTTCACCCTACAATGCTGCACCCATCTTATTGATTTGACAATTTTTTTGCTTTTGTGCTTCTCCTTGAAAATGTTGATCATCCATGTCATTTTTGCAATCTCTTTAAATGCTTTTTCTCTTTTCTTGTCAAGTTAGTGGGACACTTCTCAAAGGAAGCCCACTCTTCTTTTGTTTTTCATGTTTTAAGCTCCTAGAAGGCCTTTTAGCTTTGTCTTTTATGATTTTTGTCTTCTCAAATCTTGAAATGGCTTGGACACATGTCCATCATTAAAAGGAAGCTCCTCTCCACTCTTTAAAATATTTTCATTTTATTTCCTAGGAATATCCTTAATTGAAGGCCTCTCTTCATATTATTTTAAGCTCTATTCCAAATCATTTTTGTTGTTCTTAGATTCCAAGCTTGGCCACTTTAATTCTTCTTTGTTGTTTCATTTTCCTTATCTTCTCCTTGACTTTTGTTTTCTTTTGTTTGCTCTATGAAGAAAAGAAAAAATAAATCTTTGAAAAATGACCCATATGTCATGCTTTTGACTCACTTTAACTTCTTTGTTTCCAAATTGTACCTAAAATCATATATGAGTCAAAGTGGATTTCTTAAGCAATTTCAGTTTAATAATCACTAACTGTAAATGATTAAATGTGTCAACAATTAAACATATATCAATAGACCTCACTGTTGAAGAGGCTTGGGATTTGATTAAGAAAATGACTGTGAATCACCAATAGTACAATGTTAGGGACATTAGAAGAGTACATGAGTTGGGAGCTTCAACAATTCACTCTAGAAGAATGAAAAGTCTTGAGTCTAAGGTTGGCTCTTTGGAGAGTAAAACGACTACTCAATTATCCCTCATTAGGAATTTCTAATTTTGAATTCAAAAAAAAGCTTCTTCATGGATCATTTTTAAACATGTCATTTTTATGTTATCTTTAAAGTTTTGAACTTGGTTTATGAGATGAATTTGAAATTGCATGGCATTTTTTCACATTTTCCATGTCTCTGTCATCTTTCACTGCAACCATCTTATGGTTTCCTCGCGGTGAAGCTCTCCAGTTTTCACAATTTTTCTTCTCGAGCATACTTCACTACGGCCAACTTATGGTTTCGCTGCAGCTAAGTCCCCTCATTTACATACTTCGCTGCGACCAAGCCAATCTCTGTATTAAAAAAACAATCTCATTGCTTTCATTCCCTCACTTCAACAATTCTCCCAAATTAGATTCTTAATACTTTTGTGTTTTGAAAGTTTCAAAATTTTCAAAGTTTTACATGTGCTTTTAGCAAACCATCCATATTTTTAAATGATATTTTATTTTGGCTAATTCCATTTTCATTGTTTTCAATGAGAGGAAACTGAGGGTATGCTATGAAAGTGACGCTATGCATTTTTAAACCTTGAGATTGCTTAACTGAGATACTTACCTTGTTGGAAGGATGTTTAGACCTGAATTCTTTCATTTGTGTGTATCTGCTTAATTTCATATCTCTAGAACTTGTTTTAATTCTTAATCAAGGCTTGATGAACTAAAACTTTATGAATAAGATAGAGGCATTCATTTTAAAACCTTTCTTACCCAAATACAAGCCCTAGACACTTAACCATTGCTAGCCCCTTGAATAGTCTTTTTAAGTGCATGCACATTTCTATAAATTGATGTAAATATTTTTCTCTAGTTTTCTAAGTATAAGTTGATCTTTGTGGAGAGTAGGATTCATAGGTTGGCTTGTTACTACAAAAAAAGCTTCCTCCAGTCAGGAAATACGCATCAATCCATCAAACTTTTGAGGAATGTTGTTTTACTCTGAATTATGACATTTGTCTGAGCAACTATTTTGAAGTATAGAATTCAATTGTGTAAAAAGAATATATACATATATTTTGAAATAGAAATAAATAGAAAAAGAAATGCTAAGTTAGAATTTTAAATCTTTTCTCTAGAATAGTTGATGCTTGTTTCATGAGGAGAATAACTGTGATAAATGTTACTCATCTTTTTCTTTTTTTCCATCCATTTCACTTGGCCTTCACTCACCATTACAGCCCTGAAAGTCCTCTTGATTTTTGAAATTATGGTTCTTGTAGTGGAGAGGTAGAACTATCACAAGCTTATGGAAGAGAATGTACTAAGTAGATTTTAGAGTGAAATTATCCTAAGACAAGTGACTTGAGAGTTAAATAGTTTCCCATGAGATAAATCTCTTTTGCTCAATCTCTTAGATTAAATACTTATAGTGTTTATCTTCTTAGCGCTTCTTCAGTCTGCTTTGGTTGATTTCTGAGAAAGTGACTTTACTAATTTTCTGCTCTCATTTTTAAGTATGGTTGGTCTTTTCTTTTGCACTTGTGGAGTAAAAAGGTCTAAGTGTGGGGGAATTTGATTGAACCCAAGTTTTCTATATTATTTAGTGATATTTTCATAATTTTTGTTATACTTTTCAGCTCTTTTTTTGGATATTATGCTTAATTTAGCTTAAAAGTACTTATTTTGAATTAATGTAGTTTGAGCGTAAATATGTCATAATTAGTTAGTAATTGCACTCACTTGGTTTCTAAGACAACTAATATTGCAAACTATTGCTTGTCATTATAGGGCACTCAAGAAGTAGAGCCAAGAGTGAAGACTAAGAAATTGCAATTCATAAGATCAAGCAAGATGACCTCTCAGGAAAAGTTTGCCGCAGCGAAACCTTTGAATCAACAACCCTGACCTAAACCATTTTTGGAAATTTCACTTACCTATTCGTGCAAACCAACTAGAATACTAATTTAGAAAGCCTATTTTGGGATAAGTGACATATGAACTTAGAAGGGAGAGCCTCCATCAACCATCTCTCATCTTACTCTCATGTAACTCTAATTTCCTCCATTTTTCCACTGTCAAACCTTCACCATGGCTAACCTAGATTCATTCCCAGTTATGAAGCTTTTGGGTGCAATGCGTGGCTAGGCATTTCTTTTCCTCTTGAAGATGCAACAATGGCTGGAGTTCAATGAGTTTAAAGGGGGAGTAGTTTAATCCATGGTTCAGTTATGAATTTATAAATTCCTAGGTCTAGGATTTATAATTTGTAGTTGAGTTACTTGATTATAGTTTTAATCAAATGTTGGATATTCATTTTGTGTAGTTTGGATTAGTTTATGTAGAATTTTGAGATTAAATATTTCATATATGTCTATTTGTAATCTTCTTGATTCTCTTTTATTTTGCATGGTAATGTTTGATATTGAGTTGATTATGGATTTCATTTGACCTATTGCATTGGCTGATCTTACTACACAAACTAAGAGCACTTAACAGGATCTTAAGAAATGATGTCCCATTGATTAAGATCCTGGACTTAAAGAGTACTATAAGGTTTACCAGTTTGAAGCTTAGTGATTTCTACTCCCACTAAAATCAATTTCGAACTATGATAGACATAGTTCACTTTCAAGAGGATTCTATCACTGTTTAATCTCCTGTTTTTCATCTTTCTGTTTTCTATATTCCAAAAATCCAAAAATACATTTTACAACTCAATTTAGTTCAATTAATCATTTCAAAAATCAAAACCCCCCTTTTCCCAATTAGCTTGCAGAATATGGAATATAGGTTAACTTAGGTCCATTCATTTTAGGTTCTGATTAAGTGAACGACCCGAGGTTGCACCCTATAATGCAATCCTTGGATTATTTTGATTTAACCTTTAAGAGCTTTACGACTAGGTTTGAATCATTCACACTTAAGATAAAAACACACAACCTTCCCACACTTGAATAACACATTGTCCTCAATGTGAAATGGTACATAAACATACTAGGGGAAATAAACCATAAAATACAAAAACATAAGAAGAAAATACTATCAAAAATGAAAAGAGAAAGGGTTAGAACACGAAACTATCATAGTGACTAAGGTAGTAATGTGTCAGAGGCAGAGACCAGATGCACTTGATGCTAGCCTTGTTTCTCTATCTTATGATTGCTTTAAAAAGAGTAAGAGAGTTAGCACTCCAAAACATTCCAAATCATTAAGAATTTTTTTTGAAATTTAAAACAAATCTAAATGCACCACAATTTAAACCTAACTACCAAATGTACTAATTTTATGGTCATTAGTTTGGCCCATATCATTGGAAACTTAGCATGGATCAATTATAAGCAACTTGTTTCCACCCCGTTTCATTCAACAATAGTTTTATAGCCTATAAGTAAGCTACAAATTGAAAAACTAATAGAAGGAAAATATTGATAAAGTTGAGAAAACCAATTAATTTCAGTAATGGCCTTTTTGTTAACAAACTATCAATAAAATAAAGAATAACAAAACTCCCTGAATCTTACATTGAATCCAATAGTTTTTCCTATAAGAAGGTGAGTTGCTCTCTTTATTCATTAATAACCTTCCTCTCCTCTACTTCTTCCACTACACGAGCAAAGACTTTCATAGCTTCTTCAAACTTAATATTTGTTGTCATCTGTTTTTCATCCTTTTATTCTTTTGAAGATTCAAACACATCAATTATCCTGAATGAACTACTATCCTTCAGATTCTTAAATACTTCATTCATATTGTATTTATTAACTACTATCCTTTAGATGGATAAGGTTCTTTTCATGAACATCTACCTAAGATTTTTCGAAGTTCACATATGATATATCAAGAACTGGTGAATAAAAGGGAGGGTTGGCATTCTTTTCTTCATCCTCTTTGTTCATCTCTCAGTCTTCAATAAGGTGGGGTTCAACTTGGTGTTCCATTGGTTCTTTTAGCTCTTCCCCATTCTTAAATGTGATAGCCTCATATTGCTCTTGTTGATATATTTCCATAGTTCTCATAGAGTCTTACACATTTCTCTTACAAAATTCATGAGAAAGTTGTTTTACTTGAATCTCCAGATTGTGAATAGAAGCACATGATTTTGTGTTACTTGATCAAATTGCTCTTCCAGTCTCTTCTGATTCTCTTTTATGTCTGTGAGCTTATCCATGATTATGTCCAATTTGGAATCCCATGAATTGGACTCGTCTTGTCGAAATTCAGGTAGGTCTTGATGTCTTATGTGAGTACTTGCATTATTAGACCAATAGAAATCTGGGTGGTTTTGCCACCTTGGAGTGTACATGTTCCAATAAGGATTGTTACTTCTCCAAGCATATTTAATAAATAATGAATTTAAATATGAGAACTAACTAAATCAAACAAACCAAATCAAATAATAAAATAATAATTTACAATTAACAATTAACGAAAACAATCAAGGAACAACGATTAAAAATTTCAAATTAAAAATGAATAACAAATAATAGAAATTGATTAATTTGTTGAACGATGATAGCACACCCAAGAATTCAACCTAGTGAGTTAACCAAAATAGAGAAAGGGAAAATTATCTATCTTTAATGCTAACCTAACTAATTACGATTTATCGAATTAATAATTCTAGATGATCCTAGGGTCAATCACTCTCTCTCAAGTTATAATTGAACCCTAAAGCATAAACCCTAATCAGATTATGGGAAGTTGTAATCTCTCAATTAAAAACCTATCCAAAACCTAATCAGTTCTTAAGCTCTCTAATAAACAATTGGAAACCTATGCGTGATCTCTCTATATAAGATTTACCAACCTAATTTAATTATGAATCTATTAAATTACCTAACTCTTATTAGCCCAATTTAATCATTTTTTTCTCGATTTACTCTCTTAGTTTATTATCGAGATATGAAGTGCAAGATTAAACCATAATTAATTCAATAAACATATAAAATAATCAAATTTCATTAAATCAAAAATAATATTAAAAAGGTGAATATAGAACATCAATCAACAATTCAATTCTATCATCAAACTATATATCACAATTCTACATTCAAATAAAACTTAAATATATAGGAAATAGAACACGAATGGATGATGGGAGGCTGTGGAAAGCTTCTTATTCTGGGAAGCATGTCGAGTCTGCATCATCTTCCTCTTCTCCTGTTAGAACCCGATCTCGAAATTGGATCCTAACTGAAAGAACGGAAAACTTATCGAAAACAAAGCGGCAGAAACAAATCAACAGCCGAAAAACGACTAACAGATCGGATCACAAAGCGAAAGACGATAACGAAATCACACATCGCAAAACAAAGCGGAGCTAAACGGAAAGCGGAACCAAATCGGAAAGCGAATCGAATGGCTTGGAAACGAAAGCAAACAAAATGGTTCAATCAAATCATAATGCGGAGACAAAGCGAAAACGGATCTGACATCCGAGAACAAATATCTTAGAAAACTATCGCGTTGGAAACCTTAGACTAAACCCAACCGAAACGGTATAATTTTTTTTCTCTTTCTTTCTTTTCATTTTTATTCATTCTTTATTCCTTTCATACAAATCAATACAATTTTCCTCAATTGGAAAATTCATCCTCAAATCCAAAACTCAAAACATATAATTTTTCTTAATCATGTTATAACTCAATTTCATCTTTAACAAAACTCATTCTTATTCTTATTCTTTACTCAA
>JANVCQ010000005.1:17541853-17554147 GCA_025531925.1 Erythroxylum plowmanianum | reverse complement strand
ATGATAATAAGAAGACTGGTGATATTTCTTTCTATAAGGAACAAAATTCTTTTTGTAATGAGTATTGCTTTTAGTAAACTCTAAACCACTCTTATCATTAGGGTGTCTATATCTTCCAATCATGTCATTCATTTTTTTCGTACTTTCAGTAAAGGTTGATAGGTCTGCTGAGGGAGAATTAATCATTTGTTTCAACTGACTAATTTTCTCAGATCTATCTACAGTTACCTTTTTCTTCATATCATCTACTTGTTTCTTAAGGCAGACGTTTTCTTTTTCTAATGCTTTCGTGTTCTTCAAGTTTTCAACAAACTTCCTTTTTAAGGATCTATACTGCTTTAGTATAACATATGAATCTTCTAACAATTCTAAATATCCATCTTGAGAAGTTACCTCCTCGTCACCTTCTTTTTCGGTTACCAAGCATATATTTGCTTGTACTGATGCTTCTAAATCAGAATCAGATTCGGACGAATCCAAATCTTCCCAAGTTGCCATCATACTCTTCTTATTTTCTTTATTCTTCATCGGTTTTCTTCTAAGCAAAGGACATTCAGACTTGTAGTGTCCTGGTTTGTTGCATTCAAAGCAAATGATAGAGGTCTTCTCGTTCTTGACTTCATCTTTGCTATTTTTCTTAAAAGAAAAATCTTTATTTCTTTTTTCTTTCTTTTTCCACATTCTTTTGATCTTTCTTGAAATGAAAGATAATTCATCATCATCTTCACTTGAGTCTTGATCGGATTCACTAGTATCATCATTCTTGACTTCTTCAATCTTTAATGCTTTTGATGATGAACTTCTATTTCTCTGAGTCTTGTGATTTTTCTAACCAGCCTTTAATGCTATAGATTTGTCTCTTCTAGGTTTATCTTCAGCATCAAGCTCTACTTCATGTATCTTCAAAGAACCAAGCAATTCGTCTAACTTTAATTTGCTCAAGTCCTTGACTTCTTGTACTGTAGTGACTTTGGGTCTCCATCTTTTAGGCAAACTTCTGATAATCTTCCTGACATGGTCTTGATTATCGTAGATTCTCCCAAGAGCTTTAAGTCCATTAACAATAGTTTGAAATTGTCCAAACATCTGATCAATAGACTCATCTTCTTTCATTTTAAACAGCTCATATTGATGTACAAGAATAATAATCTTGGACTCTTTCACCTGGTTTATGCTTTCATGTGCGATAGATAGAGTGTCCCACATCTCCTTCGCAGTTTCGCATCTATGAACTTTATCATATTCACTTCTGCTTAAAACACAACTCAGAAAGAACTTGGCCTTTGAGTTTAATTGAAATCTAGTTTTGTGATCAGCTGACCATCTGGTACGAGGAATAGTATTTTCTTCATCATCTATTGGTATGTATGGTCCATTCTCGATGATATCTCAAAGATCAATGTGTGTGGATTTGATAAGGAGTCGCATCCTGTCCTTCCAATAATGATAATCCTCAACATTGAATGTAGGAGGCTTTATGACGAAGGCACCTTCAACTATAAAAACATATGATTCAGCCATGGATCTTTGTCCTCACTTTGTAATGGTGATTCTTGAAAATCGAGCTCTGATACCAATTGAAGTAAATCACTTGTTAATATAGAATTTACATACAATATACGAAGTACACAAGAAGGGGGGTTAAATTATGTATTCTTTTCGTGAATACAAAAGCTTTGATATTTCTTGAAAATAACTTTTTTTCAAGCTGTTAAAAGAATACCACAAATGTTATATAGAAATAGTTACGTAGTTAAATTGTAAATAACTTCTATTTACTTGTCTAAAAAAACAAGAAAAATTAAAGTGAAAGATTAGAAGATAAATGCTGCGATTTTTATACTGGTTCACCCCAAACCTTGGACTACGTCTAGTCCTTAGAATTCGTCTGAGATTTCACTATACTTCATCAAATTTACAAGTATTCTTTCTTCCCTTCCAGAGCCTTTTCAGGTCTCTTACACAACGTATTATTTCTACTATCTTAACCTCTCCAGTCTCTTTGCCTTTTTTTTCTCTCACTAGAAAGATGTTGTGAGCTTTTTGTTATAGTAGAGTTTGCTCTCTTGTATCGCACGTTTGAATACAAAATTTTTCTTTATAAGTAAAAACTTTAAAGCTAAAAGATTGTTCAGTCTTTGACTATGACTAGTATTTATAGCCTAAGTCTCCAACTGCTTCTTGATTCTTGATAACTGCTTCTTGCTTCTTGATAACTGCTTCTTGCTTCTTGTAGAAACCGTTATTCAGTTGAGTTTTGTAACTAACTCCAACTGACTAACTATCGACGTACTAGAGTTTCTTCATCTTTGTATCGTCTGTGTTTTTCACTTTTTCTGTGTTTTCACTTCTTCTGTGTTTTCCGCTTCTTTTGTGTTTTCCACTTCTTCTGTTTTTTCTCTTCTTCTGTGTTTTTACTTCTTCTGTGTTTTCCACTTCTTCTATGTTTTTCGCTTCTTCTGTGTTTTTCACTTCTTCTGTGTTTTCTGCTTCTTCTGTGTTTTTCACTTCTTCTATATTTTCCACTTCTTCTGTGTTTTTCTGCACACTTAACACACTTATCAAAATAGTTCATTTATTTCTAATATTATTATTATTTGATTGTCACCAACATTAATAAACGTGAAGTCCTCTTGACTTAACATACCCGATATCCTGAAGGATATCTGAGTTCGTGCCTCATAAGGATGGCATGCTAGAGCACTCAATCATTCAAAACTCGATACAAATTTCTACATGTGGTGTGGCAAGTGAACACTCTCTCATGGTCCCTTCTTGATCTTTTAATAAGCTAGTCCATTTGCCTCCAATTTCTAATCTAATTGTCTCTCAATTTTCAATGACATATGTTGTTAAATCCCAAAGTCCTTTGTCAAAATTTCCATTGTCATTGGACAGTAATTTCTACTACCATTTAACAATTGTTTTGCCACTTGGTAAATTTTCCTAGTTAAAATACTCAACAATTTCCAAAAATTTTAAATCAATTTATACACTTCCCAAATCAATTTTCAACATAGAAAAATCACATTTCTCACTATACTCACATTATAAACAATTATACCCAAAAATTGTCAATGAATGCACGTACAATTATTTTCATGTGCAAAAATCACAATTCACGCATGTGTATATGCTGTCATTATGCATGAGTATGAAATGCATTTTCTAAATCTCTCTTTGATCTCACATATATCAAATTTTAGGGTTCTAACCCTTAGTATGGGAACGGGATGTTACATCATAAACATTATTTAGTGGGATCAAGCTTATGGACAGTTAAGCCCAAAACAAATATATGTTGGTACAAGTAGTAAATACTAAAGCTTAGGGACCTCTTCCATCTTCTCATCAAATATAGGGTGGATAATGGAAGGAATATTGGTCCCCTTTATGATCATCCTAACTTTGCTAATCTTAGAGTAATTTTCCCTTTAAACACAAACGTCAGTTGTCTAATTAAGAATGGAATATGGCATTATGATAATAAAATGGCCCTATTCTTTCAAGAATGCTTCACTTAAGTCCCTCCTAACTTGCAAGTAGAGGGAAAAGTTATCTAGCTCAAGCATTCCTCACGCTCGTTACTAACAAATCTTGTATGGATATGATTAGGAACCAAGCAATGGTGGTGTGAATTTAGAATCAGCTTGTTTGGTACAAACTACTTATCCCCAAAATTTCATTTATATTATAGCTTGCAACTAAAGAAAGGCTTACCACCTTGGATGGAGCCATAGGCTTCCATAATCTAAGCTGTAGGGTGTGTTTACTTTATCAAAACTTATGCTTATCTTCTCTTTAAATTTCTATATTCTTATAAGGTGTGAATGTAACTAGACTTTGTAACCTTGATCCACAAGAAGACGACATAAGAGGAGTTCTCTAGCAGCTTTCTTCTCTATCTAGAATTATAAAGAGGACTCATGTCTACACAACTTGGTCCTTGATAGCTCAATCTATAATATTTGGTAGGAAAGGAACCAAAGGGTATTTAATAACATATCTAACTCCTCATAACAAGTAAGTGAATGCAATATTAGAATAACTACGGAGTTGTTTATGGTTATAGGGTAATACACTTTCTCCAACTCTAAGATCAAATTGGCCCACCTAGTAAGCAACCAAATCCTTTATATGGTTTATATATGGTGCTAAAATTAAGCTTTTATTATTATTGAATTGGATTTTTTATGTACAATTTAGTTTTTTCCATATAGACTGAGGTTAGTTTTAAATCAAATTTATTTACCTTTCAAAAATAATTCATAAGAGAATTTTATTGATTCCATAAAGAATGGTAGAGAGACTATTTCCATTAGTGACCTAAAGGATGCTCAATAGTTGAAGAAATTGAAGAAAAAGGTCTTTGACATATATGAATATGTATCAAATTTAGGACCGTTATCTATAGACGAAGGAACAAGGAAGTTCTAAAAAATTATAGGCATATTCTAGATTGAAGGATAAAGTTGTTCATTGCTTTAACCATAAAGGTAAAGAGAATTTTAAGAGCAATTGTCCACAATGGAAGAAGGGAAACAAGAACAAGGAAACACACAAAAAAGCAAGTGTTACTATAGTCTAGGAGAGTTCCAATGAAGTGGATGGAAGAAATAGTGATGCTTAATGAAGAATAGTTTTCATTATGTTAATCGATGGGTACTAGACAGTAAGAACACTTATCAAATGAATTTCAATGAAGACTAGTTATATTCTTTTATAGAATGGAATGGTACTATCATATTAGGTGATGATGAAGAGTGTTGTCAAAGGTAGTGTTTTTATGCATATTAAGATACATGATGAAACTATTAGAATATTGGATTATGTTCCTGAGTTTCAGAAGAATTTGATTTCCATGGGTACTTTTGATATTTAAAGGGATAAGATTTTTGGTGATGATAGGCAACTTACGATAGTAAAGGATGCATTGATTATGATAAAAAGAAAATTTCAATATGAAATTTATTTCTTAATGGGTAAAACAATAATAAGATTCGTAGTTGTGTCTTAATCTTTAAAAAAGAGGGATAGTACTATGGTATGACACATATGATTGAGTGATCTTGGCAAGTGAGAGATGATGGAACTTCATAAAGGGAGCTTATTAAAAGATGACAAACACAAAAATATAGAATTTTGTAAGTTTCATATGTTTAGTAAAAAGAATTGGGTAACCTTCAAGGATATAGTTTTAGGGGAGAGACATACTAAGGAAAACATATAGAAAATTTGTACCAGAGTCAATAATCAGTAGTACTTGTTCAAAGGTGGTACTAGAACAGCCTAGAACATATGCTAAGTATATTGGAAATTCTATTTTAAAATAATTTCAAAAGAAATCATCATGATTGTATAGTCCATGGTAGAGCTAGAAGGATTGCTAAATAACTAAGAAAATATGATTAAGGGAAACTCGGTCATTTATGCTCTAACCATTGGTGGTAGAGATAAAAATATCTTTTAAGGGACTAGGGAAAGTAATGCGAAAGATAGATGAATGTGTTTATGGTCAAAAATGTAAGATTTTATAAGATCAAGAAATTGGTTACATTTGGTCATATCTTGTTAAAAAAGGTTTACACTTTTAGAGGATGGAGTTGACATGCTGATAAAGTTATTGCTTGCAGAAAAGTTCAAGCACAACTTTGATATGGTGAATATTGGCTCAGCATAAAGATTTTAGTGCTTGTTTGGAACGACTACTTCTTAGTAAGACATTGGAGAATTCAAGTCAAATTGGGCAATTGTGAGATATATCTCAGATTTATGTGAAATAGCATTTCAATGACCTTAGAATTCTAGTGAAATAGAGTTTTTTTAGTCAATAGGCATATAGTGAAATAGAGATTCAATAACCTTAAGTTATACAGAAATAGAATATCAATGACCTTAGCCATTTGTAGAAATAAAGTTTTACTATAATTAAACTTCTTACAAGTGACCCAAGTCTATAAATAATTTGATAAGGGTTTTGCAAGTGATAATCTTAAAGGATCTAAGAAAAAACCTTTGGGAGGTTATATAAGGTCGTGGTTATCATACTTCTCTTAGTATCATCTTTTTAGCAATAATAAAAGAATTTTGTCTCTTTTCCAATAGATGTAGGTTACATAGACTGGTCGAAGTACGTAAATTCTTATGTTTTTGGCCTTTCTTTAACAACTGATATCAAAGCAGTTAATATCATAAAAATTGACATTAGGGCAATTGATATCGTAATAGTTGTTTATGGTCCTCCTTTCCTCATTTGACATAGAAATTAAAATGATATCAAGAGGACAAAATATTATCGTATTGGTCACTACATTTACTTCTTGAACTCCAGCTTCTTATTCCCACATCAAGAATCCACTTCTAAAGTTTCACACAAGCTTTATTGTTTGTCGAGAATTATAATCTCTCCTTATGGTGCATAACACGAAGACATAATCTAGAAAATTAACTATGATAAGCTGCCCACTAATAATCGAGATATATCTCCAATTTACAGGCATCCCTGATTTATAATACGAAAGGAGAATATTTTGCATGCATTTTGGGATTGACCTTATTATGCTTAAATAGGGAAAGAGTTTACCTTAGTGAATGCCTATTTTTGTTTCTTTATGATTAAAAAAAAACAGAATTAAAGTATTAGGTTAAAGAAAATATATGCTTCAATTCTCAAAACAAAAATAATGTTCTTTATTCTATTATTTTTACTGAGACTGTAAAGAAATCTAGAACTAGCGTAACAAAGTGCTACATGATAATGAGTTTAATTGACTATAAAATGGAGTCGCATAAATTCACGACTGCAATCATCGTGTGCATTAGGAAAAGATAGACTTCAACTAATTGTTATTATTACAAAGGATTTCCTAGACATTAAATTTATATTAAAGTTGCAGCCACTCTATTGCATGTTAGTCTCACTTAGGTCTATTTAAGTAAAGACTTAGCCTTTCCATATGATCTTTGACCAGTAAAACCTTGTTTTCGAACGTCTCATTACCCTCGAAATATTTAACCCATACTCTTACAAGAATACTATGAAAGGACTAAATGCAAGAGCTATGGTAAAATCCTACCTTTATTAGTTCCTCGAAAGTATATGAAAGAATGTTCTCTCTCAATGTGTTCCCTTGCCATCTATCTCTGTTCTTCATAAGCGAGATTCAAATAAGCTATTTATAGACACCTATGACTTTACAATCTATAATCTTAATTGAATTGGACTAATTAGATCACATCTTATCCTTATTGGATTACATCACATTAGCCAATAAGATGACATTCTCATCTAAATGGAACTCTATCTAATGGGATTTAGCTACATCACAACTAATAAGATAAGATATTATTCATGCATCCATATACATGAAGAACTTTAATATCATCAACTGATCATCCCATATGATCTTTATTTTTTAGAGTTGATTTATATCTATTGCAATATTATCCGTCATATCATCAAGATCTCTCATTGATCTCGATTCATTGATGATAAGGCATCCAAGCTCAAAGTCTTTTATAGCAACATGCAATGCAATCGCATATCATGTCATTAAATTACTTAATTAAGCATATGTAAAGAAAAACTTTATATGATCTGTAACATTGTAACATTTAAATGTTAAACGGGTTAGTTATTCTAATTCAAAGCCTACTGCCGGGACTTCATGTTTGTTACTCTCCCATACGAAAGTACTATGTTACAAGATCTTGCTTTCCATAGTATTATTAATATTAATTATATTGATCCATTTTTTCCCCAAAAAAACGACAGCATCTCCCTGCACTCTAAAAATCCAGAATCCAAAGGAAGTATAACCCATTCGTTAATAAAATGGTGACTTGTATATATACTGTACTATAATAAAGTCAAATCCTTAAAACAAAGCAGACATAACTGTATAGGAAATAATATACAATTGAATGCTAAATTATTCATATGACTCACCTCCAACGAAGAATCACAGACGAGTTACTAGACAAGAAGCCCATAATACATCAATCAACAACCCTCCTCAAGACATCAATCACCAACCTTCCTCAATTCCAAACGAATAGTTGGCACAAGACTATATATATTATGCCATATAAACTAGTACAGGTCCAGAGACTCAAGAACCCTACGAGCTTGAATTTGTAGACCAGTCAGTCTCTGTTCTGGATCCAATGTCGAGCCCCATATCAAGGAGGCTGACTTCTCACCAAGAAGTCGTCTAATGTCTTCATGTATGGTTGCCATAGGAGGCCTTTCTCTCCCATTAACATGGCCAATGAGCAGCAACAAGAACTCTCCACATTTCAATCTAATAAATAATCAAACTTCGATTTCAGCTGTAAGATATAGCTAGATCAGATAAACAAAATCATACACATAAATGACCGGAACTCGTGGAAGTAAACTGAAGGTTTTAGGATAAAAGACAATTTCAGATCTCAAATTGTAATTTTACGAGGATGACACTGTTATTCTAATGTTGACAAAGCTGCTAACTTAGGAATTCAACTTGTACATTGGTTTATTCAAGTTAAATCTTTTTTACACCAAGTCCAGTAAAAATCAAAAGTCTAACAGGGCTGAGTTGCCTGAAACCATCAAAACTGACTTTCCAATTTTCTGATCTGAAAACAACACATTTTTCACCTTAGGCTATGTTTGGTAGAATGGTCAGTAATAGAATAGAATGAAATGTAATATTATTCTATCGTTTGAGAAGAGAGTTTATAATAAAATAGAGTGAAATAGCATAAAAGGAGAGAGATTCAAATTACATCATATTCCATTCTAAATAGTAAAAATGCGTTACTTCCGATTTGGAATGTTTAGAATAAAAAGTAAAATAAAAAATATTTACTACCTGATATACCCTCAATAATTTTTTATAATACCAATTATATCCTCAACTATAATAACAACCCTATTAACATATATTTTGTTCTATAAAGGGTATAATAGTCATTCATTATTATTATACATACATTATATTACATTTCATTCTATCCATCTTCCAAACAACATTTCACTATATTACATTATGAACCCTTCCATCTCTCCTAAATAACAATTTTTTAATATTACATCTATTTACATTCCATTTAACTCTATTAAAAACTTTACGTCCAATCAAACATAGCCTTAGGAGTGATTCCTAATCAATAGTGATATAAGGCCATTAATTTAACTATTTCTGATCTCTTTAGATACTTTTTTACAACAAGAAATAAACGAATTGAAACAGCCCCAAATTGATTAAAATCTGAGTTTAGGTTCTAGAAACAGAACTTTTGCAACCTCTTTCATGTCATCTAGTATCGGGACTGTCCTCTAACCATTCTATATCATGAACATCTTCATAGTATTAAAAACTTCAAGTAAAATGAACAGAAAGTAATAATGTTTTGCTAGCCCACTCTCACTATTGCACATAGGTGAAATACTGTCAGCATGACAAAAATGGAAAATTCCAACAGAAAAGAGGTAGAAGACAGTAACTATGTAGATGAAAGGAACTGGTACTACAGTCACAGTAAGGTTTTTTAAGGAAAAGAAATAACGATGAGGAAATATAAATCTGCTGACCCAAAAAAATTTACCATTTCAGAACTCCAAAAGCATATGGCAGTTGTATCAACAAAGTTTAAGTGAAACCAAATAATAAAGTTTTCAACACCAAGCAAATAGACCCTTCCACTAGAAACTAGATCCTAAGCATCCAATGAACCACCAAAATGGAAAACGCCTAACTAAAATGGCCAATGTGGCGTTATATAAAAGAAGATTTCAAGCCATTATACCTAAGACTTTGATTTTTTTGTCAAGCCAACAATGCCAAAAGTGGGAAAATAAAGGGGATGAAATGATGATTGCCAGATACCTGAGATTTTCATCCACTTGTTTATCCCTGATGAGCATTGTCACTTCTTCAATACCATTGCACTCCTCAAAATCCTAAGGAATTACAATGTACCATTGGTTAGATAATCAAGCTTCCTTTAATACTGAAGAAGATTCAGAACTTCTTCATGATCATCAAATATAACATATATCCCTAAAATAAAGCAATATCCAATATACAATAAGAGTACGACACTTGTAAACATATCTGTGATGCAGGGTCAACTTAATGAAAATTCAATATATGCAAAAGCCTCGTTTATGGGTTGTCAAATGCAAAATGGAGTGTTTGATATTAAGGCTAGAGAATTCGAAAGGGAAGCTAGCAATATATTTTAAATCTTTCCAAAGTTAACCTTTAGAATTTCAATAGCATATTGTATTTCCATTTGACAATGCCATAGCTCCTAAATTTTGTCCCAAAACAATAGCAAACTATATCAAATCCAAATTATAGAACAACAAATCGAGATTAACAGATTCTAAAGCATGAGCTAAAAAATGGATATACCATTTGATTGGCCGATGATTCTAGCATAATTGATATTAGAGCATCTAAACAGGCACCTTGTTCCATTACGCCTCTGGTTGATAATATATGCATTAAAACCTGCATCATATAACTAATGTCTATGAGTTTAACTGATTACAAATATCATAAGAGAGTAAAATTCTTGAAGTTCTTTTCTCATAAGCAACTAGCAAATCACTAAGTTAAACTAATTTCCTTTTACAGGGAATTGTAAAAAATCTTCTTCTCGATAACTTAAAGAGAATTTTCTAGAATTAACAACCTGGACGCTTGGTTTAGAATTGTGATACAACTTAGTGGTTCTCCACTTTTTATTTCTGCTACGTCTCAAAAAAATCGAATTTCCTTGAATAGTACTAAGAGATGTGTCAGATTATAGCCGATTCCTAACCGCTCATGCAAAGGTAGGAGAACGAACACCATCTTTACATGAATTGACAATGCAAGATTAGGGGAATTAACCCCATCACTATATGAACATAACAGAATTATGAACAAATCGACTGTCCTAAATCAATATCTTCATAAAGTTGTTGATGGCAGACAAAGGTCAAAGTGATACTAAAAAATTCATTAATCATCTAGTTTCAGTCTCAAAGACCACAATCGCTGACCTGGATTGCCTTTTGTTGATGAGCCAACACAGTGCTTTCTCTATGGAGCAAGCAACAACCCTCCAGAACACGAAGAGCAAGCGTGACCTCCGCATCCGTGGGAACGCTAGTAATCTTCATAGGTTCAACGCCAAATACATGGTCCAAGCTCTCAACTTTATCATCCTCCGGCGAATCTTTAAGCGAATATTGAAATAAAACAGGAACCACTGCCCTCAACAAGCAAAACTCATGATAGGCAATCACAAATTTTAAAATCCTACCAACCCTTTATCTAAAATTTCAAGAAAAGAAAAGGGAAAGGAGTTACCTTGAAGTTCGGGGATGGACTGGGTGTGGCAGAAGAGGTTGATGGTGAAATCTGAGTAAGCGACGGATCCCAGGAAGTTGAGGAGGGAACGGAGGGAACGGAGGCGGAGGAACGAGAATTCAGCGCTAGCGTCACGAAGGCTGGTGCTGAGGGCGAGAGTGACCTCTCTGTAAAGGCGCTGCTTTTTGAGCGAGTTAACAAGATCCTCCACTGCGGTCGTTGACGAAGGTTCAGAATCCGCATTATCGCTGGTCTGAGAACTCTTATTCAGTCCTTCACTCCACATCGCCTTCTTCAGGTGCATCTTTTCAAACGGATCACAGTGAGAGATGAAGCAATCTCATAACACAGAAAGCGAAAAATGAAAATGAAAGAACTAGATATTAATTTTTTTCTAAATTTAGTTTAATTTTTTATATAATATTTTAAATACTCTTAATCATTAAGTATATATACTAAGAGCGAGTTGGGATAGACGATCACGCAATCCATCTTACTCATCCATTTAATCTAACGGCTAATATTTATTTCTCGTCTCTCTTATGCATCTCACACACAGACACTCTCCAATGTTCTCCCTTTTCATATCCCCATCGTTCATTTAATCGAGCGGCTTATATTGAATGTTGTTTCCTCACACGATACACTTAATAATTACGCAATCTTTTGATGCAATCTTGAATGTTGTGTCCTCACACGATATACTTAATAATCACGCAATCTTCTGACACCTTATTTTGTCAGGTGACCACGCAATGCATGTGTATAGATAATCGGTAGGATTCCTATATAATCCGTTTTTCCTATCCGCCCTTGTCTTCCTCTGCTTTCTCAGTTCTTTCGTTTCCAGCTGTGGACAGTTTTCCTTTTTGGTCAGTTTTCCTTCTCGCTTCTTTTTTGTGTTTTATATTTTAGTTTTCGTTTTTTACTTCCGTTTCAGCGGTAG
>JANVCQ010000005.1:17463054-17477573 GCA_025531925.1 Erythroxylum plowmanianum | reverse complement strand
GGTCATTGTAATTACCGATGATTGTTTATGTTAATTGTTTTCTGCATTGTGGATGTTAGTGTTTCAAAAACAAAAATGTATATTAAGTTTTGACTGAGTGATGTAGCACGCCACCCTCGCAAGGCACAGACTCGGATATCATCATCGATGTCAGGTTCAGGTCATGCGGGAGTGGGGTGTTACAGTTGATGTACCGAAAAGTACATTCAGGAGTAGGTATGGGCATTTTGAGTTTTTAATAATGCCGTTTAGACTAACTAATGCCTTAACTGCATTTATAGCTTTGATGAATAAGGTGTTTCATCCCCACCTGGATCGGTTTGTCATAGTGTTTATTGATGATACCCTAGTGTACTCAAAGAGCAGAGAAGAACATGCTGAGCATCTGAGAGTAGTTTTACATATTATAAGGGAGAAACAACTGTATGTCAAATTCAATAAGTGTGAATTTTGGCTGGACCAAATAGTATTTTTGGGTTATATAGTGACTAGACTAGGCATACAAGTGGATCCAAAGAAGATAGAGGCAATAATGAAGTGGGAAGCTCTGAAAATTGTATCAAAAATTCAGAGTTTCTTAAGATTGACCGGATATTATCGGAAGTTTATCGAGGTGCTCTCGTTGATCTCAACCTCTCTAGCTAAGTTTCTGAGGAAAAATGTAGTTTTTAGATCAAATGACAATTGTCATAAGAGTTTTAAGGAGTTGAAGCATCGATTGACTACGATACTGGTGTTAACTATTCCATAGGTAACTGGAGGTTATGTAGTATACAGTGATACTTCACATCAAGGATTGGGATGTGTGTTGATGCAGTATGGCAAGGTGATAGCCTACGCATCGAGACAATTAAGGTCTCGTGAGATAAATTATCTGGTACATAATTTAGAGATTGTTGCAATTGTTTTTTCTCTAAAGATATGGAGACATTATTTATATAGAGAGGCATTCCAGATATACACTGATCATAAGAGTTTAAGGTATCTGTTGAGTCAGAAGGAATTGATTATGAGATAGAGGAGACGGATAGAGTTGTAAAAACACTATGACTATACGATTGAGTATCATCTAGGAAAAGCTAATGTGGTGGCTGATGCTTTGAGTAGAGAATTGAATAACAATGTACCTCAGATTCAGTTATCGAGGTTACCGAGCTTAATTCAATTGAGAGCTCTGAATGTGGAGTTGAATCTGGAGTAGAATGAGGTATTAATTGCTACCTTAAAGCTGAGGTCGATGTTGTATGATATAATTAGAAAGGTACAAAATAAAGATCCCGATATGGTGAAGCTTATCGAGAGAGTAATAAGGAAACTGGATTATGAGTTTGAACTGAGGGATGAGACACTGTGGTTAAAGCAATGGCTATGTATGCCTAATGTGGATAATTTGAGAAAATAAATTCTAGAGGAAGCTCAAATGGCAGCTTATGCTATGCATCCTGGTACCACCAAGATATATAACACACTGAAGAAACATTTTTGATGGCTCGGAATACAAAAGCAAGTAGCAGAGTATGTTGCTAAGTGTATAACATGCCAAAAGGTTAAGGCTAAGCATTAGGCTTCGGTTGTAAAGCTACAATGTACATATTGTTTAAGAAATGAAATGAGGAAATTTCTTTTTTTAACTATTGTGTCTTTCCTTATAATGCCTTATAAGAGAATATGAGTGCTCCAATATACCACCCTTATGGGGTACGTATTCAGATATCACTTACAATGTCAGGTACGTGTCTTACAAGAGTGAGGTTCTATAATATATCCTTTTATCAAAATGCAGATTATCAATGGAGGAGATACTTGGTTCTGGTTTGATAACTGAGCGTCTCAGTGTCCACTAATCAAGAGAGGAGACCTGTTAATACTAACTCCTAGAATGCCAATTCACACTAGAGTTTCTGATGATATTACACAAAATGCTTGGCTAGCTATAGGAAGGGGAGTTGATAGACTGTTGAACTATTGTCCCAGCTGCTTGCCTAACTCCTCTATTATGAACAAAGCCATCTAGATTATCAACAAGAATGGTGATTTCTCCAACTCTTCTTGCTTAAAACCTATTAGACACCAAATTTCTACTATCCATTTGTATAACATTGTATAGAAAGGCTTATTAATACCAAAAACATCCTTTGTCACCTACCTATCTGCTAGAGGGAGATTGAAAACCAAGGATAGACTTAAGGGCATCAATGATCAGATATGTGTCTTATGCAACATAATGCCTAAACTATAAGTCATCTTTTCTTCCAATGCAACTTCACAACTATAATATAGTCCAAAATGCAACACAACATGAACTTGATTTGTTCAGTAACTGATTGGGAAAGTGTTCTAGCCTAAATTGCAAATTAATACAAAAAGATTGGGAAAAGGTGAAAAATGCTTAAGCCTTTGCTTGAACTGTGGAATGAAAGAAACCAAAAAAATGTTTAAGAATACTCAAACTTAGACGCATACAATCACTCATGAAACCTGATTTTGGGCTAAAGAAATACTTATTGCATACCAAGTCACTAAAGACTTGAGCTATACTCTCAGAAGATGGAACCTGAAGTAACCTCTGCTATTACATTTCTAGTAGTCATAAAAATTATAGGTTGTAATTTTACTTGTCTTTTATCTCATCTTTACTAATTTAACCTTAGAAACTACTTTTTGTTACCTTTCAAGGCTTATCAATTAATGCATTATCTTTTTAAAAAGCAATGTAAATTATCTTACAGGAGAACCTAGTTACTTACTTCTTGACTAGCTTTAGAAGTATATCTAATTTAAGTAAAGGTTTCACAAATGTAGTTTGAATCTCAATTCTAAGGACTTTTTAGTTATGATCCCTTAAGCTAGAGCTATCAAACTAAGCTTGGTGTAGAAATTGCTTAAGTTAGCATTGATTTCCAATCTTGTATCACCAAAAATCTAACCATTCCTTTCCTTCCATATGTGACTGATAAACAATCCAACACCAATCCTAAAGGGCTTTTTGTCACCCATTCCTTTTATGTTGACATTTGAGACCTAGGTGAGAAACGTAAGCCATTCCTATTTAAGTATTAGAGACTCTAAAGTGTGAGTAGGTTGTTCCATAGTCTTGAGGATAAATCATATTTGAAGAACAAATGATTAAGTGATTTCTAGCCATCTCCACACAGGGCACAATCTAGGGTATCAATCTGGAATTTTTGTCTATCCTTGTACCTAATCTTTTAGAATCAACTAGCCAAACATAAAATAGTGTGTGAGAGGAATGTTACTGTCCCATACTAATCCATAGCAAGAACTTCTTTCAAGGTTTCCTAACAATATCTTCTTACATGAGGCAGTAAAAAAAACCATTGATTTGTCTCGACACCATTACACACTATCAAAAGTGGAGAGATCAAGTATGTACCTTGGCATATTTTGAATTATAACATAGAAACCTCTTGTTGAAAATAATGGCCAACACTAGTCCCTATTCATTATAAGTGAATATGTTTTCATGTTAATAGGGACTATGAATTTTAGTACATAATAATATCTAAGAATATATAATGAACCAAAATAGTTCCAATTATAAAACCAAAAGTTAGTGTTTACCCCATTACCAATTTTGTGTTTGATCTGTGTCTACATGAAATTTACATGGCTGAGTTGGTTTAGGTTTGGCAGTCTATATACTCTCACTCTTTAAGTCATACATATGGATCCACTTCACCCATAGGTTTTCCTTCTCCACACATATAGTCTATAGCCTCTTCACTATTAGGACCTTGGACATTTTATAAGTTACAACTAATTCAAGCCCTCCATGCTATTTTGGGAGGCATATTTTACTCTATTTAACACTTGGGTTTTCCTTCTATTGTTAAGCCACTTTATACAAATTTCATAATTAACCTATCAATTTTATTTAACATACTATTTAATAGAGCAAGGAGTGAGCGTCAATCACTATAAAGGTTACTAAGTACAAATAATTTTAACTGTAGTCTTCTACCATAAGAAAGGAATCTATTACACCATAAATGCACCCTCTTATCCATAGTGGAATTGGAGGAGTAAAACATGATATTAACTTGATATTTATAGGTCTATTAAGGTGCCAACTCTTATTGTGCAACTTATCACAAATACTTTGATTCAATCTCTAAAATTCTTATCAAGTATAAGCACGACAAATACTACTAAGCATTAATATATTAAATTCAACAAGGTAAAGTTATACAAAACAATTCAAGAATAAATTCTAATATAGATCTAGAAATCTATAATCATGTTCAAAACACAACTAATCAAAATTAACATCCAAGACAATGAAATAGATAAAGAGAAAAGAAAGAAAACAACTTGAAGTTTGATCTAGAACATCTGGAAAGTTGGAGTTGATCTTGATGTTTTCAGTTTTGATCTCCTTTTTGTGATGTGTAGCCTTTTGTTTCGCGTTTTTCTTTTTCTTTTTATACTCTTGAGTCTTCTTGGATTCTTTTCAGGGAATTTCCATTTGTTTTGGTTCCAAAAATAGCCCTGAAACACTAAAAATACAAAAATATCACAAATTGGAAATTGTCAATGCATGATCATGCATAACCAGCCCACCTCTGTAGCATGATCGTGTATGGGGATGCACAATCATGCGAGAGGGTTCATCCCAATGCACAATCAAGCATGTTCTTATTCTTCAACTCGTTTTTCATCTTTTCTTCATTTTTTTTCTTGTTTTCACTCACTAACAAATACATCAAACACCATTGAAACATAATATTAAGATCAAATTATTACTCTAAAACAATCAAACAATTAAAATATATAAAAATACCAATAAGAACAAATAGGATTGCCATCAAAGAAAACACACTAAAACATCTAAAACACATATTATAATATACACCTATCATCATCCATTTTTATACCTATCGAAACTATGTCAATAGACTATATACGTTGTTCTCTTTTATCAATAAAAGCACAACTTATACATTGATCTTTTAATATGTATACGTTGGCTTTGCAATATTGTAAAGTAAATAGAGTTGAATTTTAACAATTAGTTTCAAAGCAAATTTATAATTTTGAGTTTTCAAATTGTTACATGAAGAATATTTTCGAATTACATGATCTTCTAACATTTCTGTAAATTTACTAAAATTGGATTTTGAAATCCAAAAGTATATAGTTTAACCAATCAAAATGTCATGTGTGCATTAAAAAACTCCTTATATTCATTGCAATTATAATTTTGTTTTATATTGGCCAGCTACATTTTTAAGTTTTGCGTAACTACAAAGAAATAGAATACATTTAATAATAAGTTTAACTTTTAATTCAATGGTAAGGGATTTAGATCTAAAACTACATTTAATAACAAGTGTAACTTTTAATTCAATGGTAAGGGATTTAGATCTATACAAACATATTTTTAAAGTGGTGGAAAAAGTTTGAGACTTCTATCCAATCATATTAGCTAAAAAACAAAATACTAAATCTCTTGAGACTTGTTTGTTTCCATTTGGTTTTTGGTTTTACATTCCGTTTTTAATTTCAATAAAAAAAATCTGCATATTTGAGTTTCTATTTATTGTTTTTGGTTTTAGTTTCTTCAAATTTTCAAAACTGTATAAAATAATTTTTGTTTTATGTTTCTATTTGTTTTGTTACAAACTTATTTATCATTAACTAAATATATATTATGTAATTATTTAATATTAATTATTAATAAGGGTTATGATTAATATAATTAGTTAATTTAATTTAATTTTTATAACTACTTTAAAATTTTATTTTAAAGTAAAAATATTTTAAATTTTATAATTATTTAATAAATATACTTTAATTTTAAAATATCTCAAAATGTATAAATTCGAAATTAGATTTTTTATTAATTAAAATAAATATTGATTTATAAATAATTTTTCCTTATTAAATTATTTGTTTTAATAAAATTTCATACATCTTTTATTAATAGTTATTAATAAAAAAATTTATAAAATATTTTACTTAATTGATTATAAAATAATTTGTTTTAAAATTTTATCTAATGTTTAATTTTTATCAGTAATTATTTAATAAAAATAGCAATCAAAAATCAGAAAAAATACAAATAAAATTAAACGGTATTTTTAAGTTTCCTAAAATTAAACTCCTGCAGTAAATACAAGGAGTTGAGTAGGTGACAGGGTTGGAGCAAATCCTTTTCTTCAATCTCTTTTGATTTTGCGGCATACATTTCAAGGTTGTACACAACTTGTTAGCATTTTATTAATAAATTTATTTACTGTAGGACTTTATATAATATGACAAGATGACGATGGGGCAAGCACATCGACAAGACAATTGACTTGGGACTCATACTGCGTTCTTCTGCATTTGGACACTTATGTATGATTTGATTCAAAAGTACAATACTGTTCTCGGACGACTTTCCATATCTAAAACGCTGCGATGCTTTGCCTAGTGTTCGGCAAGATAATGCCAAAACTTGTTGTGCATCTAAATTCAAAGAAATTGGCTCAATTTGCTTGGTCCTGCTCTCCTACTTTAGATTGACGATTATTAATGCGCTGGTGTGGGGCGTTAGCATTATTTGACTGCTTACCTACCAAAGAGGTACTCATTCCTCGATTATGTCATAACAAGATTATTTTCATTATTGAACTACTTTTCATATTTAAATAATATTTAAAGATTAATAAATATGATCTCAATTATGCCGATCATAAATTGAAAGCAATAATTTGCAAGTAAAGATAAAGGAGTAATGTTGCAAATATCTATATCGAATTTGGGATCGAGTTTCATTCTTATACAGGACAATATTATTAGCGGTCAAAATCAAAGATTATTTTGAATAATTTTTTAAAGTATAGAATAATTCTTGAATTTTGTAAATTTACAAAATAGTTAATTAATATAGTGCTATAATTTTTAGTTTCACTTCAATTTGACTTAATAAATTATAATAATAATTGAATATATAATTATCTTTTCATTCTTATTAATATTACTTTTCACATATTTCTAATATAAACTACATTCATAATTAATATAAGAAACATAATTTAATTCTCATACAGATATAAAACTAAAACTAATATAAAGTTAAAATATTGCAATTGATTACATGAAGAAATAATATAACAAGAACAATATAGGTTCATAAGCATAACAACGTGAGTTCCTACCAAGGAACACAACAAAGTAGAAGTAAAACTTGGAGAAAAATACTTACAGTTAAAGTTAAAAATTTTATCTTTATAGTGCATATATAAAATTTAGCATATATATTAAATATAAATGAAATTAAAATAAACAAGAAAAAAACTAAAACTTTATTGCATGACATATCTGCCTAAATCGCTTTGACTTCAACTTTTAATTGGTACAAAATTATTGTCATTAAGAAAAGTCCTATCATCATTATCATTCAAGCTCAATTTACCGTATGACATGTTAATACTTTTTCATCCAAAATTATCTTCTAAGTTCTATAAACTTGGTTATTTAAAAACTTAATCTGCTAAAAAAACGATATGATTAAGGTAAATTGGATTTATAGAATTATTTAGTCTATTAAGAGTCCTACTATATAAATAAAATAAAATTATTAAGAAATTATAAAAATTATATTTAACTTAATAATAATAATAACATATCTTTCATAAAGCTTCAAGTCGTATCAAACAAATACCAGATCACTTAATCTCTTATGCCAATCTTTTTTTTAGTGAATGAATTCAAATATGATTTAATTTCTTTTATACCTAATTGCATTCACACACTGATTAAGAATTAGAATTATAAATTTTTGCAATTCTGAAGCATCACCTCTGAATTGGTGCCTCTAAGCAACTAAAAGATAAAAAAGTAATCTTATAAAAATAAAGTGATGATTTATTTTAAACAAATAACAAAAGTGAAGAAATGTATACTTAAATTTAGTTTATGACTTTGGCGTATTGAAATGGAGGTCTCAAAATAATCGTATGTATCATCGTATGGATCCATTTTTTAGCAAAGGAGATCTTGCATCATCTTATGTAAACAATTATTTTGATAGCTAATTTCTCTATTAACTTCAGCTTTCTTTGTAAATTTTAGTCAACACTTGGATTTAGAAATGTCCTAGCAGCAAACAATAGGAAGTACAATTATCTTTTTTCATCTTTCATTGATGACTGCAAGATAAGGTATGTATAAAGAATAGTTATTTTCATACTAGCCTTAATTATTTTCTTCGTCCTCTCTATGGAGCATAAAATTAACATAATATTGTCTTCTTTTCATTATTAATCACACTAATTAACCTCTGTAAAGGCTTAGAAATTTACATTAAAAAAATTAACTTTAGGACTAAATTTTGTGACCTTCAAGTACAATCCTAGAGAGCTTCATTCCATTATTAGCCCTAGCATGCTAAGATGTAACTAAATTATCAATTGTAAACATTTGTCTCAATTCTTTTTTATTTAAACAAAATACTAAAGTGATAAGAAATTATTCGTAAATCTTGTAATAAATGGACAAAACAAATATCTACTATTGGTGAAATTCTTTCTCATCAAATTTAGAGCTCATGCAAGATTACAAATGAATTTAGATACTTTTCTTCCTCTCTATATTGTTTTATCAATGATAGGATAGTATATAACATCTTTTATATTTTTTAACATTAGGTTAATATAATGTGCAGTACAAGGAGTCCAATATGAAGAATTATATTTGCTTTGCAACCTCATCCCAGCTGCTTTATAATCAACATCATTATCATGGATGAATTGTATAATACAACCTCATCAATTATCTCTAACAGAATATCAACATTACTTAAAAGGTCAAATGTATCAATGGAAATCAAAAACATCTTTCCCTTAGAGGAATTAAAAAAATTAAAAATGGGCACTTTAACAACATTTATATAAGATTGAACACCCATAAACTGTCCAAATCATTATTTTTCACTTAAATAATTTTTTATTTTACTAATATAACTATTTAGAAGATTATCTTTATAGTCATCAATTGAAGAAGTTTTATATCATGGACCATAAGAGGTAATAGCATCCACCATAGGCTAGTAGTAATAAAACTTATCAGCATCAAATGACACACTTGCATTATACCACTATCTATCCATTATCATGTCCATATTTTGAACTGCTTTTTTAGATTGTAATGCAGTATAAATTGATTGTTAAGTTATAGGAATTATTGATGGAGTCAAAAAGTTACACCTTTGCCTTTTTCTTTTTCTCATATCAATCATATTAATCCCTTCTTATTAGGTAGGAATTTAACCTTTAATGCTACAAGTATTATTCTCATCACTAAAAAAAATAACTTCTACTAATAATTTTGTAGTTTAGTCTTTGTCTTTTTCTTTCTTATTTACTTTTAAAGCAAAGTTTTTATGTACCATTTTACAGCGTGGCTCACATTTTTGCAAGGCTTTATATGACCTTTAATCCTAGCTTAAAAAAATTTTAACATAGTGATTCCCTCACCTTCAAATATTTATTAAAACAAAAAATAGTATGCTTTTTTATACCAAAAACCAATCTCATGTGAACCTAAGCTAGATCACTAAATCTTCCTAAAGACGCTAAGTTATCAAGATTACTTAAACTTTTCTCCATTTATTTATAATAATAAACAAAGACATATATCAAAATTAAATTGATAACTTCATATCAAAATAAAGTGCTCTTCCAAGTTAGTTTCACTATCAACTACAATATGCCCAATGTAAGTACATTTACTGCTTACAAATGTGAAATGATTATTAAATTAGAATTGGATGCATAGAAGTTTATTAAAAACATATGAACTCTAAGCTCATTTTACTTAGTTAGTAACTAGTATTCCTATCTGTATATGTTTGACCTTGAGAAAAATAAGAACGAACTTAAATAAGTAAGTCTAATACTATTGGATCATTTACCTAAACAAAAAAAAGTTGATTATATTTAACAATTTGAATGTTCTATAAACAAGTAATAGTAAAATAATAATTTATTATTCATATTTCATAAGAGATGTTAGTAATTAGATTTTAGCTTAAACTAATCTCATTACACCATTCACACATTAAATAATTTGGCCAAACTATTTATATCTTATTCTTCTATTAAGGTTTTTTACATCCATATGAAGCCATAAATAACATAGAAACAATGAATTAACAAATCTATAACTCTAAGTTTTTATATAGAACTTGTGTTACCAAACAATACTTTATCCTTATTAATCTCATATGTCCTAGACTATGTAAACCTTAAATTATTATAAAGAAACAAAATTTGTTCAAAACCTCTAGTGATGTACATACATAATCTTGTAAATTTGTTATATTACCTATCATATTTTTCTTTAATACAAGGAATTAGTGAAAAATAACTATCTAGCTTTTCTTGTAATAAAATTGTAATTACATTGGCATTTCATTCAATAATCACCAAAGTAAAAATTTTCAACCCAAATGTATAATGATGGCTTAATCATCACTACACTTTCACAAAAAAGTGTGCAACGTGTTACCAAGATCTCAAATAACTCAAACAAGTCGTAAAAATACAACTCCTCAAATAAGTCACAATTAAAAAGCTAGTATTAATGAGAAGAGCTATAAGGGGCAAGTGGCAATTGGCAATTGGCAATTGGCGATCAGTAAACTAGCAAGATGATAGATGCTAAATAGACTATATTTCTAATCCCATTTTTAATACATTTTGCTTGTTTATATGAGACTTTCTTTTTTTGGTACTTATCTTGTTTCTATTATGTTTTTAGTCATATTTGCCTTTTATGGATAAAGAAGAATTAGAGAAAATCAAGACAAAAGGAAAGAATTGAACCTATTTTGGTGGTTATATTTATAAGTCTATATGACCGTGTGAGTGCCTATGTGAGTCTATGTTTAGATTTATGTGTAACTCTTTAAAATCGTGTTTCTTTGTAATTTTCAAAGATTGAGGGACATGGTCATGTAGAAGGCCTTGTGAATGACCGTATCCACTGCAAAAATCCAAAATTTGAGCTATAAATGCCCAAAATGAAGAGAAAAATGAGGGAAGTCAAAGGGGTACGTAGAAAGCTTGTGAAAACACAAATTGATGGCCTAGAATGATAAAGAGAATGAAGAAAAAGCAAGGAAACATATTTGAGGTAGATTTTCATCAATCTAAAAATGATTTTACGAAGAGGAATAGGGATCTCACCTTGATTCGTTTCAAAAAAATTCCTTTAATTTTGATTTTATTATTATAAGTTAAACTTTTATTGATACTTTAATTAGATGAACCCTAGGATAGACTATATAGTGATTTTGTTTTAACTTAATTCATTCTTTAGTTTCATTGAGATTCAGTTACGTGTTCATAATTCTTCTTAGAGTAATATTACAGTGTATTATTTCACGAATGATTTCATGCAATTGAGATTAAGAAATCCTTTTGTAGATTTATCATAATTGAAGGAGTTGCAAGTAAACCTAAAGATAGGTCAACATAAATCCCCCTGATTTTAGTCAAAAATACTAGTGAAATTCACAAATCAATTAATGTAATCTTTGAGGTTTTAACTAGAAAGAGTTTCCAGTTAATCAACCAAGGATTAGTTGTTAATAGTGTTGAGAAAGATATTAACATAAGATAGGAATTTTCATGGTTCAATGAACTAAAGATCAAACTGATCAGTGAAATCATGATTACACGAGAAGTCCTAAAGAGATTTGAAAACTAGGTACCAATATTTTCCTTGAATGTTTTTAGTTTTTTTATTTTAGTTAATTAGTGTCAATCTATTTTATTTTATTATTTTAAGTTTGTATTTTATTTATCTTAAACACCATAAAAGATGGTAAATACTAGTAATTTTACTCCCTATGAGATCGACCCACACTTACCAGTGCTATCTACAATAACACCATGCAATTATGGTTTAAAATATAAAATTACATATCAATTTTTTGGAATTGTTATTGAGGAGTAGAAAATTAAGAAAAACTTATTTTTATTAATCTATTCATTTTTTTTCATTTTAGTTAGTTTTTATTTCTTTTCTTTTATATTTAATTATAAATTTCTTTATTAATCTTGTGTTTGTGTCTTATTTTCAGGATTTAGGTAGTCATCATTATAGCCACAAAACAAAATGGAAGGATAGAGAAGATAATATTCTCAGGGGGACTATGGTGTGTCATCACTTATACTAGCATTGGAAGCTTGGAGTGAGAAGCACGGTGACATGTATGTCAAGCATCAAGAGCATCCAAATTGCCTGGAAAACTAACCTCAGGATACTTTATATAGGAATACTTATATTCCAAAGTGGAGCAATTATTACGACTATACATGGAATGATTATGCTTCATCTAGATTTCTAGAACAAAAAAACAATAGGATAAGGAGCTTCTTAGAGATTTCCTCATGAAAGACATTGCTTTACAATAACCCACCCCTTATAGACTCTAAGAGCTTATTGCTTCTTTTGAATACACCAAGTCAAACTTAAGAGATCATGTGAGTACATTAATTTTTCAAAGTATAGAGGAGGCAGAGGCTGAATATATAGGGGAATCTATGATTCAACAAAAGAAGAAAGAAGATTCCGCAGAGAAAATAGAGGTTAAAGAGAAAGAGGATGTTGTTATTCAAGAAGATAAGCAAAAGAAGAAAGGCGAAGCTAAAGAGGAGGAGCCAAATAAGGAGGTTATCAAGGAATTATAAACATTCATCCTAAGTACAGAAGGCTCCTACTTCCCACCAAACAAACTATTAAAGCCAATCGAAGATCTAAGGAGTTTTATTCCTTATTATATTGACAGCTTGTTACTAAAAAGGACATTAGTAGAATTAATTGGTTTTATTATGTCCTTATTATCTTACAATATGTCGTCTATTTATAGGCTGCTGAACTTTTATATGGGAAATGAGTGGAAACAAGCAATTAATTATAGATCCAATTTGAAAAAGGACTTGTTAAGAAGTATAGTTATAACACTCATAAACAAGTGCTAATTATGAGGCAACTTAACAATTACACTTTTGTTTTGAATGAGTAGTTCATAGGATTCTCTATAGTTATTTTCTTTCATAGTTTTAATTTTATAGTCCTAATTTTGTTACTTAAGATTCGATAGAGTTCCACAAGTTATAAAGGTAACATCAACCTTTGCTTTAAAGTAGAAAAGATTTCACCAGTAGTGGATGAATGCTAATAATAGTAGACAATACTAGAAATCATAGTTATGAGTTTTAATGATCAAGTTGATTTCAATTTACTTCATTATTTTTGAGAATGGATATTTAATTTTTTTGAAAAATTAAATGAAGTAATATATTGAAGGAGAGTATTAGAAAAGTTTTACAACTTAAGGAGTTATACTCCTATGTCAAAAGCCACAACTATAAATAGTAACCATATTATTAACAAAGAACAACTTGATTTTTAGCTCATTTCTCTTGCTACACAAAATCGTTTGTATTTTGCTGGTTGTTCTTTATTAAAGAGGAAAATTCCATGATCCTCTTCATCTCACTCTCCATCCTCTTCCCCAATTAAGGTTGGTTTTTTCAGTGGCGATGATGTCTCATTTCTCTACCAAACCTCATAGGTGAGACTCTTGTGTTTGAATCTTCCTTCTTTACGTCTTCTTCATCTGCTTACTAAATTCTTTTCACAAAACAGGTTTGACTAGTGAGATTCTCTCTATCGCTAGATATCGCCTTCCTCAAGGAGCAAGGAGACGGATTATCAGGTACCATGCTTTACCTTCTTGATCTAAGATTTCTTTCTACTGATGTATCTCCCTGAACCTATTTTCTTCTCCTCATACTTCCGTTCTATTCATCTATTTTGCCCTTGCATGCTCTTTTATTATCTCCCTTAACTTCTTACACATTCAAACAAGCTCAAACTCTCCTGTTACATGCTTGATTAAGATGTTTCAGAAGAATGAGCTCTCTAAGTTCCTGAATTAAATATGATGCAAAAACCTTTTTAGATAATTGGTTTCCACCAAATCGTCTGAGGTATCTCTATTTCCATACCCCGTATATACATAGCCCTAAGGATAGGACATGAATATATATCTCTAGGTTCCTAGGGTTTAAAAGGTTCGACAACTTCTATATTATCTCTGTAATTGAATTCCCTAGATTTAAGGTTAGGCATCTATTCGATATAGCTCCCCATACATAGCTACTATAAGGGTATATGAAAAAGAGGTGCTTTCTTGTTTCCACATGGATCTTACACAATAGGCACTGTCTATTTGCATATAAAACATTTTATTTGCTGTGTTTAGTCTATTTTAGACTGCTAGGTATGATATAAAGGAAACTCTTGGAGGTAGATCCTTACACCAAACTACTCTATGTCATTCCACTTTCTGATTCCTACTTCTTAGCATATCTTTAGTGGTACCATTGGTTAGTTTATATATAGGCTGATTCTGCCAATAAAAAGTATCTTGAGAGTATGGTTATGGTTGGTAGGATGATTGAAGATTCCTTAATTATTTTGGAAAGTTTTATTCCACA
>JANVCQ010000005.1:17440973-17460643 GCA_025531925.1 Erythroxylum plowmanianum | reverse complement strand
CCCCCACCCCGGCGCCCACCGCCATAATCATAGAGGTCATTTTGAGATTGAGTGAAGATGTTTAAGGACATCTTAGGTTGTTGTAGTGGTGTGTGATTGGTCCCATGATTGACCAATTATCAAACCAAACATAAGTCGTTTGACCATTCCTAATTTTGCATGTAACTTCCTCCTTGATTCTGTTCCTCAACATCAGTATTGAGAAAGTGCGAATGTGATGTTGATTTTTGGATGCTTCATAAACTTCTTCCTTTGAGAAAGTAAGAGTGAATCCATTTAACCCATAGGGAATTTTTATCCATAAGAATCCACCAAAGTTCTTAAGTATTAAAACCTGGTTTGTGATCTTAATAGGGGTAATATTCAACCCTCCTTTATCTTTAGGATAGCAAATATTGGCCCATTTCACCTTAGCTGCCCCTTTGTCCCTATTTGGATTATTCCATTGAAAGTTTTTAAGGACAAAGCCTTGTTTACCCAAGAACTGATTCTTTTATGGATCTTCTCTAAGAGTGGAATACATTCTACATAGGTAACTTTTTTTCGTAAAGACAGGTAGTCCAAGATACAATAGAGGAGCTTATTTGTGTGACATTCCTATTGATTGAGAGGTGAGAGGACCCAATGCAGTAGCTTTCTTGGATAATAGGAAATGGCTCTTAGTTGGATTGAACTGTAGACCTAAGAATTGTTTGAATTTGCTAAGAGTTTCCATATAACTTTGTATGGATTCCCTTGTGGCCCTACAAAAAAATAGTAAATCATTCGCAAAACATAGGTTAGTCAATCCAATCTTCTTGCACTTCGAATGATATCCAAACTTAGGATTTCTGAGCACTTCTTTCCTTATAAGAGCATTGAGAGTCTCCATACATAAGATAAAGAGGTAAGGTGACAAGGGGTCTCCTTGTCTAAGGCCTCTTGATGCCTTGAACGATTAGGTAGGGATGCTATTGATCAATATAGCCAAGGAGGAGGATGAGATACACTCTTTAATTCATTTGATAAATTTAGAAGGAAATATGTGGGCCATCAATAATGTCTATAGAAAATCCTAACTCATATTGTCATAAGCTTTCTGAAAATCAACTTTGATTGTACAATTTAGAGGGTAGTTCAGTCTAGAATAACCTTTGATTAGTTCATGGACAACAAGGATGCTCTCTCCTATATGTCTGCCTTGGATGAACGCTCCTTGATTATTGATGATCAGTTGCGTTAGGATTTTCTTCATTCTTGTAACAAGTATTTTGGAGATAACCTCATAGAGAAAGTTTGTGCACACAATAGGTCTGAATTCCCCAAAATGAGTAGGGTTGGAGCATATAGGAATCAAACAGACAAATGTTTTATTGATTTCTTTAAGAAGAACCCCCTTGATGAAAAACTCTTTGACTACTTGTATTACAAAGGGACCTACTTCTCTCTAAGCTTTCTAATTAAAATGCCTGTTAAAACTATCAGTTCTAGGGGCTTTAGATCCTTCCATGCCAATAACTGACTTTTCAATTTCTATATTTTGTAATAATTTTGTGAGAAACTTCGAATCATCAGTTGAGATTTGTCTTAAGGATAGGGATCTGAGTTCTTCAACTGTTGCACTTGCACTGTTGGGAATACCTAGGAGATCTTTCAAAAACTTTGCTACCTCCTCTTGGATTTCCTGTTCTACCTATAGCACTGTTCCATTTGTCGATGTTATAGCAGGATCTTATCGCAATTTCTCCTTTCTAGAATTTAGTTGAAAAAGAATTTAGTACAATTATCAACCTCTTTCATTCATTGTACTCTAGCTCTTTATTGTAATAGGGAATTGTGGCTGCATTATTATACTCTTTTTTTTTACATGCATTGAGTTAAATGTGAATTCTCCTTTAGCATTTTTATCGCCCCACATGTAAAAAAGAAAAATCAATATATGTGAATAAATAAGTATGAATAATTTCACTCTGCTGGCTTTGTACCATAAAAAGGTAGAAGTTAAAAAGAAGTGTTAGTAGTAACCTAGTTGAGAAACTACGAGTATTTATTACAAAGTGTTTACTCTCGTATCAAAAGACTATGTAACTTCTCAAAAAATATTCTAAATGCTCATATTTTTTAAATTTAGTGTTTGGTTTTCAATGAAGGGGCGTGGAAGTCTTTAAAGGATTTACCATTTTTATACATGTTCACTTTGTGCATTAAGTGGAATGGTGTTAATTGAGTTGAAATTTGAGAATTATGGATTGAATTAGATTGATTTATAATTTGATACAAGTTGCAATTGAATGAATGATGAAGAATCTTGATGGATATCCTTTTTGTTTAATGTTTTTTTCCATAGTTGTTTCTTATTAAGTTGACATTAATGAAATTTATTTACTTAAGGATAAACAAATGCTTAAGTATAGTGTAGTTTGACAAATGCTAAATAGACTATATTTCTAATCCTATATTTAATGCATTTTGTTTGTTTATTTGAGAGTTTCATTTTTTTGGTACTTATCTTATTTTGTTTTTTTAGGTCTTATTTGCCTTCATGGATAAAAAGGAGAAGAATTATGATGAAAAAAGAGGAAATGTAAGAATTGAAGCTATTTTGGTGGTTGCTTGTGTAAGTTTCCACAATCGTGTAAATGCCTATGTAAGTCTACACAGCTGTGTGGGTGCATATTTTAGACTCCGTTTCTGGAGCCCAACTATCCGGAGTCATAAAGCGTGAGTGAAATACCCCGTAGGGTTATTTCAATAAACCCTGACTTTCTTTCCATAAATCTTGTTTGAATCATTACCAAAGGCTACAAATTTTTGTGTAATGATAGAAAAATGTGACAGAAATCTATTGCTTCGAGAATCACTTCATTTGGAGGTCAGATGAAGAAGTTATGGGCCAAAAGAATCAACCATGGTTATGACTTCAATCATGTTATACCTATCTTGGGACAATTGCCATAATTTTTACTAGAGATTTTCAATTGAGCTCATTTTAGGATAGTTTCAAAGAAAAAGACCTCGAAGAGAGATTTTGCCATCTGGAGGGACAAAAATATAAAATTCTGAAAATATACAGTGTATGTCCGTTAAACGAACATACATGTCTGCCTAATAGATATACACAGGGTTAGGGGTCATTTTAGACCCGAGAAGGTCTGTTTAAAAGACTTAACGCCCATTAAACGAACATGGGTGATGTTGGGGGTCCTCACAGACTTGAGAAGGTCCATTTAATGGACCTAAAGTCCGTCTAATGGACATAAGGGATGCCCAAACCCCTCCAAAGCCTCTCCAATGATTCCTACATCCTTTCTAAAATTACTTTCACTCATAATCCTCTCAAATTCACCCCTTCTAGTGCAAAATCACTTCATATCTGTTAAAACTCCAAACTTGTTTCATTAGATCCCCTAATCTCTACTCATTTAGTTCATCAAAACCACTAATTCTCCTCATTTACTATAGTTGTCTTGTGTTTACATCCCATGCGACATCATCACTTATAATACTCATATCTCTCAACTCCAATATCCAAAATTTACATACTTTATACCATTGAAAAGCTAAGAGGATAAACTACAACTTTGAAGAGACAACTTTGTCTAATTCATCCTAGATTAATCCAATTTTTCCCTTGAAGTTAGTACACAATTTTACCCTATGGAAAACTTGAAATATGAAATGTACAACTACAAGAGAAATATGCACATACACATTGGAACTTTCACAATTCCCAATTCATTTCTAAATAAAAATGAAGTTCATATATAGCTTTAATTACATATCAACATTACATCAAAGGTTTAACACAAGATACAGAATAAATTGGATGCTCAATGTTTGATATGCTTATAAAGCTATCTACAAGTCTAGTCGTTAACTTAATACAAAAGATTTCTAGCTATCTTGGAGTTTCCAAATGCCTTACAAGGATTGCAAATCTTCTCATTCTGCACCTGAGGAGAGGAAAAAATATTGGGTTGAGCTACACAACTCAGTGGCTAATATATTTATAGCTATTGGCAATAAGCCACACAATCAACCATATATGTGAATATTCATATATGCATACATTTCCTATCTTAATCTAGCAATGTAAGTTCAACATTCACAATTCCAATTCATAGCTCATAGTTCAATACATCATCACATAAAACATATTGGAGTAATTTATCATCAAAGCATAGCACACAAATTCCATTATAACTTAACATATCAAAATGTAAATGCACAAACAAATGACTCGAGGGTTCCATGGAACAAAATGGAGAAACCGAAGTTTACACTGTGAATGAAATGAGTTCACTTTTCGAATCTCGTATGCCACAAGCGAGCAGTCGAGAGAAGGTTTTATGTCGATATGCACGTGACTACAAAACAGTTCTTCTCTTGCCCATACAAAAGCACACATTCATGCTCAATTCAATTCATCACAAATTCATATTCTCATGCTTTTTCTTCTTTCTATTTAATTAAAATCCCATGACACAATTCCAAGGCATAACATGATCATACTCGCAATTCAATTCTATCAAAATGTCATACATCATAATGCATTTTTCACATCACAACAATTCAAAACAAGCCATTTTAGCACACAATACACACACAAGGCATTTTGCTCATATTATACAACAACTATAAATAAATTATCCACCTAATTAGCTTGCAAAATCTAAGTAAAGCTTGCCTTTCCTCTTGCTCTTGGATTGGTTTCTATGATTTCCTAAATAAATCAAATTTCCCATTCAATCCAATTTTCAATAAAATTTATAAAGCTTCAAAGTAACAAAAATTGCAATAAACATAAATTAAGCTCAAACCTAACCTACCCATAGTCCATCTAGGTTAGAAAACCCATGACCTAGTTTAGAAACCCTAAAATCAAATGGGTTCCCTTAAGTCATCTTCTTCCAACACAACACTCATTCACTCCCTAACTCCTTCTCTAACAAAGCAAGAAGAAAAAGATAAACTTACCTTGACAAGATGATTTCCCTTATTTTCTTCTTCTTTTCTCCCTTTCCTAGCTTCTCCCACGATTTTCTCCTTCTGCTCTTCTTTTCTCTACGTGTTCTCCCTTCTCTATGGCTTCTCACTATTCTCTCTTCCCTTCTTCTAATTTAAGCCCATTTTATTAGTCTTTCTTCCCATTTTGCTCCTCATTAAACTAAGCTTTCCATATTTACCCCTCCTTTCATTTAACATAAGTCTAATAACTACTTAGCTTATTATACACCATATTAATTCTAACTTAATTCTAACACTTCATTCTAATTTCTCATTTCTAATTTCTATTCATACTTGCTAACTTATTGACTCAACTCTAAAAATAATGAAACAAAAAAAATCAATAATAATTAACAAATTTGGGGTCTAACAACATATGTAGCTCTTTGGGACATATTTCTTCATAATTTTCAAATATTAAAGAAAAATTAAGGGACGTGGTTATGTACACGACTAGGTGATTGATCATGTCTACTCCAAAATCCCTAAAGTTGGGCTATAAGTGGATAAAACAAAGAGAAAACAAGGGAAGTCAAAAGGGGTTGGTAGGAAGCTAAGGAAAACATAAGTTGAGGGCACAAAATGATAGAGAGAATGAAGTGCAAGAAAATAAACATATTTTGGGTGGATTTTCATATACCTAAAATAGATATCATGAAGATCAAAAGGGATCTCACCATAGTTCTTTTAGATTTTCTATTTTTCCTTTAGTCTTGATGTTATGATTATAAGCTAAACTTTTCTTGGTACTTGGATTAAATGAACCCTAGGATAGACCTTATTATGATTTTCTTTTAACTTAATTCATTATTTAGTTTCATTGATATTTAATTATATGTTCTTAATTATTCTTGAATTAATTTTTCCAACATACTATTTCATGTTTGATTTCAGGCAATTAAGATTGAGAAATCCTTTTATATGAATAAATCTACCATAATCCACAAATAGTTGCATGCAAACCTAGAGATAGTTTGATATAAATTCTCTAAAGTAGGGTCAAACCTAGTAGTGAATTTCACAAATCGATGAATGCAATCTTAGTTACTTTAATTAGAAAGAGGTTTCAGTTAATCAGCTAAGGATTAGCTGTTAATGGTCTTGAGAAAAATATTAATATAAGATAGGAATTTCCACTATTTAGTGAACTAAAGATTAAATTGATTAGTGAAATCATGATTACATAAGAAGTCCTAGGGAGATTCGAAATTTAAGTACCAATTTTCGTTTCTTAGTTTATTTTCGTTTTAATAATTGTGTTGATATATTTTTATTGTTTTAAACTTTCCTTTAAATATATTTAAACATCATAATTTGTTAGGCTAGATAACTAAAAGAAAGTAAATACTAGTAATTAATTCTAGTCCATGTGGGATTAATCAATACTTGTTAGTGCTAACTCCAACTGCATCATACGCCTGTGATTTAAAACATAAAATTACATATAACAAGCTATAGGTGACAACACGCTAATTCAAGTGTAGGATAGCAAGAAGTAGTAATGGTGGTTGATAAATGGATATTTGACTATATTTTTACACCCATATTTGATGTATTTTGCTTGATATTTTGTACTTTTATCGTATATTTGGTACTTAATTGGATCCAAGTGCTTTTATAGGTGATAATTGCCTTCACAGACTTAAAGGAGAAGAATTTAGATAAAAACGTGGCATAAAACAAAGAGTTGAATAATATAAATGATGTACGGTTGTACAATAGTTCATGCACTTCTCTCACACCATGCAACTTCATAATTTTTTAGTATTTTGGTTATGCACCATCTCTTAGAACCCTAAATTTTGCAATAAAAAGACGTTTTTGGTGGTAGATGAAGAAGAGTAGACAAAGGGAGGTGATTTCAAATGTGGAGAACACTCTCAAAGGGCGATTTTGAACTAGAGAAGCAAAAAACACGAGGAATTCATTGAAGGATCCATTGGAATACAAGATCAACCTCTACTTCCCAAGAGTGTTCAATAAAAGACAACTAGGGAGACTTAGAATTATGAACTCATTGTTTTCAATTTGTTTTTCTTTCAGTGTATGTTTGATTTCGTGGTAGATAATGTGTAACTTTAGTATTTAGGTTAGATGAGCCCTATATTGATATTTTGAAAAGATTTGATTCTTTTAGTAATGCAATTGTTTTTATTCTTATATTGTGATCTGATTACGTGTTTTATTTATGTCCTAATAGACTCGAGAATATTAGATCATAATCTGATTTCACATATAGATATTGAGAAATCCTATTGATGAATAGATCTATCGTAATTGGAAGGATTTGATCGCAACCCTAGAGATAGGATGACATAAATCCTTTAAATTAGAGTCAAACCTAATAGAGGGATTCACAAATTGGTAAAGCAATCTTATAAACTTTAACTTAAGTAATTCGGTTCAAAACTTTAGGATAGTTGTTAATAAACTCAAGGTCAACTAGTAGCATACTATAGGAATCTCCATGATCTAATAAATCAATAAAAACAACTGAATAATAAAATATCAATATGTTAAGGGTTTGGGGGATTCGAAACCTAGAAACGAATTATTGATATTAGTAATTTTCTAATTGAATTGTTTATTCTCTGATCAATATCATTGCCTATTTTATTTTACTTGCTTTACTATTTAATTTCTTTATTAAAATTCAAAATCAATATGTAGGCTAGATAATAGGAAAAAAGGTAATTACTAATAATCACTGTCTTTGTGAGATCGAACCATACTTGCCTGTACTAGCTAGAGCTACATCGTGCACTTATAGTTAGTACAATATTGACTAACTCATGAAAAAAAACAATCAAGTTTTTGGTACCATTCTCGAGGATAGTGATATTAGAAAAACCTATATTTTATTAGTCTAGCCATTTTTCTCTATTTTATTTTTTAATTTCTTTTATTTTAATTGAGCTTTTTATTTATTTCTTATTATATTTTATTGTAATTGTGGTTTATTCATTTAATTATTTTTTGAACTTCTCTACTTGATCTTGAGTTTTTGGTTTATTGTAGGATTTAAAATTCATTGTCATAGTCACAACCCATAATCGAAGGATGGAATAGACACTACTTTTATGGTAGCCAGAAGTTTTCATAATATTCATCATTGCCTTATAGGAGAGAGAGGTGTTCTCACATAGTTTTGGAAGCTCAACTGATATGTAGGCCATGTTGAAACATTGGTGGGAGTTATCACTACAATCGTAAATGTCGAACAACATCATATATATGGGAGCAATTGAGCAAGTACAACTAACCTCAAGGTGTGCTATACTCGAACAACTATAATTCAGAATAGATCAACTCTTACGCTTATGGATCGAACAATTATGCCCCAATTGAATACTTACAGCACCAAGCATCTTTAATTAATGAGACAACTCTAAAAGGTATGATGATTGACTTTATTTAAGAGATACATTAATGGAATCACTTACTAAACTTAAAGTTAGCTGACGTGAATTCAAAGAAAGGGTTTCTTCACCTGAATATCTTAAGCATAACATAAAATAATATTTGAGTCTATTAATGCAGTAAAGTGAAGAAAAGATGATGTTCATCTTCATAGATGAAGAGGTATTCCAAGAAAATGAAGAGGTAACTGCTGCTATTGTAGAGAAGGACAAAGATATGATAGAGGCAGCAGACATAAAAGAAGAAGAAGTCTCCATCTAAAAAGAGGAAGTAAAGGAGTGTCAGGAAATAATTGAAGAAGATAAGCCAGAAACCTTTGTCTAGGAAGAAGAGGAAGAGTTGACAAAGATGGTTGAGGAAGAACTGGTAGAGAAACCAAGTAAGGAAACTATTACTGAGGTATTAGTCACGACCTTAAGTAAGGAGGGTTCCCACTTCCTCGAAGATAAACTGTTCAAGTCAACCAATGATTCAGGGAGTTTTATCATTCCCTTTTTATTAAAAGTTTGTCATTAAAAAGGGCATTAATACTTGCAATTAGATTTACTAATTTGATAAATTATGTCCTTACTGGCTTACTTACAAGCTACAAAACCCTTAGGCAGAGAAACAAGTGGAAACAAACTACTTATCATAAAGGATTAGGTCAACATTTAGGTTACATCGAGCTAAAGACATTAAAGAAGCACTACATGGATGCAACCTATGAATTAGGATAAGTTTTAGTTTTATTTCATTTGATTCCATTTCAACTGTTAGCATAGGATTTCATTTCATGTTATTTTATGTTATCGTTATTTCTTTTGTTATTATCCTTTTCTTTTATATTTTGCAAGGATGTAGTTCACTATTGGATAGATCTGAAATTAGGAAATCATCACAATCAGGAAAGTACCAAAAATCCTCACTTTTATCTATACTTGTATGGTGTACATTGGGGACAATGTACAACTTTAAGTGAGGACATGGATTTAATGAATTTTTTCAAGCTTATTAATTTTTAACAATTTCTTTAAGCTTATTATAATCTTGATTATAACATTGTTTTAACTTATATTTTGAATTGGTTTAATTTGTCCATGAATAATATATTTCCTTATTGAATATTGATTGAATATTGAATGTTGGTTATGATAAAATTAGTTTTTTAAATCATTGAGATGATCAAGTTAAATGATATTGCATATCATTTACACACATAATAACTATTTTATTTGTGAGCTTTTGAGCCTAAAAGAGCATAAATTTACAAAATTTTTAAGCTCTTGTTATTCTTTCATATGTGTTTTCAATGTGTAGTAGGATGATTCTAGAACTTACTTTTATTATCCATGTTAAGACCATATGTGTTAAATTAGAAGCAATGACATTATGAAGGCACTTAGATTCAACAACTTGCTTTAGCCTATTTCTTTGATAATTACCATACCCATAAAATTATCCTTTAGGAATAACTAAGTTGAACCTTGACCTTTTCTATTGATTTTACCCACATGTTAACCATTATCCTTTTTTTCTTTGAAGACCCTTCTATTGTTTTGAACCTTGAACGTTATTTACATTATTTTCTTGTTTGAAACTTGAATTTTTTAATGTTCTAATATTTCTCTAATTTTTATACGTGATGAATGGTCAAAATTATTGTTAAAAAAAGAAAAATTGGGCATATATATATATAACAAAAAAAAGGAAGAAAAGAATAAGTATATAGTACTATTAGTTTTGCAATTAAAGGACCTACATGTATTGTAAATAAGTTTCATTATAATGTTTTTTAGTAAATTTCCTTCAAATCAACCTTTTTATTATCCCAATCATACCGTACCTAAACCTCATTACATCCTACACAAAGACTTTTGTATTTTTCTTTCTAGTTTACACATAAGTAGAGGAGATGTGATTTTATTGCAAGTTCATGGTAAAAGTTTTACCATGCATTGATTGAGAGAATTGATACTTTTCACCCTAAATACATGAGTGCATTAAGTCAAATCTTGGTGAGGGTGTAAAGATATATTCTTTTGATTTCAATGCGATTGTTGATATGATTACTATTAATATTGCTTAGGAAGTTAATTTTAGGATAACTTGACTCCAATTGTATGTTAATTTGATTCAATACTATATGATGATGTATAGTATTATGGGCATATTGAGATTGATGATGAATTGATGTTGTCAATTTTATAATTTTGATTATAGTTTGCTTAAAGACAAGCAAAAGCTTAAGTGTGAGGATGTTTGATAGATGGATATTTGACTATATTTTTACACTCATATTTGATGTATTTTGCTTGATATTTTATACTTTTATTGTATATTTGATACTTAATTCTCTCCAAGTTCTTTGCCCCCATAGACTTAAAGGAATTTTTCGAAGGTAGATGAAGAAGAGCATATAAAGGGAGATGATTTTAAACATACAGTTCATTCTCTTGATCAAGGGAAATTTTTGATCTAAAGAAGCAAAAAACACGAGGAATTCGTCGAAAGATCCATTGGAATATAAGATCAAACCTCTACATCCCACAAGTATTCGATAGAAGATAATCAGGGAGATTTATAATTATGAACCCATTGTTTTCAATTTGTTTTTCTTTTGGTGTATGTTTGATCTCGTGTTCGATAATGTGTAACTAAACATCTTGTTAGTATTTGGGTTAGATGAACTCTATGTTAATATTTTGATATGAATTGATTCTTTTATTAATGTAATTAGTTTGATTGTTATATTGCGATCTAAGTACATTTTTATTTATGTTCTAATAAACTCGAGAATAATGTATCATAATCTGATTTCATATATAGAGATTGAGAAATGCTATTGATGAATAGATCTACCGCAATTGGAGGAAGTTGATTCCAACCCTAGAGATAGGATGACATAAATCTTCTATATTATAATCAAACCTAATAGAGGGATTCACACATTGATAAAGCAATCCTATGAACTTTAAATTGAGTAACTTGGTTGAAAACCTTAGGATTAGTTGTTAATAGAATCAAGTTCAACTATTAACATACTATAGGATTCTCCACAATCTAATAACTCAATAAAATAATTGAATAATAAAAGATCAATCTATTAAGGTTTTAGGGGTTCGAAACCTAAATAATAATTATTGATATCAATAATTTTCTAAGTGAATTGTTAATTCTCTGTTCAATATAGTTGCCTATTTTATTTTACTTGCTTTAATTTTTAATTTCTCTATTAAAATCCAAAATCAAACTGTAAGCTAGATGATAGGAAAATGATAATTAGTAGTAATCACTATCTTCATGGGATTGACTTGTATTTACTAGCACTAGCCACAACTACATTGTGCACTTGCGATTATTACAATATTGAATAACTCATGAAATAAGTCAATCAGTTTTGACAAAGAAAATGATAGAGAGAGACAAAGAGTGGTTAGTGCCGTTGACAATGGCAATGATAGAGGAGAAGCTAGAGTGAAAGAAAAGGAGCTGGAGGGAGAAGGAGTTAAAGTGATTGAATAAGAAACGAACTGAAAAATTGCTAGAGTTAAAACTTCAAAAAATTCTATTTGATATTTATAGATTTTAAAGTTATTGTTCTTACATAGTAAATGTTGATATTGTACATATTAGTTGATATCTATTATTAGAACAGTATCGTGATTTTAATTATCTTTTTTACTCGTAGAAAATTGTATTTCATTTCTTTATAAGGGAGGGAACATTTTTTTGTTAACTATTATGTTGACGTGTTTCAAATATTGCAATTTGATAAAAAAGTTCAATTTGAACATAAACGTTGACATCAAAATACAACTTGAACACTAACATTTTGAAACATTCAATTTGAAATCTCAAATTTTGGAGCATTTAATTTGAATATTAACATTTTCAAAATGTTTATAACATACCCTAAGTGGATGAAATTTTTGATAGGGTTAACTTCTTGTCAGTTAAATACCATGTAAATGCTAACAAGACATTGTTTATTTTTTATAATTAGATAATGGGTCCTACTATAATGTGTCAAAGTTAGACTTATTGTCAAAAAATTTAAAAAAAAATCATTGATAATTAATAGGTCATAATATATGAAATTAGGGATTACAGATTTGTCTAAATCCCTAATCAAAAATTGTTCCCCTCATTCGCATTCTTATATTGTAACATGTCTGCATTTACCTAAATCCTTAATTTAAAATTCTTCCCCTTACTTGAACTCTAACACTGTAACATCTTTTCATTTTCTCACAGCTTCCTATTTGCTTCACTCTTTTATGCTCTTACGCCTTGCTTCTCCAACTTACACATTACAGTAGGTAGACCAATTTTGCTCTCTCACACCATCAATTATTGATTTCTAAGGAAAATGGTGGTTTTTTTATATCTTCTTTGTATTTTTTCTACTTTGTTGTCCCTATTTGCAGTTTATGTTTTTTATGCATCATTTATGTTATAGTCCCTTTTGTTTTGACTATATTTGGTTATTCATGCAATTATCTCCATTTATCTACCTAGAGAAATGTTTGTAACTATCAATGCCAACTAACTATTGAAGCATATAAATGTTGATTCCTGAAAAGTTGGATTCTCCATATGGAATTATCCTATCTAGGATTTCTTAGTTGTAGGAAGCTTAGAAAAATAATTTTGTGGTTTGGATTTGTAGTCATTTTCATCTCTTTAACTCTACTCACTAATGGTTCTTTAATTAGAGTTTTACTGGTTGTTACTTCCTTTAACTCTACTCACTGATGGTTCTTTAATTAGTGTTTGAGGCACGATAAACTGAAAATGTGTTGCTTATAACTCCCTTGTTTTTTTTTGGTTTAGTGTTGAAGTAAAGGAATTCCTTGAATATAAAGCTTCCATATGATCATATGTCTCGTAGCCAAAATATACTATTTGGATCCCTTTGTTATGTACTTTGATAGAGTCATGCATTAAATATTTTATTAATTAAGTGCTTAGATAGATCTAATTTAACATATAACCTAACAAATCTTCCTTTTAATTATTTTGCAATTGCCTTATTATCCATAACCATACACTTGAAACTATTCCTAGTTACATATAAGATTTTGTTATTATATAAACTTGGAAGGAGTCTTGACAATCTAACTCAAGCTTTAATTGACTTTGAAGGAAATGCATCAAAGATGAACCAATGAATCCATTATTTAATGATAATGTAGTTTTCCTAATTTATCCAAGACCCTTTTGTTCAAAAGTAATACAATCTTTTATTTATTCAATATAGAATTAAAAAGTAATATAATATGATTATAACCATTGTAAAAGTATAGTACAACCAATGATTCATTTCTTTTCCATTATGCTTGTAAATCTATATAAAACTTGAAAACCTTCCTTTCCCTTTCGGCTTGTAAATCCTTGAAATAGCTCGTGTTTATTAGATTTTTTTTGTCTTTTTGTCTTTGTTTTTCAACTTCTCTAATAGTATGGAATAATATTATGAAGTATGGTTTCTCTTTCTTGAATTCAATTTTGGTATTTTAATATATAATCTTAATAAGCCACCTAGTGATGGAGATAAATATTCCATTTTTTCTTGAAATGTACTATATGAAACTTTGAACAGTCTCTGTAATATACGTATGTTTTATTCTAAATGACTACATATTTAAGGATAACAATGTTATAAATGAAACATTGGTTATAATTTGCTTTTGTTCTCTACAAAAGTAAATTATAACCAATGATTATTGTTATGTTCCTTTTGGTTATAGTAATTTGAATTTGTTTTTTTATTATTGACTTTGGCTATGATCCTTTCCCCTTCCTTACGAACAGGTATGCAATGGCTCAATTTGGTTATATAAGGTTGTTTTATTGAGGAAAGTTTATAGTAAAGCCTTATTTGAAATATGTTGACGGGCAAACAAATGTTTTTGACGAAGTAGACCTCGATTATGTCAGTTATAGGTAACTATGAGGAAGGAGTTAGGATACCTTTAAGTTCATAAGGTATATTACAATGCACCTGATTCCAAATTTAGTAAGTCATTGAGACCTATTGAATCAAACCTTATATATTTTAGGCTCATTAACCTTATGAAAATCCATCAAATGGTTTATGTTTTTGTAATCCATTTATTAGAGACCACAATCCTTGCTTTAAAGATATAACCTACAACTAGAGGAGAGGATACATATATTAAAAGTAAATAGGGAAGTTCTGATGTTAGGGTGGATTATATTGATAATGAATATCTTGATAATGAAGAAGTTATTGAAGGGATTAATAAAGAAACTGGTGAAGGAGTTGGTACAGGAGTTGATGAAGGAGTTAACGAAGAAGTTGATGAAGGAGTTGATTAAGATTTAACAGGGACCAAGATGGGGGTTTTATACAATTTGATATTCCTAATAACCATTAACTAGTTGAAACTGATTAAACTAATTATGGTAGTGATGAATACCTAATCAAAGAAGAGCCTAATGAGCCATTACGAAGACCAAAAAAAGTATTAGGCATAATCTACCTAATGTGGCATTTCATTAGAGATTAGGGATAAAGTTTGGAACAATAAAAGAACTTAAAGATTTTGTTATAGATTATGCATTACGAGAAAGGTAAACTTTCAAGTTCAAGAAGAGTGAAAACCATAGGATCAAAGTCGAGAATATTAAGGGATGCCTATGGGAGTTATACATTGGTTATGAGAACCAAAGTTGTTTAAAATTGAAAACATAAAATCCTAATCATATTTGTTTCACTACTATCACCTCTAAATGTGTCTTATGAATTAAAATTTCTTCAAAACTTGGCTCCTTTTTGTTTGCCTCCACTCACTTCTTTTAATAGTAAAATTTATGATTTTTGGGATAGACACTGTCACTTACACGAGCATGTAGGAGATCGTGTATAATAAAAAACAACTAAATTCATGATTTCACATGCGCACAGAGACTTATATAGGTAACATACATGATCATGTATATTAATATACATGGTCGTGTAACTCCTCATGACTAAAGCTAAAATTCTTAAATCTTCACATGTTTACATAGACGTACACACTCTCTACACACAGTTGTATAGGTTCTTATTTACTTTAAATCTTCGTTCCATGTCATGATTTCATCTGAGTTCTTCGCCTTTTGATCCATAAAGACAATTATGACCTACAGATGCACTTAGAGTGAATTAAGTACCAAATATACAACAAAACTATGAAATAACAAGTAAAACATGTTAAATATGGGTTTATAATTATAGTCGAATAAGCATATATCAAATAGATGTGTTATTGGCATATACATATATCTGCTACTTTTATATATGCATTCCAACAATCCTAAGTATATTTTTCACTTTTGCATATGAATTCCAAATTTATATCTGATATTGATATGTTTTCAACCATTGATTAATGAATTCCAAATATATTCCCATTATGAATTACAAAATATTACAGGTGTCAATAGAAGTTATAGTGCAAATAATGAGAAATGATGGAATAATGATTAAATTCAATATGTTATATTACAGGTGTCAATAGAAGTTCTAGTGCATAATCGTATCATTATATTTATTCTTTAGAATTCAAGTTTGAAACAAAAAATTGTAATTTAGTGTCATTTTCCCATAAAAATTATGATAATAACACTCACCATAAGCACAACAATCCCTATTACGATAATCACTAAAATAAATTTCAACTCATTTTTCTCTTTTATTAAAAAAATGTGTTGCTTCGTTATCTTTATTTGCTCCTCAATTTTCGTTATTGTATTTGACTCGATTGTAGTTGTTTAGGCATCCTTCTTCAACATTCATACTTCTTTCTTTAATTAATAAATCACGTTAACAACCCTCTTTGTAAATTTCTTCCCGTATCACTTAAAAAAAGCATATTTTCTAACCTGAAATAAAATGAACAAAATAAACATTATACATATTTATATCAACATTTTTATGTTATTAATCAAAAATTACTGATATTTTGGGGCATCCATATAATATCCTTCCTAGATTATAAGCACTCCATAAGGTTCTTAATAGGGCTTTTAAACCACAAAAACAAACACATTGCCATCATTTAAATTTAATGTTGTGATAGTAGAATACATTAAGTCTATAGCTTTAGGACGTCACTGCAATTGCCACAATATAATCACCAAAGCTCAAGTGCATATATGAGCTAACAAAGGAAAACAATAAGCCAACAATAAAATTTTATAACAAAATAGGTGATGATAGTTGCGTTTATATGTACAAGAACAACAACAAGCTACTAAAAAATCTCACTGATACATAAAGTTTAGGTATTGCGTTTATATATGTAACATAAAATTACATCATCATCGTCAGTATCATTACCATAATAATAATATAATAATAATAATAAATTAAGGAATTTTTGATAAACGAAGCTCCTCAGTCATGTTTTTAAGATTCAATTTCTCACCCACAATAGTACCAACAACTCCACCATCAAAGCTATGTTCACATCTAGACTTGCTCATTGGTTTTATCGATCCCTATTAGAGTTCTAATAGGCAAGTTCTTTGGGACCTTTTCAAAGTAGAACGAAAACCCAGTAATAAACAAGCACTGTAAGAAAAACCCTTCTCCCTAAAACCACTGCATAGACAAACAATCTCAAGGCACATTATATCTAGGTGGCACATGAAAGACGTGAAACAATTGAGACATTGTAAATTAAAACTTTAGTTACAAACTTTTCATCTTCTGTAGCTTTAAGAACAAAAATTAAGCAACCAAATAGAAGTAGTCTCTCTTAAAATTGATAATTCTAGTTTAAAGATGGCAACAAAAGAATTGTCACATGGACCAAAAATAACAAGGTTGCAATTAAGGACTAAGATTTGAATAATATTAAAGCACATCAAGTGTTAGAAACAATCGGATACTAGTATTACAAATTCTAGTCATACCACTAGAGTGAGAAGAAAAGAAGCAACGAAACACAAAGCATATAGATACTGGAGGAACAACTACATAAGATAAGTCGTGGAGAAGAAGATGCGAGAGTAAAGAATGAGGGAGCAGGCAAGCACGTACGGGAGAGAGAGACAAAAATGAAGTGGTGAAAAATTCCAAACAAATAACAGTGTGTGAGAGAGTGCGAATTAGGGGGAGGGACAGCAGGTTCTTCAATTAGGGATTTGGAGGAACCCCTAATCCCTAATTAATAAGCTTGGTTTTGCTAATTACAGAATTCACTAATTAGGTATTTTAAATATTTAATTAACCTAATTGGGTTTCAATAATTATTATTATAAGAAATCTTTTTAAATTTTTTATAATGAATCCTACTTTGCCGCATAGAAGCCAAAAATATGTTATCTAATTATTAAAAAGTAAAAAACAATATTATGTTAGTGTTAATATAACATTTAATTAACCAGAAATTAATTCTGTCAAATTTACTTAAAATTTGTTCTGAACATTTTAAAAATATTATAGTTCAAATGAAATATTTTAAAATATTAAGGTTTAAGTTATATTTTAATGTCAATGTTGGTGTTAAAAAAAAAAATTTGGACATTGTAATTTTGAATTTTGAAGTGTGAAATAGGTACTTTTGGTCTCTGTCCATATTGCTTTAGTCGAAGTATTGTCGGGAGAAAGGCCAACTAAGAGCAAGAAAATGGCGAAGAAGTTTTGTTTTATATGGTAGACCAACACCTTACAACCCGGTGAACATGCCAAACCAAAATTTTTATCACTGTCAAGCAAGTTGCATCGTGACAACACCGTATTTCAACAAATTAAAAGGCAAGAGAAAGTTGGCAATAGATCGATCGTCGCTTAGTTAATTGTATGATCCCAAGTGATCAGTTAATCAGTTAAATTGTCGGCTGTGAATTACACATAATAATTATAAATAATAGGACAACCTTAAGTTGGGAAACAAGAATTTAAAAGCTTGTTTCTAATTAAGTCAGAAAATTAGAGATAAAAATGGACTAATTTAAGTTATTTAAATTGATTGATTTATGGGATAAGCCTAAACTCATATTAACTTGACGTTCAATTCTTCTCATTTTACTTTAAATTTTAAAAAAATTGATGTAGCGGCTATCCGATTGCGTCACTATAGAGAATTCTTTTAGGCCTCGTTTAGTTGACATGGATTGTTGACTAGGAAAGTAATCTTTTTTGTAAAATTTAAATTATTACATTTAGCTCATTCTTTTGAGTGGATAGGAAAGTAAAAACTTTCCTAATTTAGAGAAAGAAGTAAAACTTTCTATGGATTCTAAATCTCAGCACCCCATTGGTATTTATATTACTTTTTCCAAGAATTTAATCTAAAAAATACATTAGACAATATAACTCTTCCTTCTCTCTCAATTCTATGACTTTAAAATATATAAATTTCAAATAAATTTTGATTTAATAATTAAAATATATAAAATAAATATTAGTTTATAAATAATAATTTTTATATTATTTATTTTAAAAAATAAAATATTTTATGAAAACTATATTAATAAATATTATATAAAATATTAAAATAAAAATATTTTGCAAGTTTTATTTAATTTATAATTATTATTAGCAATAAAAATATTTACTATTATTTTTTAAAAAATTAAAAATTCACAATTATTATAAAAGTTGAAATAAATAAAATAACTAATTAAAAAACTTTGAAAAAAAGGGGAGAAGGAAATATAAGAGGGAGGGAGGGAAATATAAAAAATTTTGCAAAAAAAATCTCCCCCATTTTTAAAAATTTTCGATATCGGCAGGTATTTGGATTTTGAATATTTTTACTTAGAAGTTTCAATCGATAATCTTCAGGCTCATATTTTTCCTTATTTAACGATTTAAATTTTTATTCGATTTATAGGGATATAATTAGAAACACAAATTAAAATTAAGTTACATTTCATAAAATATTGTTGCATATCAAATATTATAAAGAATCCGCCTAGCTTTCTTATTAGAATTTTTATAAGTATCCAAACATGTGAATATCTTTACTTTTTATAGATTTAATTTCCGATGAATTATATTTCAAATTTATTTTACTTTTTCGCCAACCAAACGAAGCCTTAACCCAAATTTAGGAAAGTAAAACAGTTACATCATTCCCAAGAAAAAGTATTCGATTTCCAGCACAGGACTCGTGCGTGCAAGCTCGGGTTTACAGATATTTTGACTCTTTGTTCTCTCTTGACATCTTGTAGCCTTTGGGTGAAGTAAGTAAAACCTCGATAAATGAATATTCGATAAATTAATAACCTCGATTAAATAATAATTTTCTCCGATCCCGACTTGG
>JANVCQ010000005.1:17402465-17425503 GCA_025531925.1 Erythroxylum plowmanianum | reverse complement strand
TTAGTCAATTGAACCCAATTACTCTAATTTCTCAATTAACCCCCAATCCAGTCAGTCCAGTCAGTTCATACTCACAATCAAATCCCGGAAAATCATGAATGCAAGTGCCTATGAATAAATGCATATGCAATAGACCTATTCCTCTATAATTAGAGGCCAGTATCATTCTCAGTCAATGAATGCAGTGCAATCCTATCAGTCTGTCCCAATTACTAAAATACCCCTTTAACACAATAACGGGATGTTACAATTGTAATACACTCTCTGATCCATTCAATGAACTTAAGAGGACAACCTACATCTACTAGCACATTCAGGAGGAAATCCCAATGGACTGAGTGATAGGCTTTTTGTAAATCCACTTTAAAAGCACATCTTCTATGGTTATCAGCAAGGTAGTAATTCTTGAAAATCTCTTGGGCCAACAATATATTATCCCCTATTTGACGATTCTTAATGAAAGCACTTTAGTTTGGTCCGATAAAGTGAGGGAGTAACTCTCTAAGCCTATTATCCATGATTTTTGCAATCACCTTATAAATCATGTTAAAATAAGAGATTGGCCTATAACCAACCACTATGGAAGGTTGTTCTTTTTTAGGAACAAGAGAAATGAAATTAGAATTAATCTCTTTGAGTAATCTCCTATGATGGAAAAAATCATAGATAGCCCGAGTAATTTCCTCCCCTATTATATGCCATGTATGTCTAAAGAAAACCCCAAACTCATTCGACCTAGGAGCCTTATTTGGATTAAAAGAGTTGAAAACATCCCTAATCTCTTGCACTGATACTTTAGCAATGAGTTTGTTTGTAAGATTTTCAGAAATCATATTGGGAAAAAGATTTTTCACATACTCTTTAGAGGGAAGGACTTTTTTATTCCCAATAGTCCTTTAAAAGAAACCTAGGAACTGTTCCTGAATCTCTTCTAAGCCAACAATTCTATTGCCATTTCCCCCTGTTAGAGAGTGAATGTTGTTTTTGTTCCTATTTGACAATATTGAATTTTGAAAGAATTTGGTGTTCCTATCCCCCTCTTTAAGCCATTTGATACGAGAAGATTGTTTATAAAAAGACTGCTGATCATCTAAAGCTCTAATAAATTATTAATGGCTTTAGTTTCCTTGTTAACCAAGTGGGGACTATTAGGAAAATGTCTCTTTTGATCTTGTATATTATTAAGAACTATTTGACAATTCTCCACTCTAACACTCACATCTCCTATTTGACTAGAATTAAGCATCTTGAGCACTTTTCTAACCATTTTAAGCTTGGACATTACAAAAAACATAGGAGTTCCTTAAACCTGAGTATTCTAAGCCTCTTCTACTGTCTAGAGGAAATTTGGTTGCGAGATTAGGAAGTTTGAAAACCTAAAAGGAGAGGGTCTCTTCGACATGTTTGCTAAGGACCTAATCACTATTGGGGAATGATCTAAAATGTTAGGATTATGAATAATCCCATAAGATCTAGGAAACCTAGAACTTCATGCCCCATTGACAAGGGCTCTATCTAACTTCCTTGCAATAAAGAGATCACCACATTACTTGTTGGTCCACGTAAAACTAGGACCACTAGAATTTAAATCATACAATGTACAATCCTCGAAACACTGCCTAAAATCACTCATACCATTAACAGCTGAGGGACTTCTAGGCTCAACCTCATAAGAAAACATAATAGCATTAAAGTCCCCCACTATAATCCAAGATTGATTTCCTACTGTGTATTTTATATTAGACAGTGCAGAACAGAGATTCTTCCTATGATTATAATTGTTTGACCCATAAACACATGTTACAAAAAAGACAGAAGAGTTGTTAATAGGAGTTACCTCCAAATGGATCAGTTGATCACTAGTGGTTTTAGGAGAACACAGGAAACAATCCAGATTCCAAGCTATCACTAACCTAGCATTTGAAGCTTGTTCTAAATTACTGTAAGAAAACCATCTAGGAAACAAAGAAGAGCACACACTATTTAAAAAGGGGAGAGAGTTAATCCTAGATTCAATCAAGCAAATAAAAGAACCCAACAACCTCTTAAGAAACGCATTCACAACTAATTATTTTTTGAGATATTAAGACCCCTAACATTCCAAAAAACTAAAGCCATAACTCAAAAGGAACAACAGACCTATTACTTTTGTTTCCTCCTAGAATTTCTACTCTTTCTAATAGTAAAATCCCCCTCTACCCCATCCAGAAGACCCAGACTCTGAGAATTAATAACTGGAACTAAATCAGATTTAGAAGGGAAAGGGTGGTTACCTGCTTGGCTCACAACAAGGAGGTTAGAATCCTCAAGGTATCCCTTTGGATCATCTAGCTTCTGTTGAGCCTTGCTTTGTTTAATTAAGCTTCCAGAAGGACGCTTTCCTCGGCACTTTGCATTGCCATCTCAGGAAGTTGATCATTCTGTTGGATTCCTTTGCCCTTACTTTGTTCAATTAGGATTCCAGAAGCTATACTCTCCTTATGAATTTATTGTGTCCTTTCAAAGACTAGCACCTTTCCATTCTTCTGTTGATGGTTTAAACTATTTGGTATGTATTCCTTCCCCTTATCCAACTCTTGTTGTAATCCGTTCTTAAACAATCACCTAGTAGGAGTCTATTCCTTCTTCTATAAATGATGCTCAGGTCTCCATTTATACTCGATATGTATTTCCTTAAAAGTTATTCTCCACTCTTCATTATAAATGGCCAATTGGTAAGATGAAGGCCAACTCTTCTGCAATTCTAACTCCACACACATTCTAGCATGCACAATCCTGGACATCCTAGCTGTCTGAGTATCTGTGAAGAGTGTGTTTCCTAATGAACTAGCTATTCTTCCCAACCCCTCAGTATTCCAGTATTCCACCCGTATGTTATAGGACCTAGTCCAAACCGGGGCAAATCTAACCTCTTCCTACTCCCCCGCACTCAAACTCCATCTCCGTAAGAATAAGGGTTTTCCTTGGATATGCCAAGGCCCCTTCTCTAGAATTGAGTTCATACCAACCTCCCATTCAAATTTAAATAAGAAATTATTCAAACTCATAATTAAAGTTTCAGTCAGTCTAAAAGCTAATTAGGATTTAGCCAATGCTCTCTAAACCATTGGATACGCAGGACACTTACCTATGAAAAATCTAATCAGAGCATGCCGAAATTGAACTACTCCTTTCTTCGCTAATTCTGGTGGTAAAATGACAAGGATTTGATCATCCTTGAACTTTGGTGGGTAGTATGTCAAAGCCATCACATCCGATGACTCCTCCTCTAAATCAACGACCATTGACTTTCAGGATCTAAGTTTCTCTGAAGATTTTTTAAAATGGGAGTTTTGGGAAGGTTTGGGTTTCGTAAGAATCGACGATTGCTTATGAGAAGATACGCCTACATCTATTAGGTTTTTGGTTGGAGAAAGAAGACGAATGTTTGGGTCTATGTTTTGGTTTTGAGGGATGGGGTTTGGAAAAGGGGTCGGTTGGGAGAGGTTAGGTCTAGGTGAAGAGACAGAAATTGGGGCGAGAGGGAGTCGTGGTGGAGAAGAAGATGAAGGGGAAGCCATGAAGGACGGAGGGAGCAAACGCCGACGATCTTAGAAGTTATGGAATCTCTCCGTTATTTGTTCTCTCATTCTCTCTGGTTGAAAGGCTTTCTGTATTGCTTTTTATGATATTCACTTGTAGTTAAATTAATGTCTACTTCATTTTATGTCCAATCATATTAGTTATCTGCCATTAGCTATTGATTTAATTAATGACATTAGTAAACTATCCCCAAAATGGTCATTCTTTCTTGGTCAAGAATTTTTTGAATCAATATTAATCGAGAATAATGGAACATTCTCCCAAATTACTTTTAGAGTGATGAATCTTATCTTGATCACACAACTACCTCCATATAAGTCATGTTATATCCAATGACTACTGATTGAATAACTCATGATTAAATAGGCCATAAGTAGTATCAAAACATAGCATTCTCTATAGAAGATAACTTTGGAGACCTCAAGTTAAAGGATCATTTATATAATTATCACAATGAGAATTCCATAGACATACAAGTAATATTTTAAATGAATTTCTCATATCGGTTCAATTCAATGAACATGTCCTATATCAATCACACACTTGTTTACTTAAATATCTCCATACTTTAGCCTATGAGATTGACTACTTCCTTCATAAGGAAAAAAATATAACGTGTGCTAGTCTTTTTATGTTATATTAATGTCCAGTATTAATAAAACATTGACTATAAACAATTTAGGGATAATATATAAATGAAATATGAATCTCATAATCATTATAATTTCATTTGCAATGTATAATTATCCCATGGACTTTATCATATAAACATATACAAGATAAATAACGTCTTTAAATTATTTTGTCACTAAACTACAACCAATCGATTGGTTGTAGGGCATAAAGTAATAATTTTCAACTTGTATTAAGCCAATCATTTAAGCATCTCATACCATATCATCATATAATGATTATACTACTGCTGGGAGAGTGGTTTAATGAGAAATTTTCAATAAGATTCTCTATAGTGAGTACTTGCTTAAATCTTATAATTTTCATCTTAATTATCATTATAATTAAGAAAAATCGCCTCAATAAATCATTGGATCTTTGATGAGACCTTAGCTTCTTTTGCATGCCCAGTGGCTCTAATGTTCTACAGTACATTATTGTCCTGAACAATGCAAAGAATTATATCAAGTTCACTTAAGAACTTATTGATCCAGTTAATGATTTCAAATAAATGACAAATGCATTATGGGTAATTAGCTACCATTGCTACAATAGAACATTTCTAATCTTGAATGATATTGTTCTTAATTAAAATAAACCCGGATTTACTTCTAAAGTAATGTCCTTATCACCTTGAACTTAAATATCAACTCATACATACAATAATAAATATCTTTAATACTTCATACGAGTCAAATATCTCAAATACTAAATACCTTTAGTATATTATCTATATACTTGTATTCAGAATAGGTGAATAAATTCTAATCTATCTTTATAAATATAATTCGCAGAATTAAGTTGTTACCTTTTCGATCTAATAAGAGTTGTTCTTGGACAATTTTGCTTTTCAACAATTAAAAATTAGAGTTATTTTTCTCTGTGAGCAATATGTCTCTACATACTCATACTAAAGAGGACAATTGTATTTCCACTAACCTTCTTGTAGACATGATAAATCCACAGTCATCTACAAAATAAACTCTTTGAATTCATTAAGAAAGTGAATCTTTAAATGTCTCGTAGCCTTTCAACTATACATTAAATGTATCAACAAAGGCAATAGTTCCAATTGGATGTATTGTCATGAGATTTGAACCTTTCAAATTTCATCTTACTCTTACTACTTATCTTGAGAAGTTTTCTCCTATTAGTATGCATTGAATCAAACAATTTGTTCAATGGACCTGTAAGATTATATCTAATCTTTTAGATATCTCATAACTTTTGTTATCCATTTTTAGTTCTAAACTAACGGATAATGTATGCTTTAACCAAGCATCACATTCTTAAATCATTAACTTTGACTCTTCTAAATAATTAACGTTTCATATCTAATATGAAATGTTGCTAATTGATTCAATTGGAATTATTGAAGGTAAGTCATTGTATTAGGCATGGGTATAGGAAAATTTGCCATTGCATTATACAATATCTTATATTGTATTTTTCCTCCTTATATAAATTTATACTCTTATGAATTTAGTTGTGAAGGTATTCACCACAGAATCTCATTCCTTATAGATAATTAAAAATTTTAAACCCACAACAATAATCTCATCAAAGTGCTTTAGCATTCTCAATACTTAATTTACTTAAATCAACTTTTCATTTAATACATATAGCTATATCCTATAAAGTCATTAGTAATGTAATGAAATATAAGTATTATCCTTCTATGAATTGTTATTCCAGCTCATACATCATATGTATAAATTTAACTATTCAATACCATCATCATCCTTTCACCAAAAGTTGATTTGGTTATCTTCAACTTAACAAATTTCACAAATTTTATACGATTCATAATCAAAAGAATACACATAAACTAGTGGGTCTCGTTATGTTGATTTAACCAACATGACATAAAATGACAATCTCGGTTATCCAACTTTTATTCTTGTCATTTATGTTAAACATAGGTCTCTTTTGATCCAATACATACAAACTATTTGTACAAGATTAGATTAATTACTTTTACTTAAAAAAATTTCTTATCATGCTTTGAAAATTATAAAAATGTTGAATCTAAATTCAATATCAAATACTCATAAGCATGAACTAGAAATACATATGATCTCTATCATATCTCATATAGGTAACAAAAAAAGCATGCAATAATTTTCATCTTATCACAACTATTATTATACAATAGAAATGCCTTTAATTGATGTCCATGTTTATGCTTTTGATAGGTTAAATTAAGTGAAACAATTCAAACAAAGTACTATATCTTTCAGCTATACTCTATGCAACATTTTGCATTTGCTATCATAATGTTGAGGCACATATTACATGTTGTCGTCAAAATTTATGAGATATTAGTTAACTCAAAATATCAATATATTTTGTCATCTATATAATTTTGACATATCTCTAAAAGTTTGTCATCGAATCCTTAATAGGGATTATAGCGAAATTGCATAATATGCATACAATTTTTCTTTTCTAGCTTTGAGAATTATTCTCAAACATAAGCTTATGTCCAAGAAATATGATTAACTAACTCTTAGTATCAACTATACTAAACAAGGTAAATTTCACTCAAAACAAAATATAAATGTAAGAAACGCAAGTAATTAATTATATGTCATGACTACCAAATGAGATTAGGACTTTAGTCATATTTTTGGTTAATCCCACTATTTTATTCGAAATAATGGCCCTCACTACTATTTGGAAAGATTACTTTAATCTTTATAGTGGGCTAGGATTTCATTCAAATATAGTTGATCATGAGTTTGTTCAACAAACCAACTAAACTTAAATTAAGTAGATAACAACTTTATCAATCACATCTCATGTGTCTCCTAGATTTGTTATATGACAACTCTTGCTAAATTATATCTTATATGTTATTGCTAATCCTGCCTCTAAATTCATGTGATCATGAGTTTGCTCATCTAAGTATCAGAAATTTAGTTAAGTAGAACCTAATATCATAAAACTAAACATATTCAGGTTAAAGTAGCCTTAAGTTTGTTCAACAACCCTAATAATAAACAAGACTTTGGTTTATTTTTATAACAATGGGAGGCAATAATTACGTTCTCAACATGTACATAATATTTTAATGATGGATTTAATTTTGTTCGTCTCATCAAATACAAAATTACATGTAAAATATCACACATATAAAACATAAAATTTAACATGCATCAAGTATATATATAGATATATTAAACATATAAATAAAGTATGCAATTTATGCACTCATAATCAAATTATATGCATAAAACATCAAATTTCGTTTGATTCTAGTTATTGATCTTTATAATCTCAAATAATATCTACCTCCTTGAAAAAATTAAATTCAATTAAACTGATAGATTGCTAAATGAACTAATTTCCTATTCCAAAGGGAAATTTATTTTGAGTTGAAAATAATTTTCAAATGCAATTGGAACCTATTTCCACTTATCTTGACTCCTTTTTCAAAACATAATTGAAAACAATTTTCAATAAATTATGCTTGCACTTATTATAATTTTAAAAAACTCCTTTTAAAAAATTATATAAGTAACACATTCTAATCTAATTAGAAAACTATTTCTAATCTCATTAAAAATTACTATTCTAATCTCATCATAAAGTACTTAAATAGAAAACTATTTACAAAATTAAACAAAATACTTTTAAATTTAATTAAGAAAGTTCTTTATATTATTTATTTAGAGATTGATTTCTTAATTAATTAGAAAATCTTTCTTTAATAAGTTAAAAAACTATTTTCAAAAATATTTAAAAAAATCTCATTTTTCTTAATTAATAAATCAAAACATTTTTCAAATTTTAATAAATCAACACTTTTTAAAAAAAATTCAAGAAACTTATTATTCATAAATAAATAATAAAATTTTAAATAAATTGAATAATAATTCTGGAAATAAATAAAATCATAAATTTAATTTATCTCAATCATATTAAAACAAATAAATTTAATTAAGAAATATCTTTCTTAATTATTTAAGAAAATGCTTTTCTTAATTTTAAGGAGTCTAATTGATTGATTTCAATTTAATTGAAACTAATTAATTATAATTTTAGAAAGTAATTTTCCAAAAATTATTAGGAACCAATATACTTATTAACCTTAATCATATTAAGAAACATAATTACTTTAATTTTGGATTTGATTTGATAATTAATTTAATTTAATAATGCAACTCTTTGAAAAATTAAACTAGATTTCTAGATATTTCTAATAAATTAACCCTTTGAAAATAATTTTCAAAAATTAAAAAACACTTTTCTAAATTTATTTTGGAATTGGTTTGATAATTAATTTAATTTAATAATTCAACTCTTTGAAAAATTAAACTAAATTTCTAGGTATTTCTAATAAATTAACCCTTTAAAAATAATGTGTAAACAATTAGAAAATACTTTTCTAAATTTTTTAGGGATTTAATTATTTAAACCTACTTTAACAAAAATAAGGTTTTTAAAAAAACAAATAGGACACGCACGCCGTAGACACCCGCCACAGTCACGTAAAACGTTGGTTGGCAAGTGTTTTGCACTCGCTACACACGTCTCTGGTTTGTCTCTTTTCCTGCACACGCCCCGACGTTTTCCAGAAACCTAGTTTATGGATTTTTTCCGTCGTCACTCTTTTGGTTTTTCTCCTCGCTTTCGTCACTTATCGCCTGTTGTCGAGTCTCTGCACGTCACAACTGCTCCAACCAGTCATTGATAACGCAACACTTGTGCCACAACCAACTCCAGCAAGCAGCTCCAAACCTGGCCTCCAGTGTCAACGCATGTTCTTCTTTGGCACCGCCGCAACTTCCTCGTGTCACCATGGAACATTCGCCAACGTCCAACGCCGGTGACTACTTCATGGCTCAGACGAGCCTCTTAGCTTCCTCCCGATTCCAACAGCGCTTCACGCCTTATTTGATTTTTCATTCAATGTACAATCCCAGCAAATCCAATTACAAGGCAACAAAGCGCAAATTCTAGCAATCATAGAAAAAACGCAAAAACAACGCAGACAATACATTCAACCAATCAGCACTTTCAATGCCAGCAGCTTATTCAAAAGGAACAACTCGCAACTATAACCCTTATTCCTCACCAGACTTCTAATGTTCTGCATTCTAAATTTTATGAATATGAACTTTTCAAATTTCAAAGTAGAATCTAATTCGACTCTTTTGGATTTACCTTTTATATTCAGTAATTTGCAATTTTAAGGGGTTTAATCTAAACTTTTAAGATTATTTAGAGTTCACAACAATTGTAAATTCAATTCCTTAAGATCAATAACAATCAAATAATTAATCAAATTATAGAATTAAATTCATTTCTGATACCACTGTAAAAAATCAAAACGAGATTTGATCATAACCATAACTGAATAATTATGAAATCTTTTTGTATTTTGATTTCCTAAAAATCAAGATCACTTTAATTTTATGAAATGTTTAATATATCAATCATAATAAAGCATGAGCCATAATTTGTACATTTTTCAAAGCTTGATCATATTCTTGTCGTATCCTACCAACTGTTTCTAAAATCAATCCATCTCAATCACTATAGTCATATAAGTGTCAGACCTCTAATAGCATCTATATAACAGGACTCTGTAACTCTTACACAGAGGGTTAAGCAAGAAATACTAGCTTCATAAAACTTAAGCCTGTTTATAATAGGTTTTGAACATTTTAGTATTTTAATTGAAATTAAATTCTAATTTTAATTAAAATTTAAATAGAATTACAAATAATCTAATTAAATATCAATTATACTCAAATAAGATCTAATATCTCATATTGATCTTTATTTATTAAATATCTCATATTTAATCATAAGGTTTCTCAAACTTTGCAATCAAGTCCAATTTGATTAAAATATCTTTGTTCTTTTCAACTCGTTCTTTACGTGAGATCCATTAGGTTTCTAAATATGTTGGCAATTGATCTAATTGTAATTATGAATTAGAATTAGTTTTTAATTTATCTAATTTTGATTATGAATTAGAATTAGATAAATTGATCTTTAATTCTTTAATTAAACAATTTATAATCGTAGGTCAAGATTAATATCTAGCAACGCATCATGACCACCTAAATATTTAGGAATGTCAAAGTGATTTTGTCTAATCTTTCTGAGCATGATTTTTCTGTATAATCAAATCGTTTCACCATACAATGTTTCGATTCGACATAGAATATGAAATTAATGTCTAATTTACTTAAAGTCCAATCATATTAATTCTCCCTTATTAGCTATTAATTTCATTAATGAAATTTGTAAACTATTTACATAACTTTATTCTACCTTGGCTAAAGATTTCTTAATAAATACTAATTGAGAGCAATGGAACATTCTTCTTCATTACTTTAGAATGATGAATTCTATCGATCACACAACTACTTTTACATAGTTGATGCTATATCTAATAAATACTGATTGAACAACCCATGATTAAATAGGTCATAAGTAATATTAAAGTATAGCAATCCATATACAAGATAAATTTGGACACCTTAAATCAAATGATCATTTATATAATCATCATAATGAGAATTCCATAGACATGTAATTAAGTAATGTTCTAAATAGATTTCTCATGTTGGGTCAGTTTAGTGAAACTATTCCTCTACCAAGCACCCAATTGTTTATTTAAATATTTTCATACTTTAGCCTATGAGATCGACTACTTATTTTATAAGGAAAAAACATAACGTATGCTAGTCTTTTTAGGTTCTAATAATGTTCAGTCCTAATAAAATAATGACTAGAAACAATTTACGAATAATACATACATGCAATATAAATTTCATAATTATAATCTCAATATAATTTTATTTTCAATGTGTAATTATCTCATGAATTTTGTCATATACATCTAAAAATATACAAGATCGATAATGCCTTTAAATTATTTTGTTACTAAACTACAATCAATTGATTAATTGTAGGAAATAAACTAATAGTTGTTTCAATCACAAATTATTTACATCAAATACATCATGTTACTGATTCTTAAAAAGTTTTGCATATGATTTGAATTTTGACAGAAAAGTTTTATATAGTTTGATAACTAGTTGAATCAATTTTTTTCTCATTATAACTCTTCCAAAATTGTCTTTATGTTATTTGGTTGATATAAACTATAATGTTAGTGGATTCTTTTTGAAAATTTTTATCAAAATTAAATTTTGTTAGTGATAAATTTAAAATACATGAAAAACCTTCCATATGATATATTATTGGCATTTATTCAAGATGTACGGAAAAATCAAAGAGGTACACTTTTTTTTAATGTTTTCCATTAAAACCTCAATTTTCATCTTCAAAAAGTAATTTCCTTTAACTTGGGCTCACAGTTTTTCATCATGTTGCATTTTTATCTATATTTTCAATTTTTACATTTATCACAATCATATTATTGGTAACCTTATTATCTCTATAATTACAGATTTAATATTCATACAAAAATTTTATTATAACATTTATAATTCTTATATTATCTAGACTTAACATTTCGACCTTTTTTTGTTTTTATGCATTCTAAATCCTTGTAGAAAACTCCCATTCTAACAAAAGAAATAAAAGTATAGAATAAGATTTACTCTTCAAAATCTCCTAAAATGCAATCCAACTTTCTTTGTTTTTTCTTCTCAACTTTGGTGGATTGATGTGATAAAACATAACCAATAAAAATGTTCTTCAACTTATCATTTAGAACAATTAAATAATAGAAAATGAACTTTAGGATGATAAACAATTCTGTTTAAATTATTTATTTTGTATCTAATTAAATATTGTGTACAAGGGTCTATTTGGTTCATAGATGAGATATGGAATTGCAATAATAATTGAGTTGTTTAGAATTTGAATTCCTTAATCATACCTTAAGGATTGAATAATCTAGAATATATTATGCTTTTGCAGCTGCTTCTTTTTCCAATATATATGCATTAAAATAATGGCATTATCAAAATACGCACAAATGGCATGTTGGGCGGCTTCTGCGCTAGAAAGGCCTATTTACAGAATTTGATCATCTTGGGCATAGTACTAAAGTAAACTAAATTGTGCATGTCTCTGTGATCTTATTCGTATCTTTGTTTCCCGTAGTATTGTGTTTAACATCAGGAGAGATGAAAAAAATCAAAGGACTTTTCAACCCACTTCAGAGAAAATCCAGAATTGACAAGGGGTTAGAATTACAGCCAGCGTATGACAGATTAGGTTCAAAGTTCAAACGAACAGTAACTGTTACAGCCAGCGTATGAGAAATTAGGTTCAAAGTTCAAACGAACAATAACTGTCTTTTGAGTATTAGAGTAAAATTATAGATGAAACTGATTGCTATTGATCGGTAGCTGGTCCATTGTTGGTCTGTATGGACGAGTAAATCGACTTCCTTTATTTTGGTTAGCAAACTTAATGCGACGAATCTAGTACTTGAACGTGGGAACCTATAAATATATATATATATATACATATGGTCCTTAAAACTCAGTTTCACTTTAGGCAATAAACTCTAGCTAGACCTAAAAGTCATTTTTTTGGCTTTAAATATAGAAAGCTAATCTCCAAACTATCGTGAATTATTTTGGTTACGAAAATATATGAAGATTAAAAAACAGAAAACGCAGGAAACTAAAATACTACAGGTGTCCTTTTATTAGGACTCTTGATAAATTTGTGATATGCTTTGCAGTTTGCACACATGTCCATAATGGGCCATGGCGGCCCGTCATGGAACAGGTTTATGTGTTTAACACGTTTTTAAAGCACAAGCGCTGTTAAAAGTTGCGCCACTGCCGGCTGACCGCTGAGCAATTACAGAGGGTCCTACGTAATCATTGGGTCACCCAATTTTGACCCCTGCCCTGTCTGATTTCCCACTTGTTTCTCAAAGTGTCTGCACGTGATTCACACGTTTCTTTTCTGTTCCTTTTCCCCATTCGTTGCCTGTTTTAGACTGCTTCATGCTTACTCTCTTTTTAGTTTTTAACCCAATTGATGTGCTAAATTTTTTATTTTATTCTAATTATTCACTAAATAAATTTTCAATATAATGCACCTAAATCATGTAAAGGGAGCAAATCATAATAAATTATCCTATTATTTTCCCCAATTAAAATTTTTTAAATCAAATTTTGTCCTTAAAAACTTTACACCTGTCACCTTTCAACGTACATGATATGATTCAATCACGTCATATCACAATTATTATATGTTTCTGTCGGTCAGTACAAATTCAAAGTTTAAGAATAACATTTGTACGTATACAGATTTAACTTGGGGCTTGATTATGCAAATACAGAAGCTTTTTTTTTAAAAATTTTAATCCGTGGATCCAGTTGTAAACAGTATTCGCATCCACGTGGTATGATTTTTTTCATTTTAATTTTCATATTTAAAAAGTTATCTAATTATCACACATTTTCCTTTAACATATTTCATTATTTTTCTATTTATTTTGATTTAAAATTATGATGTGTTAAAATTTTTAATTTTTCATATAATATTATCTAAAATTATAAATAGACAAAACATTGACATAATATGACGAAAAGTCTTATATGATAGTTAAGCGATACTATAGACAAGTAAATGACAGTTACATGGATTGAAATAAAACATCAAATCATGATAACTCAAATAAATCATGTACCATAATAGATCAATATGAGTGGCCCAGCTATAATGAAAACAAATTATATATTTCTATTAGAATAAAGTTTTAAATTCAACACTAAGTTACTTAAGATATAATCTTACGTTCTGCATAATAGAACTAAATAGTATTTTGTGATTGTGATTACAGTGAGCATATAATCATTTAACCGTCGGATTCTTAAATTGCCTGTAAATTTTGAATTATATGAAACTATAAGTTTTTGTGGGAAGGAAAACTAAACTGCCTCAGTTGCCTCGTATTGCTCAATTTCTACTTTGGTGAAAGGGTAGGTTTGATTTGTTGATGTAAAGGAAAAATCACGTCACGTGCAGGAAAAACTCAAAAAGAGACGGAACCGGCCCAATTTCAGAATGGCGTTTCTGATCAGGGAAAAAGCAAATATGGCGGTGTCCGGCGAATGTCATCAAAATTCATACACTATGACCGTACTTTTAGCCTGTCATTTAAAGCTCCCACCACCACCACCACCATCGTTTTACCAAAGCATTTGCGCCCCTTTTGGCCTTCTTTTATCACATTTAAAAGATGTAACAAGCAAGCTTCCTGAATCATATATTTAAATCTGTTATTTTACATGTTTAGAAAAAAGGTTATAAGTCTTCCTCAGTATTTTTTAATGAACATTTTCTTAGTTTATTACATTAGTTTATACGTATTGAGAGTAGCCTAGAAAATAGAGCGCAAGCTTAGTTTGATTTCATTTCCCAGACTCAAGGTACAGGGTCACTATTTGCAAGGTTTCAACTTCTGGGTTGAGTCTCGTCCATTCTCATTCAAATGAAACAAACCTGTACGATAAATTATGCAAAGGGATAAAAATAAAATAGTAGGAAAAAGAATACGCAGCAGTTGTTTGGGTAAACATACGCAGGCCACAGCATCAAACTCATCAGTGGGTCCCCCCTCTCCAATCATTCACTTCCTCTGATAGTCCCGCGTCACGTCGTAGCTCCAAGAGACCCGATGAATCAAGTTCACTGAATTAATGACGTCATGTGGAGACCTTTATAAAATTTAAATAAAAACCATATTCTAATCCTGCCCTGTTAGTCTTTGTCTTAGTCTTAGTCTTAGAGGATAAGGGGGTCACGTTCAAATCAAATATTTATGACCAATCAAATGAAACCATGAGCTAGTAGGATTTTTAATGGGATGAATGGAGTTATCCCATCATCAACAGTAATTTACTATTATAGTTTGGTTCCGCAAGTAGACAAATTATTGACTATTAAGGTTCATTATGTATTTTGGATTGTGTAAAACAGAAAATTGGGTCACTTTCATTGCAAACACAACTTTTCGATTATTTTAAGTAAAATAAAATGGAAGACAGCTTTGCAAGTTGGAAATTTAGTATATTGGTTTCAATTTTATTAATTATATATAAAAAAGAGAACCCTGGTTGCGTTCAAGATTATTTTCTTAATTGTAACTATCATCACGCATGAAAAAGAAGAAAAGAAGACTAAACTCTCTAACATCACCATCACCCACGGCTTATATAATAGAGAGAAGATCTTCTGTATAATATTACTCTGTCTTATTTTGTCCCATAAAATTTCAATCATTTATTTTGTAGGATTCACGCGAGACTCATACAAGACCCATATAAATAAATAGCTGAGATTTATTAGACACAATAAAATACCATGATATTAGACAAGAGATTCGAATTCTCTGTAATAGCCTCCTCTGGAGTCTGAACCTCTACCATATAGACTATGCCAAACCTTACAGCCTGGCAATACTGTCTTTCCACCAATTATAGCCTTCCATGTTGCACCTTATCGACGTTGACACAGTGCCCCTCAACCAGCTGTCTGCCTTGCCCTTTCTCCCACACACACACACACACACACACCAATATATAATCCCGTTCCCCCCTTCTCACTAACATATCAAACCTGCTTTCTCTGCCCACTACAGGTTTTGACCTGAATTATGGCCTCCATTTACCACTCTACCACTGTCCTCCTCCTCTTCTTCTGTTTCGTCATCAACCATTCTATTTCGGCTTTAGTAAAAGAACAGCCTCTGGTTCTCAAGTACCATAACGGAGCTCTCTTGAATGGCAACATCACCGTTAATCTTATCTGGTACGGCACGTTCACTCCCATCCAACGTTCCATAATCGTTGATTTTGTCAACTCTCTGACCCCTAACAGAGCTCCGCTGCCATCCGCCTCTTTGTGGTGGAGGATCACCTCGAAGTACCACGGAGGCTCACGCACGCTCAAGGTCGGCCACCAAATCCTGCACCAGCAGTACACTCTTGGGAAGCTTCTTAAAACCACGCATTTACTGGCTCTGGCCTCTAAAGTTAACTTCGCCATTGACTCCATCAACGTGGTTTTGACTTCCAAAGATGTTGCCGTTGATGGGTTTTGCATGAGCAGGTGTGGGACTCATGGGTCCTCCCGCGGGTCGGCCCGGGGTACCTACGTCTGGGTCGGTAACTCGGAGACTCAGTGCCCAGGTCAATGTGCTTGGCCTTTTCACCAGCCTTTGTACGGTCCACAGACTCCTCCGTTGGTGGCGCCCAACGGCGATGTAGGAGTTGACGGCATGATCATCAACTTGGCGACCCTCCTGGCTAACACCGTTACCAACCCGTTTAACGGTGGCTACTTCCAGGGCCCACCCACAGCCCCACTCGAGGCAGTATCTGCTTGCACCGGGATTTTCGGGTCAGGGTCTTACCCGGGGTATCCGGGTCGAGTCCTTGTGGATAAGATCACCGGTGCCAGCTACAACGCACACGGCCTCAATGGACGAAAGTTTATGCTGCCGGCTATATGGGACCCCCAAACAAGTGCATGCAAAACTCCCGTGTGAGGGTCACAAGTAGGAAAAAGATATTATAGAAAGATGCATGTGGAGGCTTAAAATCATGATAAAACTGATGTGATGCATAGTGAATATGGTATGGGGTTGATGTATCAAGCGGTAGCGTTTAGCTTATTTTTATGTTTTACACTAAAGATTGTATGTTTTAGCTTTGATTTTGGTTTTGTACACTTCACGGGGGGCTTTGTCGTTATGAAGAAGATGACATGTAAATTGTCTTGGAACAAATGTAATAAAGAAATATATAGTGTTTAGAATAATAATTACTCTTGCAAAAGTGGGTTTGGGTTTAATGAGTGAAGACGTGTAAAGAGTTGCCTAGAAGGACAAAAGGGGTGGAGTGTGGGTAAAGGATTTGCATCCGGTGGCGGTGGCCCCATTCAATTCCAACATTTTTTTTCGCTCGACTGCTTTGATTTGTTAAGAGCTTCGTGGATGGAAAGGTGGTAAGCCGGCTGAGTCAGTACTGAGTGGAGATTTCGTCCAGATCTTCTCTTTACTTAAAGCCGGGACTGGGATAGATAGATAAATTGATATAACCTTTTTTTTTAATGAAATGGTTTATAAATGAATAGAATATAAATAAATATAATATAAAAAATTATTATTTAAGAAGAAAAAAAAGATTAATAATGTAATATAGTATATTATTTTAAATTTTATTTTAAATTTTTAAATTAAATTTTTGTATTTTTATTATTTAAAATAAAATGAGAAGCAATATAAAAATTTTCTTTTTTTACATCAAATTTTATTTTATATATTTCATTTCATTATATTATAAAAGTTCAATCAAATATAATCTTAAAAATGAGTAAAGTGCCGAGAGGGTGGATCGGGTTCCCATCGCCTATTAGACCAACTCCTTAAATTTTGGACCCATTGTCAGCCAATGTATAAGATCATTCTTATGCGTGTTCAAGTTACATCTATGAATTCCCTTGCCTTTTTCTCTCAAACTAAGCCGAGTTCTTTCATTAAAGGTAATTCTTAGATGTTCCCGATATTTTCAAGCATTTATAGCCAAAAGTTGACACTTTTTATTAGAAAGATCAACCTACTTTCAGGTTGTCAATCATCTCACAAAACACCTGATTAGACAAATAAATCCTGAGGTGGAATGAGACAAAATCGTCTGGTATCATGTTTTACTTCCCATGTTTCCTTGTTTCTTTGGTTACCATGTTTTACCTCCCAAGATTTCCTTGTTTCTTCGGCTCATCATTTGAAATAGACTTAATACAACTGACAGACTCTCATATCTGCACATACTGCCCTCTATGTTCTGCACATGAAGAATCCAGGAATCACCTATTCTCCATCTGTGTAGTGACTAAGATTATTTAGGAGCAAGTGAAGCACAAATGCCTCTGAATTTTTTAGAAAATTCCTTAACCAGTATCATTCATTGCTTCGACTGAGAAGCAGCTATACTCAACAGTAATGAGTCATTGTGTGCAAACAATATAGAAAGAGAAGAATGCTAGAAGATTTCAAGCTAGGTATAAATCAACTGCAAATATTTAAGATGCTAATATTTATTGCTTATTACATATGTTTCCGATTCCATTTCATTTGTTTTTTATATTATTGATTTGTTCTTCTTATCAAAATGAGTTATTTCTAGTAAAATTGGAATTATAGTAGGCTTTTGTAATAATATATGGTGCATGTATTTATTAGTATGACTGTAAATTTTCTTTTATAGGCTCACATTGAAGAAATACAAAAGGAAAATGGTAGTTGAATTCTTGATGAAGTTGTGGCTGATATGGGAGTCATAGTGCTTGAACATAACAAACTTTTTGAAAAGGATATGAAAGCATCTAGCTTGAAAGAAAATAATATGGCATGTGAAGTATCAAACAAAATTCCTAACGAGGATTTGCAGTTCATCAAGAATGCATTGGATGAAGAGATGAACCAAAAAGTATAAATTGAAACGGGGAGAATGAGAAAGGAATTAGAATAAGAGAAAGTTGAACACTTGGAAATGAAAAGGCAAATAGAACAAGATAAAGCTGATAGAGAAGAAATGATGAAACAAACGTTCTCCCTCATTCAATCTCATCTTCAGCAAGCTAACACCACTATTATAGACATGCTTTATAAATTAATTATACCTAGTCAATCAAGAAAGGAGTCTTCTACTCTTTCAAACCATACATATCAACATGAAGAATATCACCATATAACAAATTTCCTTAATTCATTGTTTTTATACGTTATCTTGTTATCATTTTTGTTAAGATTAATTGCTTATATTTGTGCTTTGTGAATTTGTTCATAAAGGAATTAAATAATTGTGTTGTTAGTTTTTAGAGTATATTATCTGTCTTCATTAAATTGAGGTCACCAATAAAGCAGTTAGTATTTCATTCTTTAAATATATCAGCAAGTTTACGAGCATAATAGTTTTACAATTTTAATTTACTTCTTGTTTTTTCTTTTTGTTTTTCCTTTTGTAGGAGGTGATGATTAGGAGTGAATAAAGAGGTACTTGGTGAAAGATTTTTGAGGGCCCATACATATTGATTTTATTTAGTATTTACATTAATTCACTTATATTCCATATGAAATGGAGGAAGATAATGTAGGTGAATATTTTCGTTACTAATTTTTGTTTTTATATTTTGATTATGCTAAAGATTGAATATTACAAGTCCTTATGGACCATATAGCATACATAAGTACAATTTTTTTGTCGTTTTAATTTGATAGTGCATACGTAATTAAGACATACATTAATATATGTATATTGCTTTTAATGTATATATAGATGTTGCCTATTAATTAATGAAAAGAGTTTGCTTTTACTTTAACATATTATTAGTAACAAAAGTGTCAACAATTGTGATTGCAATTGTTAACAGTCAACAATCGTTAGCTGGTAAGCACCGAATTTGGTGCCTATCATGCCTAAAATAGACAAAGCACTCCTGCCTATAAAAAAGCAGGAGTAGAATGAAGAGAAGAGCAAGCAAGCAGAAGAGAAAAAAGAGAGTGTGAGGTGAGAAAAAAAAGAGAGAAAAAGAAAGATCAAAAAATATTCTGTGTATTTTTTAGTCTAGTTTTTCCTTGTAATTCTCCAGTTTTTTCTCAGTAGTAAAAATCTTCTATCCTTGCTCGTGGTTTTTACCTTAATTTGGGAGTTTTTTCACGTAAAATCTGTGTATTCATTATTATTTTCTCAGTCCTATTTAGCTGCGAACTTGCTCTGATCCTATCGTTTTTTACAACAAGTGATATCAAAGCGAGGTCAGAAAATTACGATAAATTTTTTGGCATAATCTGTTCGGAGTTCCGATGAACACAATAAAAGTTGGCAAATAGTAACCTCAAAAGTGACAACTGTTCATGCATTTATTTTTGCATTATACTATGCAATTACTGTAATTCAAGTATGCAGTACTATTTACGCATATGGTACTATTCATACATACGGTACTATTTATGTGAAATAGTGAGAGCTAAATTCTGTTTGTGATAGAAGCAATGACAGCAAAATTTGAGATTGAGAAATTCAATGGGAGTAATTTCTCACTGTGGAAGTTGAAAATAAAGACAATCTTGAGGAAAGATAATTGTCTAGCGGTCATTAGTGAATGGTCAGCTGGAGTCACATATGAAAAATGGAACGAGATGGACGGGAATGCTGTAGCTAATCTCACCTAGCTTTTACTGATGAAGTATTATCCAACATAGAGGAAAAGAAGACTGCGAAGGAAATACGAGATCATCTCACAAAATTGTACGAGGCTAAATCACTTCACAACAAAATTTTTCTGAAGAGAAAACTATGCACTTTACGCATGGAAGAATCCACTTCGATGACGGAGTAACTTAAATACTCTAAATACTCTATTTTTTCAACTCATATCATTGGGCACATAATAGAGATAAGTGAACGTGTGGAACTTCTACTCCAAAGTCTATTAGATTCGTATGATCAACTCATTATCAATTTAACAAACTACACAAACACTCTAGTCTTCTACAATATTGCAGCTGCTATTCTAGAAAAAAAGAGTCAGTGCAAAAGTAAGAAAGACAGGCTGGTAAATTTGCAACAAGCGGAAGCCTTGACAGTGATGAGAGGAAGATCAATGGAATGTGGCTCAAGTGGGAGTCATAGTCATGGTAGATCAAAATTCAAGAGTAAGAAGAATTTCAAGTGCTACAATTGTGGCAAGAAAGGGCACCTGAAGAAGGATTGTTGGAATCTGAATAAGAAAGATTCTATTTCTCAATGAAATGCAGCAAATACATCAGATGATGGAGGTGTAATGGTCTGTGAAGCAGCAACGACTATTGGAGGTAAGAGAAAATTTGTTGATGTATGGCTTCTCGATTCAACAGCTACTTTTTATATGATCTCTCGAAGAGAATGGTTACATCAATATGAATTTGTCTCTGAAGGATCTGTGTACAGCTGTAATAATCAAGCTCTAAAGATTATTAGTATCGACACCATCAAGCTAAAAATGTATGATGGGATAACTCAGACTATTAAAAAACTGCGACATGTAGAGGGCCTGAAGAATAATTTGTTGTTTGTAGGACACCTGAATGATCTCGATTTCAGATTTGAGATTCAAAACAAGATCATGAAAGTGATTAAAGGAGCGCTAGTATTTATGAAAGTAGAGAAGATTGTTGCAAATCTATACATGCTGAAGGGAGTAACTTTGCAAGAAGGAGAGGCATCCGTTACAGTGACTAGTCCAGACCACAAATCTGCAATGACGTGGTATAAAAAGCTTGGACATATTTCATAACAGGGAAAGAAGATACTTGCAGAGAAGAATCTACTTCCAGGTCTTATAAAGGTATTACTACCCTTCTGTGAGCATTGTATTGTGAATAAGCAACATCTATTGAAGTTTAACACATCAAAGTTTAGAAGCAAAGAAATTTTAGAATTGATCCACTCTAATGTATGGCAAGCATCAGTTACGTCCCTAGGAGGAGCAAATTTTTTTGTATCATTCATTGATGATTATTCTAGGGGATGTTGGGTGTTTCCTATCAAGAGGAAGGTAAGTTTGTTCCAACTTTCAAATTTTACAAAGCGCGGTTGGAACTTGAATCTGTTAAGAAGATCAAGTGTTTGCACTCAGATAATGGAGGTGAATATACCGGGAAAGAATTTGATGAATTTTGCAAGCAAGAAGACATCAAAAGGAAGTTCATGACAGCATATACTCCTCAACAAAATGGAGTAGCAGAGCGGATGAATAGAACTCTGTTGGAAAGAACAAGAGCGATGTTAAGAACTGCATGCGTAGATAAGAAATTTTAGGCAGAAGCAGTCAATACTGCCTGTTATGTGGTGAATCGAGCTCCATCGACTGCAATTGAGTTGAAGACATTGATGGAGATGTGGACTGGTAAACCAGTGGATTATTCCATCCTCCATATATTTGGAAGTCCGGCCTATGTGATGTTCAATACCTAAGAAACTACAAAGTTGGATCCAAAATCTAGAAGATATATTTTCTTAGGGTATGCTGAAGGTATGAAGGGGTATCGTCTGTGAGATCCCACTGCCCACAAGATTGTTATCAGCGGGGATGTTATCTTCATGGAAGATAAGGATCAAGAGCAAGCAGAAAATGTTGACACTGTACAAGAGAATCCAGAAACTATAACAGTACAAGTGGATAGGGAAGTTGATCACAATGATTCTTTTTAAGTTGCATCAAAGCACGAAGAACAAGAACTAGTTGAATATGATATTCCACATACTCAGAGACCAACTCACATGAGAAGAGCACCGAGTTGGCACTCAAATTATTTTATGGAGAGCAATATTGCATACTGTCTTTTAACTGAGAATAGAGAGCCATGAACTCTTCAAGAAGCAATGAATAATTCAGATGCATCTCAGTGGATGACATACAGAAAGAAATTGAAGCTCTGCATAAGAATAAGATATGGGAGCTGGTATCATTACCACAAGAAAGAAAGCCTATTGGCAATAAATGGTTTACAAGATCAAGCAGAGTGGTGATGATCAAGTAGAGCGATATCGTGCTAGATTGGTGGAAAAAGGATATGCTTAAAAAGAAGGTATTGATTTTAACGAAATATTTTCTCCTGTGGTTCGACTCACTACAGTTCGAGTAGTTCTGGAAATATGTGCTATATATGACTTACATCTTGAGCAGTTAGATGTGAAAACAACATTTGTTGGATCCCGCTACCGGAACCCAACTCTTTTACTTAAAACTGTGTAACCTGATCATCTTGCCTGGTAGGGTTAAT
>JANVCQ010000005.1:17388605-17402365 GCA_025531925.1 Erythroxylum plowmanianum | reverse complement strand
ATTCAAAACAAGATCATGAAAGTGATTAAAGGAGCGCTAGTATTTATGAAAGCAGAGAAGATTGTTGCAAATCTATATATGCTGAAGGGAGTAACTTTACAAGAAGGAGAAGCATCTGTTTCAGTGACTAGTCTAGACCACAAATCTGCAATGACGTGGCATAAAAAGTTTGAACATATGTCAAAACAATGAATGAAGATACTTGCCGAAAAAAATCTACTTCCAGGTCTCAGAAAGGTATCACTATCCTTCTGTGAGCATTGCATTGTGAGTAAGCAACATCGATTGAAGTTCAAAACATCAAAGTTCAGAAGCAAATAAATTCTAGACTTGATTCACTCTGATGTATGACAAGCACCAGTTACATCCTTAGGAGGAGCAAATTTCTTTATATCCTTCATTGGTGATTATTCGAGGAGATGTTGGGTGATTCCTATCAAGAGGAAGGCAGATGTGTTTCAACTTTCAAATTTTACAAAGAGTAGGTGGAACTCGAATCTGGTAAGAAGATCAAGTTTTTGCGCTTAGATAATAGAGACAAATATACTGGAAACGAATTTGATGAATTTTACAAGCAAGAAGGCATTAAAAAGCAGTTCACTACGGCATACACTCCTCGACAAAATGAAGTAACAAAGCGGATGAATAGAACTCTGTTAGAAAGAACCAGAGCGATTATAAGAACTACAAGCTTAGATAAGAAATTCTGAGCAGAAGCAGTCAATACTACCTATTATGTGGTGAATCGAGTTCCATCAACTGTAATTGAGTTGAGGACATCGATGGAGATGTGGACTGGTAAACCAGTGGATTATTTCAACCTCCATATATTTGGAAGTCCAGTCCATGTGATATTCAATGCCTAAGAAACTACAAAGTTGGATCCAAAATCTAGAAGATACATTTTCTTAGGGTATAATGAAGATATGAAGGGGTATCATCTGTAGGATCCCACTACCTACAAGACTGTTATCAGTAGGGATGTTATCTTCATAGAAGATAAGGATCAAGAGCAAGTAGAAAATGGTGGTACTGTACAAGAGAATCCATATCAAAATGATTCTTTTGAAGTTGCACCAGAGCACCAAGAGCAAGAACCAGTTGAATATGATGTTATAGATACTCGGAGACCAACTCACATAAGAAGAGCACTGAGCTAGCACTCAGATTATATTATGGAGAGCAATATTGCATACTATCTTTTAACTAAAGATGGAGAGCTTTTAACTCTTCAAGAAGCAATGAATAGTTCAGATGCATCTCAGTGGATGACAACAATGCAATAAGAAATTAAAGCTCTACATAAGAATAAACATGGGAGTTGGTATCACTATCACAAGGAAGAAAGCTTATTGGTAATAAATGGGTTTACAAGATTAAGCGAAGTGGTGATGATCAAGTGGAGCGATATTGTGCTAGACTGATGATAAAAAGATATCCTTAGAATGAAGGTACTGATTTTAATGAAAAATTTTCTCCTATGATTCGACTCACTATAGTTCGAGTAGTTCTAGCAATGTGTGCTTTATTTGACTTGTATCTTGAGCAGTTAGATGTGAAAACTGCATTTCTTCATGGAGATCTTGAAGAAGAAATTTAAATGCTCCAACCAAAAGGTTTTGAAGAAAAAGGGAAAGAGAACTTGGTTTGTAGGTTGAACCAATCTCTATATGGTTTAAAGCAGGCGCCGAGGTGTTGGTATAAGAGATTTGATTCCTTTATCATAAGCCTTAGATACAGTAGACTGAAAGCAGACCCTTGTGCATATTTCAAGAAGTTTGAAAAAGATGATTTTATAATATTACTATTGTATGTAGACAACATGTTGGTAACATTCCCCAATAATGATCGTATCAAAGAATTGAAGGCACAGTTGGTTATGGAATTTGAAATGAAGAACTTGGGACTAGCAAACAAGATTTTAGGAATGCCGATTCACCGAGATAAAAATAATAGGAAGATTTGGTTTTCTCAGAAGAATTATTTGAAGAAGATTTTGTTGCGATTCAACATGCAAGATTGTAAGTCAATTTATGCCCCTCTTCTTGTTAATTTCAAGTTATCCTCAAGTATGAGTCCTAGCAATGAAGACGAGAGGATGGAGATGTCTCAAGTATCATATGCATTAGCAGTGGGGAGTTTAATGTTTGCTATGATCTGTACAAGACCAGACATTGCATATGTAGTGGGAGTAATTAGTAGATATATGGCGAATCCTGGTCGAGAGCATTGGAATACTGTTAAGAGGATTCTCAGATATATCAAAGAAACCTCAGATATTGCATTATGTTATGGAGGATCAGATTTTACTATCAAAGAATATGTTGATACTGATTATACAGGTGATCTTGATAAAAGTATATCCAATACAAGATATGTATTTACACTAGCTAAAGGAGCTGTGAGTTGGGTTTCAAAACTGCATTCAGTTGTGGCTAAGTCAACAACAGAAGCATAATATGTAGCAAGTACTCAAGCTAGTAAAAAAGCAGTGCGGTTGAAGATGTTGTTGGAAGAACTTGGATATAAACAAGAGAATATTATTTTATATTGTGACAGTCAAAGTGCTTTGCATCTTACCAAGAATCCAGCATTTTATTCAAAATCAAAACACATCCGAGTTCAATATCATTTCGTTCGAGAGAAACTCGAAGAAGGAATAGTGGACATACAAAAATTCATACAATGGATATCCTGACATATTTTATGACAAAAGCAATCAATGGTGACAAGTTTATGTGATGTCAATTCTCGTGTGACCTTATAAAGACGTAAGCAACATGAAATGGCAAGATAGAAAGAATAATGTGAAGATTTGATTGGCAATCAATCAAATCTTCAAGTGGAAAAATTGTCAACAATTGTGACTGCAATTGTTAACAGTCAAACCGATGCCTAACACAGCCAAGGCACTATTGCTTATAAAAAGGCATGAGTAGAATGAAGAGAAGAGCAAGCAAGCAAAAGAGAAAAAAAGAGAGAGTGAGGTGAGAGAAAAAAAGAGAGACCAAAAAATATTATGTGTATTTTTTTAGTCTGATTTTTTTTTGTAATTATCCATTTTTTCTTAATAGTAAAAATCTTCTATCCTTGCTCTAATCTAGTCGTTTTTCACAACAAAAAGAACCAATTGTTGCTTTTGTTGTTATAAATTGTAGTCTACAAAAATTCACTTTATTGCCCTATAAAGACGTCAATTGTTGCAATATCTATTCAATATTGTTGCTATAGTTTGAAACTATTTTGTTCCCTTATTCAAAACGTGAAGCGATATTTATTTTAGTTGCCTAATCAAGAAATTTTGTTACCTTATATTTATGATAGCATCACTTTATCTAACAATATGAATTTTGTTGTATTAATAAAAAGGCAACAATTTTTTTTTTTATAGTTATGTTTCTGTATATTGCCTAAAGCTCTTTTTGTTGCTGTGAAAAGGAATCTAAAGCTTAACTATCACAACAGTGAATTTCATAGGGGTGCAGGTATTAACTCATCAAAGAAACCTAAAGTACAATCGAGAAACAGTTGTCAAATGGAGAATTCCACATCATAAGCCAGGAAATTATCCAAGTTTAGAGAAGCAGACATTACAATGTAATTGAGTGAAGAAAGTCATGCAGATAATTGGACAACCAATTTAACAAGGAAATAGGAACTTATCTCAGATAATTTGAATCATGCAAGCTAGTCACACTCACACATGCAAGCAGGAAATACAAACACTTACAGACAGAGAAATGTAAAGGATGCTCGGATGTACTCTTCAACGGTGCAACCAAGGAACTTGAGGGCCAAAGATAATTTTCCTATATTGATTTAAGTTTTATCTGCTCAGAAGACAGACATGCAGATCCAAAAGCTACTCATCACCATCGCATGCATGATGGTCCAACAGGCAATAAATTAAGAAAGACTGATTAGAAGTATATATATTCTTACGCATGAATTAAATCTACCCTCTCAAAAAAAAAAAAATGATAAGACTCGTTGGAGATCAAATTTATATAAGAAATGTGTGAAATCTTTTAAACATATAGGCTGAAGCTATATAAAAAAAAAAAGAATCGTAGAAGTAAAAGACAAGTAAATTAAGAAAGACTGATTAGACGTATATTCTTATACATTGTAAGAAAATTATTAAATCATATCTTTCTTGGAAAATCTTTTTTTTCTCTTTGTTTGATAAAAAGTAAAGTGCAATTTTAAAAATAAGAGTAATCTGAGTAATTGTCATTGTTCTAAACTCATTAGAGATTTTTTTTTCCAAAACGGTAATCAAAATAATTTAGAATTTTTTACTATGCTTTCTTATATATGATAAAATTCCTTGTTTGTAATCTAAGGAAGATAAAACAAAAGACAAATGTGGTCCAGGACTCGTAAAAGGATGTGAAGTTAACGGAATTAAAATCACAAAATATAAAATATAAAATGTTTATTTAATTTCATTATTTTATAAATTTACGCTTGATGTATTTGTTATTAATACAAATTATCTTTTTTGTAGGAATAATTATTGGACATTGCAGAATTAATCATATCCTTCCTTATCCCAATCAATAACAGCTCTTGCTAAAATGTGGAATCTAAGGGGGATATGTTAAGAAAGAAAATGCTTTGGACTGAGGATATGTTATGATAGCGTCATTAAAGCAAAACAGCGAAGGGAATCAAACTCATGTAAAGCTAAACTTAATCAAAAGAACGTAATACTTCCAGAGAAGATAGATGTTTTGTGGGGGAGAGAAAAAACAAACAGTTACAGCAAGCTGATGGTTGAAGGGATGCTATTTTTCAACGTCCCGCTAATCAATGTTAATCAACCACTTATTATTTGTATTCCAATTATTAAATTGATATTTTTTTGGATAGTTTGACATCTATTTAACATTATCATCTTAAAATTTATTTGTTCGTAGGAACTGTAAAATTCGTCTAAAGGTGATAGATTAAAACTTTTGCAAGTCTTCTCGGTTGATTTCAATAACATTGGTTATAATTAATTTTTGTTATCTTTTTTAGGTTTTCTTTACAAGACTATACTTAGATACTATAATAAATACTAGTATAAAGGAAATCAATTTTATATATGTTATTGTTCGTGTAAACAAATATTTGGTTAAGACTATTAAGTTTTTAATATTTATACACACACACATATCTATTATTTTTATTAAGAAATCTTTCATCGAATATAATAATCCATAATTTTTTCCATCGATAAAGATTTTTAAATGCAAGACGTTTAACTAAAGGATATAGCAAAAAAATTTATTTATTACAAAAACTTTAAGATCTTTAAACCTTTCTTATAGTGAAAAGATAGAAGGGTACCAAAAATTTTTGGTAGAAAATATATACCTGATGATCAACATTGCACTGAGAAGGGACCATCTATGGACCATAATTGCGAATGGACCATAATTACGAAGACAATTCTTCAAGCTTCTCCTTCCCAATCAAGAACCTGTGGAGTTGTATAAAGTAAACACACTTCATCACAACTTGTACTTGATCAATGGACTATAGTTCTGATCCCACACCGTAACTCATAACCCTTTTCACTTTCACAACCCACTGTTATTTCTGTAACTGCAATGATTAGATCTCCCCATAATAAGTAAAATTGGCAGTTTCCACGGGAGAACAATGACCTTTTCAGGTGCACTCTCACGTATCGGTGACATATCTCGACTATACATACTAGAACTGGAGTTTGATGCTTCATATCCCAACATTATACTTTCTTTGGAAATCTTCTGATTGCTACAGGTGGCTGAAAGTTTGTCGCATGAAACCAACACAAAATCGATCAAGGCAATGTTGCAAAAATTGAACTTCATGAAAGTTACAATGTTCAAGTCAGTGAATTCCACCAATATATAAGAACATGTTGAAACCTGTAATGAATGCAGGTGGTTTTTGATACAGGTTATGTTTGAGCAAATAACGTTTAGGTGTAAGGTAAGCTTGAGCAACATCTCTATATGAGGCTCTGCTATGAGGCTCTGCAAATGGGGGCAACATTGGTACATAATACAGTCAATGTCTCAACTCTTGCAGACTAACAAATTTCAGACAATAGTATTTCTTTGACTGTATCTATCTCTCATTAATCTTCTCCCAATCAAAACAGCCTTCAATTGTAGGGGCTGTATCGCATAGGCATTCTGTATCGTGGAACCTTACTGCAACAAGGAAAAAAAAAATGGTACTGGCCCACTATTACTCAAAAGTGCAAAGAAAAGGGAAGAACACCTAGAAGTATACAAGTTTGTTAATAAATATGGGAGCAACTTGTGGAAATATACCCATATCCAAAAGGGGCATAAAAGTAAGGTGGCATGTATGTGCCCCTGGGTGGAAAACCCATGTAAGGATTGGATTTGCGAGGGCGAAACTGTTTCATTCCGGGTACATTGGTCCGCTTAGCAGTTACCTTGGATAACAGAAAGAAGGAAGGACAAGCCCCAAAAAGGTACTAAGATTTTGAAGCCAGAGCAAAAAGAAATAGCAGACAGACTCTAACTGTAAAGTCAAAAATTAAATTACCTTCAATTGGCGACCATGTAATTCTGATTCATTCAGATTAAGAGCCTCTTGAACAGCCTCTGCCTCAAGGAATTCTACATATGCATAACCCTTTGGTTGACCATACTTGTCCGTGCGAATTGTGACTCTATTTACTGTTCCACATGACTGGAAATGCTGCTGTACTTCCTCAGGTGTGCATGAATAGTCCACCTGCAACCAAATTTAGCACAAGGGGTTTAGGAAGAGGCCAAGAACACTCTGCAAAAAGCAATACTTCAAATCAAATAAACATCTAAAGGCAATCCAAAAGTAGAATAGGTTCCTGACACTCAAAAACCAACAAAACCCTTCATCTCATATTAATTTCTGAGAAATTTGTAAAATGTCGTGTTCATAAAGAGTATCATACACTGTAACAACCCAACTCCTTTACGACTTACACTTACCAACTTTTTATTAAGCCAATCTCATAAATCATAAGAACTACAAAGGTTATAGAGTCCTTGAAAGACGAAGTACCCTGAGGTTACTAAAGCATTTAGTGAAACAACTTTAATAGGTTGCCAATTGGAGCTGTTGCTTAATACTATTTTTCTTTTCCCAATTCAACATAGGTCAAGGAGGAAGCAAGAGCTTAACTGTTGAGTACAACAACAATAACATCTCAGTAAAAATTCTATTGAGATTATTTAGACAGGTCCAATAATACACAGCCTTACTCATAACTAATAAAGATATTATTTCTAATAAACTCACAAAAAGAAAAAAAAATTAAAATTGTTAAAAGAAAAACAAAAGCCAAAAATGTAAACAAATAATTTTATTAAAAGGAATCGATATAATAAAATAAAAACAAGAAAATTCAAATAAAAATAAATATAACAATACAAATATAAATAAAAATGATGAAATAATTAAATAAATAAAATGCAAATAATAATGAATAACAAATAATAAATTAAAGATAAAAAATACCAAAAAAGATACTAAGGAGAAAGTATTATAGATATAGGTGTTCGTGCTAAATATAAGACGCAAGAATCGAAGGAAAAATTCAAAAGACCTAATAAAAAAAGAAAAGTACTTCTTTATTTAATATCTTTTAATTATATTCTATTTCGCCAAAGTTTCCTATTGAGGGTCAAGTCTTCTGTACAAGTCTTCTGTAAGTTCTAGCAAAACCATATTCTTTTTTATCACCTCTCCTATTATTGCTTAAGTCTTCATCTTTTTTTTATAGTCCCTAAACATAATCTTCTCACATTTTTACACTGTTGATTATGAGCACAAATAGTAGGCAACATGATAAATTTTTACTGCTGACTATGAGCACAAATAGTTGGCAACTGAATAAATTTTGAAAACATGTGTTGAGTAAGTTGCCAAATAGAAGAGCTACACAATACTTTTTTTCTTTTGTCCAGTTCAATATAGGGCAATGTTACATCTTCAAGGTTTACAAGCACCACTCTCATGGGAGGTTTAAGCAACTAGATTCGGAAACAATTCAGTAGAAGAAGCAGTCCAACTGATGCAGCCTACTTTTCTATATTTATTTATAATATTTTCTCTCTTATAATTAGCCATGAGCAGTTACTTGCTTGAAGCAGCTGTAATTCGTAACTATCAAACTAGTACCCTATATACTGAATAAATAGAAAACTGGCAAAGGCAAGTTGTCTTTTCCACCAAAACTTACAGTCTAAGAGATCAGAGAGTTCTCAAATGAGCTCTCAATTTTCATGAGTAATTTGAATAAGAAAGGATGAAAGATGAAGAAACATTCAGAACCATCATCCGACTTCCTTCTACAAAGACCCATAACAAGATCACTCAATCGGGAGCATAACAACTTGGTATCATAGCCTCTTGCAATGGGTGACCTAGAACGTTCGTCTCAAAATCAATTTCAAGCCTTTCTAATTCAATATAATGAAGACCAACAGCGACAAAGGCAAGAGCAAGAATGGAATCGGGAAGAGCAAGAAAGCATTCGCAAATCTTTTGAAGCACAACGACATGACATCCAAAATCTTTAGGAGATGATGCGTGAGGTCACATACCATCATCGTGGAAAACATGAACACAGGGATGGGAGCGTCAACCGTAATTCTCGCTCCAATTGCCAAAATGATGGATGTATGGAACGAGGCGGCGGCGCTGGTGCAAATAGCCACTACAAGTTAGATTTCCTACATTATGAAGGTTCAACAGACCCATTGTCGTTGCCATTATTATTTAAAATATTGGCAAGTCTCTGATGAGGACAAAATGAGCATGGTGGCACCCCATCTAGAAGACGATGCTTAGTATTGGTTCTTAAAATTGGACAAGGATCGACCCAATTTGGACCGGGAGGAATTTAAGAATTATTGTCTCCGGTGATCTGGCCCTTCCAACAGTCGTAGCAAATTGGGTGAACTGGTCAAACTTCGTTAGACAGGTTCTGTAGAAGATTACCAATGTCAATTTGAGAAGTTATCAGCACGCGATTCTTTTCTTCAACTAGAGCAAGAAGTAGACAATTTTATCAATGGGTTGCTAGATTTCATTGCAGTGGAATTGGAATTACAACGACCAAATGATCTTATTGAAGCCATTCGTTTAGTGCGGTTATATGAACGCGACGAGCAAGAAGATGATTAGAAAACCATCCGACGCAATCATGGGGTGCACAGGGTCAAACCCTCAAATTGATGATGGTGTCATCATCTTGTACCAGTTAGTACATCAGACGATTAACCAAGGTTGAAATGGCCGAACATCGTGCAAAGAATCTTTGTTATAATTGTGATGAGACTTACTCCACAGGCCATCATTGTAAACAATTATTCTTCGTCTCCAGAGTCAAGGATTCATCGCCGGAAGAGGAATCTCCTCTTGATAGTGACTGAGAGCCATAAATACCACTTCATGCTATTACAGTAAATCCTCACCCTCAAACTATGCAGATCGAGAGAACTATTTCCCAATCAAAAGACCCCTGCAAGCCTTGGTCAATTCAAGCAGTACACATAGCTTTCTTGATTCCTCTTTGACAGCTAATCTAGACTTCATCATTGACAAGAAGGATCATCTTCAAGTAACTGTAGCAAACAGGGAAAAATTGTAGAGCCTAGGCCTTTGCAGGAATGTCTGTTTCCTCCTTGGTAAACATAAGTTTCTTTTGGATTTTTATCTGCTTCCTCTTGACTTTTGTGATCCAGTGTTGGGTATCAACTGGTTGGGTACTTTGGGACCCATTGTTTGGGATTTTAAGAAGTGCATGCACTTTATTCACGATGGCTTAGACCTACAATTAGAGGGTATGAAGCATTAAGCCCTTCCTCCTTTCACCATGTGCTATCTTCAGAGGAGAACATTAACCTAGCACTTCAGCATCTTCTTTTGGAGTTTGAGAACCGTTTTCAAGAGCCAACTGACTTACCTCCTTGTCGCTCTTATGACCATAGAATTACTTTGATAAGCGGCACATACCCAATTGTTGTTCGTCCTTATCGTTGTCCTCACTCACAAAAGACTAAGATTGAACGACAATGTGATGAGATGTTGGCAAAGGGACTTATCCGCCCAAGTCAGTCCCCTTATTCTTCTCCAGTCTTATTAGTGCAGAAAGAGGATTCTACTTGGAAATTTTGAGTGGATTTTCGTGGAATTAATGCCAAGACCATCAAAGACAAATTTCCTATCCCTGTTATAGATGAATTATTGGAAGAATTACATGGCACTCATTTATTCACAAAGTTGGATTTGCGTTCAGGCTATCATCAAATTCGTATGCACCCAGATGATGTGTCGAAGACAGCAATCCATACACATCATGGCCGTTTTTAGTTCATGGTGATGTTGTTCGATCTAAAAAATGCACCCTCCACATTTCAGGCTCTTATGAATGGCATCTTCCAGCCTTATCTATGCAAATTTGTACTGGTATTCTTCGATGATATCCTTGTTTATAGCAGGACATGGGTGGAACATCCGTCTCACTTACATGAGGTCTTTTCCATACTTTGCCAACACCAGTTTTTCTTGAAGCGATCTAAATGTTTTATTGCCCAACCCACCGTCTCATATTTGGGCCGTAAGATTTTTGCAAAGGGGGTTTTAGCAGAAACAAATAAAATTCAAGCTATGATCCAATGGCAGCAAACCATCTACTGCCTGAGGCTTACGGGGTTTCTTAGGCTTGATTGGTTACTACCACAAATTTGTGAAGGATTATGAAAAAATTGCTACTCCTTTAACCTCCATGCTCAAGAAGAATTCTTTCAAGTGGACTTTAGCTTCTATCGCAGACTTTGAGCAATTAAAATCTGCCATGACCACAACTCCGGTTCTCGCCTTACCAGATTTTTCAATGCTGTTTGAAATCGAGTGTGATGCCTCGGATGCAAGTATAGGTGCTGTATTACAGCAAGATGGACGACCAATTGCTTATTTTAGTCAACCCTTTGCTGACATTGTTGTCCTCCCGCTTATGAGAAGGAATTGATTGCATTGGCTAAGGCGGTATCTCATTGGCAACCATACCTATGGGGTAGTAAGTTTCTCATACGCACTGACCATTTTAGTCTTAACTATCTTTTGGAACAACGGATCACTACGATTCCTCAACAACGTTGGCTAATTAAGCTTTTGGGTTATGATTTTATGGTGGAATATAAGGTTGGTCGGGAAAACGTTATGGTGTATGCCTTATCCCGCCAATCTGAGGTGGATGATTGGACTCTCCTTGCCATTTCTATGCCTTTGGTAAGTATCTTTGATCATATCTACCAATAGGTTAACACCACTCTAGATTTACAACATCTTGTTGCTAAAATTCAAAGAGGTGAAATCATGGGTCCTTGGAAGTACACTTGATAGAACTCTAGCTTTATAAACTAGAGAAAGTGTATATTATTGAATAGATCAAAGAAACTCTAGTGTTATTACAAGGGTGGTTCCACAGGACACCCCTTCCAGAGCTGAAATGCTCCTCAGAAAGAAGGAAATTCTTTCTGCCTACAATATCTCTCTTCTTACTTTTCTCCTCTCCCTCTCTCCTCTCCCTCTTTGCCTCAAAACTACCTACTCAGGCCATTCTGTTACAACCCAACCCTTGTGCCAACTCAGCCACTAACTAACTAACTAACTCACCCCTCTCTGCCCTCTCTTTCTTTCTCCTCAAGTATAATCTCCATATTCTAGGCTTATTTTCGTCTCTGTTATTCTCCCCCCTTCCTGAATTACCCTCGACCCTATTGGTCCTAACATTGCTCTCTTCTAGAAGAGCAGCCTTGTCCTCAAGGCTACATTGAGAAAATTGACTGCGAATAACAAATTCATCCTCCCATGTAACATTCTCCATTGGTTTGCCCTTCCATTTAACTAACCATTGGCGTGTTGAGTCCCCTGCCTTAGTAATTATTCAGCTAGCTAAGACATTTTCGAGTTCCATGACATCATCCAACTCCACTTCTATTCCGTCAGGCAAATCTGTCTCTATAGAGTAGTTCCCCACAGCCCTCTTTAGTTGAAACACATGAAACACTGAATGGACTCTAGAATGTAGTGGTAGTTTGAGCTTTATATGAGACTGCTCCATCTTATTCCAGAATTTGAAAAGGCCCAAAGTATCTTGCTGCTAGCTTTTGATTAATATGTCAGGCCATCGTTAACTGGTTGTGGGGACGGAGCTTAAGAAAAACCCATTCTCCCACTGCCATCAGACTCTCATTTGCATCCATTTTTTCAAATTTCTTATTTGAAGTCTTTCCATGGTCAAGCGAATGTGCCTATTCATCCTACACTGCCACTTTTTCCAAAAGATGAGACACGACTTCAACCACAAGCTATTCTAGACCATCGTACAATTCATGGTATTTCCCAAGTGCTAGTTCATTGGTAGGGTTTATCTCCAGCTGATGCTTCTTGGGAAGATGTTGCCACTCTGAAGCAATCACACCCTCCCTGCTTGAGGACAAGCTTATTGTTGGGGATGGGAGTAATGCTACATCTCCAAAGGTTTACAAGCACCACACTCATGGAAGGTTTAAGCAAACAGATTCGGCAACAATTCAGTAGAAGAAGCAGTCCAATTGAAGCAACCTACTTTTCTATATTTAATTATAATATTTTCTCTCTTATAACTAGTCACGAGCAGTTATTTGCTTGAAGCAATTGTAATTCGTAACTATCAGACTAGTACCCTATATATTGAATAAACAGAAAATTGGCAAAGTTAAGTTGTCTTTTCCACCAAAACTTACAGTCTAAGAGATCGGAGAGTTCTCTCAAATGATCTCTCAATTTTCATGAGTAATTTGAACAAGAAGGGAAGAAAGGTAAAGAAACATTCAGAACCATCATTTGACTTCTTTCTACAAAGACCCATAACAAGATCATACAAAAAGGTTCAATTTTTGTCAAGCTAAACGCAAACATTGAATAGTCTCCATAGGAAAATACTACCCAATTAAAGAGCGTCAAGTCCATTAAGCATAGTAGATTGGTGCAACACTTTAAGCTCTTCATTACGAAGGACACACCTTACCTAGTAATCTATTAGGCGTCACCAACAGCTTCTAATTAAGGATATTTCCTTGGTTCAACTTGTGGCTGAAAATATGACTAGTTACGCACCCTAAAATCAGTTAAAGAATTAGTCCGGGCATTCATGTGAACCCACCATTGAATAGAACCAAAATCCTTGGAGAAGTGTGATTTTGCATCATATAAACAAGGCTTAGAAGAAGTTCAAAGGATATCTTCACCTAATTATTCCCTCATAAAAGGCATAGCATTAATACTTTGTATTGATTGATTATGTTTTGGCACTAATTAGCTTGGCTCCAATAGTCATTGCTCAAAATTTTCAATTGTGTTGTCTCTTACATCGTTTGTTTTGTGTAGTCTATCTATTTCACTATATGTGGAAGTAATAGACACAACTTCAATAATTAATTGAGAACGTCTAATTGTGTCACTCTAAAACCTAATGTTGTCACAATTTTTTTGGTCCTTAAGTTATTTTAGAGTTTGATGTTTTTCTTCATTTGTTGAAGCCATAATGAATCTGATAGAACACTGACTTAGTAAAATGTAAAAGACAAAGCACTGTTATATTGGACTGTAAAGGACAAGAATCTAAGGAAACGAGAGTTCATAATGATAAGAAGAATTGATGACACCAGCAGTTTTGTGAAGTCTGCCTTACTTCTCAATCATCAAAACATTTCATC
>JANVCQ010000005.1:17361282-17380242 GCA_025531925.1 Erythroxylum plowmanianum | reverse complement strand
GGTATTATTGGATACTGGATTGCAGGTAAAGGTCTAATTTTGGTTCTAAAATTGGTGCCTACTTTTGCTACGTCATTCAAGAGTTGATCTATATAGATTTTATCTGTATTTTTGATTCAATACTATGATGAGAATTAGTTAAAGCATAGCTATTCCTTCTTGGAAGGTGGATTTTAATAAAATTTGAATAGTTGAAAGATATATATAGCCAAATAGTTGAAAGATATATATAGCCAATTTTATGTCTTTTAGATTCAGGAATTTTCTATAATTGCTTTGTAATCTGAGCTTGATCTATTAAACTAACTCTAATATGTCCATTACATTGATCCATTCTAATTGGGGTTTCATGTATCATTTTCCCAAAGTAAATGATATTTTGTCGATTTAGAATATTTTTTAATACATAAGTTTGAAAATCTTGTCCGGATTTTAGATTTAATTGAGTTTTAGCTATTAGTTTTTGCTTTTCTTGACTGAATAGAGTGTTAATATGAAAGGTTCCTTGAGATTCTTCTAAATCTAGAGTTTCTATATCTAAGATCTCTGAATCTTTTTCTGTCATAATGAATTATGTGATGAAAGACGATGTCTTTGTAATGTTCTTGTCAGATAACCTACTTCATTTGAATAAAAGTGATAAGCTCGTCGTATTATATTGAGGTCTTGTTGTAAATCTTCAAGATCTGTAAAATCTAATGTTTCAGAGGGATTATTTTCAATGAATTGAATTAGCCTATTAGCAGCTTCAATAGTTTGTTGTCTATATGATTCTACAAATACTTGATTTTCTCTAATATATTGTTCTAATTGTAAACAAATAATTTTTTAAAAAAAGTAACACACCTTATATATTTGTATACAGTGCTTTTGAGTTTTTTTTAAAATATAAATTTGATGTCGAATCTAACACGTATAAGCCATACTTAAATGATGTAGTCAAGTTAGTTGAGTTAGATAAACTTCATTTATAATTGGTAAAAATTCAACTTTTGTCAAATGAATTATATGATATATTTGTAAAAAAAAGAATAATAAATTTATTTCGTTCATAATTAAGTATAAAATAATGCTAAAGGAAATTGGTATGGTAAGCAAACACTAACTTTATAATATTCTGATTCATAAAATATGATTTTATATCTATATGTCTATTAAATTAAGTATTAACAAAACTGATAACAATCAATAGCTCAATCAATTCAACACACATCCAAGTTCCATTCCACATTCACAGAATCAAAGTCCACTCCAAACCAGTTCATTCTACAGTTTCATAGTTTCATTCCACATTTACGTTTTGTATCTATATCTCTATTAACAACTTCAATAAACCAATTTACAATTTTCACTTTCGCGTTTCCACATTTCATTCCACTCCACTGCAATCCACATCCACAGTTAGGCAATCGGCAGTCCACAACAACACAACAACAAATTAAAGTAAGCGATTCCCAATTCACAAAAACACCAACATTTATATTCACAATTCACAAATACATCAACAATTCTATTAAAAAAACATTAAGTTATAATACACACCTAATTATTTCATAAATTCAACAACAATTTTAAGGGTTGGAGACGTCAGGTAGATCTAGCGTGGAAGAAGATAGGAGATTTGAGAGTGGCTGAGGCTGCTAAGATGTCGGTGGTGGTGGGCGTCAATCTGTGAGAGAGAAATAAAATATTGAGAGCAGCGGTGGTGGCAGGTGGTGGGTGGCCTGGGTGTATGTTGGTGCTCGGTGGTGGTGATCGGTAGGTGGTGGTGGGTGTCAATGGTTGGTGGGTCGAGAGAGTTAGTGAGAGCTGAAAGAAAAAAGTCGAGTGTGGGAGTGGGATAGGAGGAGGAGGACAACAACAGCACGATGGTGCCGGTGTGGCGGTTGTTGGGTCTGTCGTTGCGGCGGCAATGGTGAACAGTTGAACAAGAGAGCTACTGCGTGAGTGAGAGTGTGAGTGAGAAGATAAGATGAGAGATAGGTTAGAGAAGAGAAGAAGAATATGTACTTTTTAGAGATTTAAGTTTTTTTTTCAAATATACCCCAGAGTTTTAAAATTTTCTTATACCAGCCGATATACGACATGTATTACAAATACCATCTATACTGGCCGATACGATATGAAATAGGCTGGTACAAATTGATATTTAAATTTGATATGTATGATTTCTTATTTTGTGCCATTCTCTGAGCGGTATGTTATAAGAAATTGGCTGGTACTGTAAGACCTGGTATTTAGAAACTGAAGAATAGACACAGACAAACAATTAAATAGAGGACAGTAAAAATCGTAAGTGGGTAACCAAATAGGTTAGTGTGAGTAGTTCAGCATTCTCATCCCTTAACCAGAGGTCTCGAGTTCGAATCCTGTTAATGGAGAAATCTATTTGACCAGCATTTTATCCCTTACGAACTGACCTGGTACGAGTGGAGATTAATCTGAGAATAGATGACTTAAAGACGCCTTCTTATTATTAGGACCCTCCTAAAACATCTTGTGGATTAAATAAAAAAAAAAATCGTAAGTGAGTCTTGACCATTCGGCTGAAGAGAGGGCCTCACAATAATCGCGACATGGGGTTTCTTACGCCACTTCCTTACCTGTAATAGACACGTCGACAAGCTTAATGTTCCATCTATATCAGATATATCTTTTCCTTTTTCTGACTTTTTTGAGAAAAAAACAAATATCAGATAGATACTAACTTAGGCTAGTTAAAATTATGTCTGAGTCTGACAGTTTACAGTTATCACATTTGCTGTTGCCTCTTATCTCTTGTTTCCTGGTTTGCATATCTGCAGATAAGAGTTTTGCTTGAGCCAAGCCAACCCTTTAAGGTACTTCCTCTACATTATCGAACAACATTAGGATTTATTGTCTCTGCTGTAATTGAGCAACCTTAAAGTACTTGTTCTCTATGTCTAAGTGCTGAAAAACAGTCCAATTTTGTAGTTTATTTGCTTGAAGTGATCAGGAGGTCGGCATTTGAAGAGATGCATTTTCTTCTCTTGTCTGGTGTTTTACTCGTAGGTAAAAGTGCGAATACACGAGATGCCACTCATGGCCGCAACACTGTGTAACCTTGGATTTGGCTATGGGTCTGGTCTGAAGAAAATTGAGGAGTTCTATGTGAAGCAGAGGCAAGCTTTACTTTTCCTTTGTTTATGCTTTTCAATTTCCTCTCTGTGGTCATGGTTCTGACAAATTGATTTGTGTGCCTATTTTTCTTGTTTGTTCTTTTCACAGATATCCAAAATTTAAGATTTTTTATGACTTATTGGCATCATACAGGCAGAGTATTTCTCGCTTGAACTTGCAGTATCACTTAAACTTTAGTCAGTGAGTGTTCAAGGGAGCTGAAAGTTGTTAGACCAGATGGATATTTGAAATACGTGAAGCTTAGTTTCTGAAATTAGATTAGCAGAGAAAAAGTTTTAAGGATTACCTTGCCTGTCTCCGTCAATAATATTTGGTCCAAATTTAAACCAGTGTCGATGTTGCTTCTGTGATATCCATGAACTACTGCAAATGTCTGGTTTAACCTAAGTGATATATTAAGTAGACTAAAGTTTGAACTGTCGCTATGAGTAGACTAAAGTTTGAACTGTCGCTATGAGTAGACTAAAGTTTGAACTGTCGCTATGACTCGTTATTTTACTGGGATCTTCTTCACCCCTCTTATCTAACCTGAGAATAAAAGAAGGGAAAATTAGTTTTTCATTGCTGAACCATTGATCTTTTCCATCAGGTACTATTCTATGGTGCTTCCGAATACATTAAAAAGATCATCCCAGTTCTGTTGTAATGCAGCAACACTTTTGCACTCAAGTCATATAAGCGGGACAGAAATTAAGAAACAGGGCTGGCATTTACAGGTGGTTTCTGACAGTAGAATTAATTATTCTTATGACACCAATGGAGGGGAGAAAGCGGATGAGGTTGATAAATTGACCCTAATATGGAGGGCAATCAAATTGCCAATATACTCTGTTGCTTTGATTCCTCTAACAGTGAGTTCCTTGAAGATTTTGAAGCATGATTTGGCTATAATTCAGAGAGAATGCTATTATTTATTTGGAAAAGGAGTCCTTGTTAGTTGTTATATACGATAATGAATGGGGAGGAGAAAACAAAGATGTTATAGCAGTCTTATATGTTGCTGACTTTAAGAGCTCTGGTTATACTTAAAACTTTCTAATGTCGGACAGGTAGGCGGTGCAGCAGCATATTTGCAAACAGGTGTATTTTCAGGTGGGCGCTATATTATTCTCCTGGCTTCTTCAATTCTTATCATAACCTGGCTCAACTTAAGGTGATTTCCACAGATTTTGAAATATAATGAGAAATTTTCAAGTATTCATGATGGTCCTGACAAAAATATACATTAGAAACCAAGTTATATTGTTTGTTTTTCTTTCTGTGCTCCAAGTGCAGCAATGATGTTTATGATTTTGATACGGGAGCAGATAAGGACAAAAAAGAATCTGTTGTAAATTTGGTTGGCAGGTATGTCTTTTGTCTTGTAATTCAAACATCGCCTTTATATTAATTTCTATCCTGTGTTATGGGTATGCACAGTAAACTTTGACTCGCTGTTGTCTGCTGTGGCTTTGGGAAGCCGTTCAGGTACCCTTATCAGTGCTTATTTCTCACTTTCTCTGGGCTTCACGGGGATAACATTGACATCCCTAGCAGCAGGAAAGTTGCGGGCTATATTTCTCCTTGCTTGCGCCATTATCTGTGGCTACATATATCAGGTGCAGATAATCTCAAAGATCTGTACGAGAGATTTAAAGTAGTTTCAAAGGACTGAATATACTGTCCTAATTATTGTTCAAGGACGAATTACCCATCTTGACATTTTTTTGCTCAGAGGGTTGCCACTAGGATCAACAAATTAAAACTCTATTATGTTTGGTGGAAAAATAGTTTCATACTTTCTCTACAAACTACTATTCTCGTTGTTACACAATTCGCATAACTTTCCATTTGCTCTATTCTAGTGTCCACCATTCCGGTTAAGTTACCAAGGATTGGGAGAACCCTTGTGCTTCGCAGCATTTGGCCCATTTGCAACTACAGCTTTTTATTTATTGCTGGGCCGCAGATGGTATTGTGACATAATCAAATTAGAATTCCAATCTTCACTTTAGCTTTCTGTAGCATTACTGAAGATTCATGCGTTTCTGACATCAATCTAGTTGGTTTTGACAGTGGATTAAGCCCTCTGCCACTAACAAGCACAATTCTTTCTGCTTCAATCCTTGTTGGCTTCACCACAGCTCTAATTCTCTTTTGCAGTCACTTTCATCAGGCAATTTTCCTTTTGCTTTCATTTGTCGAACTTCATTTTATATGAATCCTAGGATGAACACACACTTTGTTGCTAGCATGAAAATAACTTGAATATGTTGTCCAACCCAGGTAGAAGGAGACAGGGCTGTTGGAAAAGTATCCCCCTTGGTTTGTACATTTGACAACCATTCTCCTTGATCTAGTTTTGTAGTTGGCACCACCATCTCTTTCCATTTTTATTTTTCTTTATGCAGGTTAGACTTGGGACTGAAAGAGGTTCTGCTGTTGTAAAACTGTCGGTCATGACACTATACGCGCTCTTGTTTGCATTTGGAATAAGTAGAGCTCTTCCTTACACTTGCGTCGTAAGTCCTTTACTAAATTGATGAAAGTAGTCGCTCCTTTCTAATTCTTAAGTTGAGTTGACATGTTTCCTTGTGAATGATTCTTCCATAGTCATTTAAAATTCACGTTTTGTTGCAGCTTCTATGTGCTATGACCATACCCATGGGAAAGCTGGTTGTCAATTTTGTTCTGGAAAACCATGAGGTAAACTTTAAACTCTTGTATAAACCTTGTGGAATAAAACCAATGGCCAATGTGGAGCAAAAAGCATGCTGCCTCTGTCATTATGACGAAGAATCCTGATGCAAAAGAATTTAAAATCTATAAAAGAAATAAAAGAGGAAAGATTATTTAACTACAAGTTTTAATTTGGTGGGATGAAGATTAAGAATTGAGTTGACATCAAAGATAAGGGCTGAAATTTAGATTGTGTTAAGATTCCTTGTTAGATAGGAAGTAGTAGTAAGTAAAGTATGTTATTCTATTTTTGATATATTATCCTACTTGTTTAAGACATAGATATTTTACTATAATAGTATTTAAATTTGATAGGAACCCTTTCTTACTAGAATAAAAGTTCTAAAATCTTCTCTATAAATATGTGTATATTCAACCCTTCAATGACAAGCAATCTCAAACTTTTTTACAAACTCACGTTTTCAACTAGAAGATGTGATGATTTCTTTTAAGAGTAATTTTAGATCTTAGAAATGATTTCTAGATTTCTACGATCTATTCTTTGTGTTCCTCAATAATTATAGTAAACCTAACCCAAAATTTTAGTTATCTTAGACCTAACTTTCAGCCATATTAAACCCTAAAATTCTAAGCTAAATTTTCAGCAATCAAACCCTAAAAATTCAATTATACCAAATCTGAAAATTTATCATTCCTAATCAAAATTTAGACCTAAAATTGGATATTTTCGTAGCCTAATATTAATCATATTTCTGAATTTTGTAATTTTTAGCTACTAGTTAGTATTTCTTCTATTTATCTTACATTAATTTGGTAGCAAAGTTTTGGTTCACAATAACATCACGTAATGGAAGAGCATATAGAAGAATATTCAGCGACCTAGAGCAAGATAAAATACTTCTGAATATTGCAAAAAAATTGGGCATCAATGATCCTTGTTTATAAGGTGCTCCAAAAATCGACTTACATGTAACAACTCTTATAAGAAAACATGTTCGACAATTTTTGGAGAGGATAGATAGCGTTGACATACATTCTCTAAAAGTGAAAACTTCCACAGGAAAAAAAAATGTAAACCAATAACCTATACTAGATTCTAAACACGGAGAAAGTAGTAATGTTAAGCAAGATGAAGGAACTGATATTGATTAATAACATACAATGCAAGAAAAAATCTTTGTTGGAAAATCATATACTGATTTTCATTCCTTAAATTTAACAGGCACTACCTTGGCGGAAGTGTCTGTTATGGGTGGTGAAGACACTTCTCCTTTAACTAATCAATGAGAATCTTTAATCCTACTTGTAGAAGGAAGTCAAATACTTGATGACATGAAGAATTTGACAACGGGAGATGACAAAAGTGTTAAAGATGAAAAACAAAACCAAGTGGATTCTTTAGCAAACCCTAAAGTTGGAATAACTGAATAATAAGTAACACTTAAACAGCAAGATGAAACGCCTAAGTTAAAGGTTGAAACACGTAAACAATAGGCTGAAATCCCTGAACAACAAATCAAAACTAATGGACAACAAGTTGAAACAACATGGCAGTGGACTGAAAGAATAGGATAGCAAGCTAATATATCAAAACAAGGGGCTAAAAATATTAACTAGCTATTACTTGGGATTTTGAAACTTGTTAGTTCAAAATTTTTGTTGGTATTGTTGATGAAGATTATATTGTAGTGGGTGATGAAGAACAAGTAGATTTGGATAAAGATTTGAAATTAACAAAACATTTGTATAAAGGAGAAGTTGTTGGTGCACTTGCAAAGTCAAAATTTAGCAATGATGACAAGTTAGTGCATCTCACTACAAGCAGTGTTTTTTATGCCTATGTTATGGAGAAACCATAAGTAGTTGCTATTTTTCAAAGAGGACGTGCGTCTCCATGGATTATCTTTAACCATTTTCTTTGATCGTGATATAAAGATTATGAGTTATTTTTGGAGAACTATATGGAAAACATTAAATAATAAGCTCTAAGTTTTAAGTTCTTTCCATCCCCAAATTGATGGACAAACTGGTGTGGTGAATAGAAGCTTGGGGGACTTGTTAAGATGTTTGGCTGATGAATATAATTTGTATTCACTATATTTCTGTACATAGGAACAAAGGTTAACAAGGTTTATATACAAACTTCCTAGGACTATTTAGGAAGTAATCTAGCTATTAACTATAGGAAATCTCTCAATTATAGGAGAGATTATAGGAGTAATTAAAACAATATTAATACAAGATCAATGCTAATATCTCTAGTCAACAGTAAAAAATCGAGATCTACTTCTTCTTATGTTTAAATTTGCATATAATAGTTCTATAAATAGATTAACTGGTAAGATTTTTTTTGAGATAGTATCGGGAGTTCAAACAAGGAAACCTATTTATTTGGTTCCTTTACCCCAAACAATACAAGTTAGTGTTGAAGCTGAAGGTTTTGGACAACATATAAGAGGCATCTTTGATGAGACACAACAACACATAATAACTAGCAACTTGTCTTATAAAAAGCATGCTGATCAACATCGTCAATTGGTGGAATCTAATGAAGGGAATACGGTGATGGTTGTAATTCATCCAATGTAGTTTTCGAAAGGAAAATATAAGAAAACTTCATATACGAAGTTTTATATCTTTTCATTAGGAAGATAAGTGTTAATGCTTATGTTTTGGAATTACCAAGTGGCATGAAAATTAGTCCTACTTTTAATATTATGGACATAACTATTTATCATGAATATGATGATACACAATCTCCTACTACAGCTGTGAAAATTTCAACCTTTCCCCATCTTAAAGACATGATAAAAGATGTTCTTAACAACGTATTCAATGTACAAGGCTCTCTGCTTTTTGGGGGTTTGGGGAGGGTCATAATGTATGCAACATTTCCTTTGTACTTTTACAAAGAGACTGTTTCTGTGACCTGAACCTATGATTTTTATGATCACAAAGGAGCAACTTTACCAATTGCTCTAAGGTTGATAAAAGATGTTTTTGATGAACAAATTGTAGTCACAAAAGATAAAGGATATCAACAACTTCTTGTTAAGTAGAGAAGAAGATCTTTTTTTTTTTTACAACACTTGGATTTTAGAATCTAAATTTTAGAAGTTGAACTCAGACTTATATGATGAGTATTTATCATATTCTACGTTCAGGAATTCATACTTATATGGTTGCTATTTACCACATTCTATGTTGAGGACGACTTTAGATAAAAACGAGGATAATTAATGCAAAAGAACATAAAGTCTATAAAAGAAATAAAAAAGGAAAGATTAGTTAACCGTAATTTTAATTTGGTGGAATAAGGATTGAGAATTTAGTTGACATCAAAGATAAGGGCTGAAATTTAGATTATTTTAAGATTTTTTATTAGATAAAAAGTAGTAGTAAGTTAAGTATGTTATTCTATTTTAGATATGTTATCCTAATTGTTTAGACTTATATAATTTTATTATAATATGGTTTAAATTTGTTAGGAACCCTTTCCTACTAGAATAAGGGTTTTAAAAATTTCTATTGTAAATATGTGAATATTCAACCCTTTAATGACAAGCAATCTTGAATTTTTCTACAAACTTTAGTTTTTAACTAGAAAGTGTGATGCTTTTTTTTAAGTGATTTTTAGATCTCAGGAGTGATTGTTAGATTTCTACCCTCTTTGTGTTTCTCAATAAATTTCAACTAAAATTCTAAGTCTAAATTTTCAACAATCTAACCCTAAAAAATATGAAATTTCATTATTCTTAATTGAAATCTAGACCTAAAACTTGATATTCCAGTAGCTTAATATCTATCATATTTCTTAATTTTGACAACTAGTTAGTATATCTTCTATTTGCATACATCCAATCGTCTTTTCTGATTAACGTTAAATATTTGCAAAATATAACAAGAGTAACAACAAATTGAATCCTAGTTACAAGCCTACATTATAATGCAACTAGAATAACACAAAAATCAATCCAGTTCATTACAACAATATTTGACCACGTCTTCGTATTTGTTCCCAGAATAGACCCAAATCTTGTCCTAGTCATGTCTTAACGCAATTTTCAAAAACCTCGCAGGATAAAGGGAAGATATTCATGGCCAAGTATTATTGCGTGCGATTGCACACCTTATTTGGAGCTGCATTGACAGGAGGGCTTGTTGCAGCCAAAATGCTTGGCCAATAATGTGATTCAAAGCTCCATGGATTTCTCCGCAAAAGTAGAAGCAACAAGACTTACAGAGTTATGAAAATAGATGTTAGGAGCTATTCTGGTGGTAATAGTTTCACTTGTCAGTCAAAGAAACTTTGACTTACAGAGTTATGAAAATAGATGTTAGGAGCTATTCTGGTGGTAATAGTTTCACTTGTCAGTCAGAAACTTCGTTATCTTGTTTATGGTCGTTTCATTTAGTTGCGATGTGATTTGGGAGACAAGAAAATACAACAAAAATTACTATTTTTTGAAACTCATTGTGGCAAACTATATTATTTTACAAGGCCTTTAGTATTTGAATTACATTTGTACTTCAACATAAAATTCACCTTGCAATTTCATTTCGCTCAATTCAAGCCAAATTGATAACAATCTTCAAAATTGATGACGTGTTAAATAAAAGCAAATTAATTACAAAAAAGTTAAAATTTAGAAACATCATCAACTCAATGTTAAGTTGAACTTATCTGAGTCCATTATTAAGATATCACTAATTTACCATTGTCTTTTTTTCTAAGTTTTTTTGTTAGTAAATTGTTTTTACCAGTTAAGTACTCCGCATTAAAAGTATTACTGTCCGAGAAAATACCACCACCCAAATAATCAACTTCATTTCTTTCCTTCTCAATGCTAATCATAATTAATGTTTTTCTTTAATAAAAATAAAGAAATTCAATGTAATACTCTTATCTACTTAACTATTTTCATTACTCATATTAAAACAATCTGTATTTTAGAAAATTTTAAAACTTAAATTGCTTGTCTAACAGTTATATAATCTTATTTTTTAAAAAAATTCATATTGAATACTTTTTTCTTCTTATCAAAATAAAGCCGACAAACAATTGTTTTTTTCTTCTAAATAAACTACTTTTGAAATTTTATGTCTTAAAGGTTCAATTTTAACTTATTTTATTGCCAAAAGTAAATAGTTATTTTGTTATTAGTACTTAACCATTTTTTTAATTTACAAATTAGGAGTCATTAATTTTATATATTTGTAATAAATTATTCATTTAATCATAATTTTCTTATAAGAATATTGCTTTAATATGACTAGAGCATAATTTTTATATTCTAATTTTTATTTATCAAAGCATTATTTTATTAAAAGATAGGAAAAAATGAGACATGCTCTTTTTTACTATTTTAATGAGTTTTAGAGTTTATTTTGTATTCCCAATTACTTCATGGAATTTGTCTGACTTGATTGGTTTAATTAGAAATTTATATGCTTTGATTTAGTTTAAAACAAAGAAATCATTCATTACTCACTCCCTTTCAGCCATAACTAGCATTACCACGTAAAAAATTGAAAAAAAAAATGGAGCTCTATAGTGAAAGAGAATGAAAAAGAACTCATGAAAAAATAAAGAAAATTTTGATTAATGAAAAGCTCAAAGAGTTACAAACTAAAATTATAACTACCTAAAGCGTAAGACAAATTTTTCCTTTTAGTTTAGAGACACATGATGGGATAACTATTTTATGAACAAAAAGAGTTCCATTTCTTACTAATTCCCACATTTATAAATGGGTCAATAGAATTTAGGCAAGAAAACTTATAGCTCAGAGCTACCAAGTACCATATATCATGATTTCTTAATATCTTCCATTCAACATCATATTATGTCAGAATCGTTAGATAGGCAGGTAGTAGTTTAGTGTTAGACTATTCTTCAAAATAAAAAATAGTATGGAGCATTCCCTGCTTTCTATTACTACCACTAAAGCATAACATTCCTTTATTCAAGGTTTGGAAATTTTCCAATTTTTAGCTAGATCATTGTTGCAGATAAGATGGATTATATGAGTGATAAGCTACTCAATAATCAAGAATATCAATTCATGGATTAGGATATGACTTTAGATTTTCCAGAGAATTATAAGGTTCCTTTCTCTTTATATAGCATACATAATATTCCCAAATGCTGTTTTGTATAATAAGAAGTCTCCTTTACATGTATTTCTTCTTTGAATGATCGAGTCAATAACTTCTAACCAATTCATCAAATAATTAGAGATGTTATAAAGTTGTTATATCTTTTGCTAGAGAGTTGAGGAGAATGGGCACTGGAAAAATAGGTGGTTGATGGATTCATCCTATTGCTTGTAAAGATTACAAAATCTAAATACATTGAAAATTCCCTTTAGCCTATCTAAGGTATTTAACCTCAACTTAATGATTAGCCAAAGGATAAAAGAAACCTTTGGAAGTGACTGTTTAAACCACATAATTTTGTTCTACTTAACCTTTGAGCATTAAGGTCTGAGTAGTTGCTTACATGAGCAATTTGTGAATTTTCTTGATGCATGTTTTAACCAAATGATTTTATCCACCATATAACAGTTGGGGAAGTAGTTTGAGATATGTTCCAAAAGCTTATATTGTGGTCTTCTAGAAATATTTCAAAGATTTTCTCTTAAAGCCCATTTTACAGTAGCATTCCTTGGAATTATATCTCTAAGGTTAGAAAGGTCACTAATGCTATATAATGGCCTTATGTTGCTTGACTAACAAACCAGAAGATGGTTGGGCTACCATCTCTAAGGTTGTACTTAGTTTCTATTCTAACCTAATCCTTCAACTTGAGAATATATACCATTTTTCAGGAAGTGCTAGTCTTTGAATTGACACTCCACAAATTTTCCTTTCGAACGTCAAGACTTTGTTTGTGATTATGATAGGACTAATACCTAAGTCCCCTTCATCCTTAGGCAAGCAAACATCAATCCATTTGATTTTGGTAGTTAATTTTCTTAAGAGGTCACTAGATCATAAGAAGCATCTCAATATGTTCTCTATATTGTTTTATTAGGTTATTAGGGAATACTAAATTAATGCACCAATAAATATACAAGTTGTTGAGGATCGAGTTTATTAAATTTACTTTTCCTACAAATAAGAGACTTCTATTTCACTATTTATTAATTCTCCTTTTGATTCTTTCAATTAGCGGAAGAAGTTTCTATAGGTTGGTCTCTTTATAGTGATTGGAACACCAAAGTAAATGAAATGATGCTTCATAACTTTGAGACTTGTTAAGTTGGAGAGACAACTAGAGATCTGTTCAGCTCATGTTGACATAAGGATCTGACTCTTTTCCTTGTTGATATCCATAGTAGATAATAAATTGAATATAAAATAACTAAAATTAAAGCACTCACTTAGCAAGGATCAACCTTAGATAAAAGGGGCAAATCATTAAAAAAGATATACTAAATATTATCAACTTTTTACACTTATTATGATACTTAAATCTTCTTTCTTGGGTTATAACTTGTCTAACAAACCTAGTGAGAACTTCTATGCTCAAGGTAAACAAAATAGGAGAGATTGGATCACCTTACTTTAGACCCTTCTCACCTTTGATCAATTAGTTGTCTCTCCATTCACCAATACACCATAAGATACTAGAATTGTGCTAAGCTTAATATAATTAATTAAATTTAAGGGAAAGTAAAAGGATCTTAATAAATGGAAAATGAAATTCCAATTGCTAAAGGCTTTATGGAATCAATATTGATTACATAGCATTTCATAGAGTGGTTTTTTACTGTAGTTTTTAAAAAGCTGTTTTGGTGATATGATAATATCCCTAATTGTTCTTTTTTTGATAAAAACTCCACGTGATATATGGGTGAGATTTTTTTTAGCCACCTTGAGTCTTGATGTTATGAGATTTGCAATGATTTATATATATATAAAAGAAATGAGCTTATAATCCTTTAGAGAACTTAGATTTGGAGTATTTAGAATAAATCTAGTGAATGTTTTATTAACTTCCGTTAGCATCTTGCCTTGATTAAATAATATAAGTACTACACCAATAACTATATGCTTGCTGTTAGTCCATGTCTTTTGGAGAAAAACATACATTCAGTCCATCGAGTCTAAGGGCTTTCTTTAGCTTAAGATCAAATAAAGCTTTGTCATCATTTTCCTTATTAAATGAACCAATCAATCTTATACCTGCATCTTAAAAAATTTATCAATCTTATACTTGCATCTTCAAAAATTTACACATCTATGAAGTATATGAGAGTTTGTGCAAAAGAGAAACTATTAGAGGAAGAGCCAAGGGAGTTTAGAAAGTACTGTTATGTTTCTTGCTTTGGTTCAATTAAAGAATGTGTTAATTGTCCATTTTCTTTTGGTAAAGTCATAATCTTGTTAATGTTTGTTCTAAACAATGCATATTTATGAAAGAAGCTACTGTTCTTTTCACCCTTTTTCAACCACTAGCTTCTTGATCTCTGCTTTAGGAATGAATAGTTAACTTCCAATACTCAAGTATAATTATGCAGAGATATCCTTTCCTCGTTCCTTAAGTTGCTTGGCTTCCTCATTGATTGTTTAGTCAAAGTTGTTTTGACCCTCAATTAGTTCTTTTTTTGTTCTAATAACTAACTGTTGTCTACTATCGTAGGTCTTGTGATTCAATTTCTTAAGTTCCTCCTATAATCATATGTAGTTTCCTCATGCAAATAAGGGATTTACATCCGTGGAAGCTAGAGTTTATCATCAAAACCTTTAGCCTTTAGTAAGAAGTTGTTGAAGTTACTAATAATTATTTAATCCCTTTCATAGAGATAGAGCTATTCAATGATTTTTAGTGCAATTGAATTGCTTTTTATTTTATTTTACAACTTTGGAAACTATATATATTTGTAATTCAATTAACAAAGAGACATAAAATTTCCTTAAAAAACTTCTAAGAATCCTATATTTTAACTTTATATTTTTTCGTTGTAAACCACCATAAAGAAATTCATATATTAAATATCTATACAAAGGCGATTAAAGGAGCATAAAACTCTATGGATTCTTCTTTTGGAACCATTTGTATTGCTATTTGACTAAAATTGTCAACTCAAAGAGCTTAATGTTCCTTCTAATTCATAAGGATTAGGGTTTTTCATTATATATATACACCTTTTTTTTTCAGTTTGATAAGCGTCAAATCCTATAGAAAACGTATCTAATTTTCTTAATGATAACTCATAGAAATAAGTGAAACATTTTATCTGACTTTAATTATGATATACAAAATATTTATCTATGGATAAGTTTAAAGATTTTCTAATTATTCCAATAATATGATATTTAATAATAAAATAGTTTAAATTAATCTTAATTATATTTAGTTGTTTAGATGTTTATAATTGCATATACAATGTATAAAAAAGTAAACAATATTTATAAGAAATTTGTTATAAATATTTTCTATACTAAAAGTGAATTAAACTTTAAACTTGCAAATTTTTACAACAGTTAACACATATATAAAACCCAAAAAAATTAATAAGCAGGTTAGAAGTAAATTTGACTTCATACGTATTAAAGCTATATTTATGTTAGAGTTATGGAAAAGTACCTTCATATTTTTCAATACCTCTTCAATTATACGTTTGGTATATGGACGAGCACACATTTGCAAATTATATTAAATACATCTGTATCTATCGGTATACACATCAAAAGTAATTAATATTACGATTGATCTTAATTTCTTCATACACACTATGTATATAGATAATACTGAATATGCATATATTTATTAGTTTAATTTTGAAAAAGGATTAATCTCTTTATTAATCCCAATTTATCAATGTTCAAAAGTAATAAAATAACTCTTATTATAAAAACAAGCTTGGAAATTAAAGTTAGGTGAAATTAAATGTTACTTCCCAAAATTTAACATATATTATAAAAATTAAGTATGACAAAATATTTTAAAATTTTATTTATAAGAAAATTATCATAGTTATTAAATATGTATTTATAATAAGGTTATTATACATGTTCCCTGTACATATGTACTATTAAATTTGAATTTTGTTTTAAAATAGTAAAACTTGCACTTTTAAAAATAAAATTAATGCATTAGACTAAACTTAAAAAAAATTTCATTTATAAAAAGTAAAATTTTCTTTAAATAAAATTTTATTGTATTAAAAGGTTGTTACAATTATTCTTCATATTCTTACACTAAGAGAAGTATATTGGACTTTTAAAAATAATTATTTTAATTTTAGGAAAAAAAATGCCCTTTTAACCTCTGAATTTTGATGCTTGAAACAGTTAACCTCTTAAGTTTTGGTTTTTACCAAAATCAATCGTTAAACTTTAAATATTTCACCTCCTCACCCTTGACAATTTCTTTTGAGAAGTTAATGAATATTCTTAAGGATCAAAATTTGGGACCACAAATAGCATGAAGGACAAGTTATAGCTAATGATCAATACATCACTATTCTTCTTTTCCAATTTTAACTAACTACGATTAATTTTTTTTTTTCTGATTTCTCGGATTTGGTTGCTTCCATTACATACTGGTGGTTGAGGTTCTAACCTTTGTGGAGGGCCTTCCAAAGACTAAGAGTGATTCCGCTAGGGGCAGTATTCTTCATTCTCTTAATGATTCTCCTTTATTGTCACGACAAATTCCCAACAAAGGCCATTCAAAAGAGGGGGCAACACACCTAGACGAAGGAACTAACAAGTCACTAACGTCAAATCATGCTGGGGCATGGAGAAATAGACTCAAACTGCAGCATATGAAGATTCAACTTAAGCATTATCAACAGGTTATGAAGGATGGTGTATTCAACCCACCTATTGAGCTCCTCAAAGCAGGTAAGAAAGTTTGATCCTCATCTTTGGTTGGTTTATTTTGGAATAAGTGGCCTGCCTTCCTAGTCATTAATGCCTGGCCTAGTGCTAGATGGGGGGAAAAGGGGTTGAAGAAAACCTTTCAAGTGGAAGAGGGAACTATATTGCTTTATCATAAATGGTCTTGTATGATAAAGCAAGAAATAGCATATAAAAAAAAACACGATGCGGCATATCATGTTTACCAAAACATCATTATCCAAATTGCAGGTTTACACATGCATACAACATAAATAAATTAACCTGCTCTGATACCAATGTTAGAAATAATAAACAAGATAAAACACAATCACAAAGATCATGCAAAAAACCCAATCACAAAGATTATGTTAAATAGGATCATTTCATGTGCATATAAAATATAAAAAAAACATACTTGGTTTATTGTTGTAGTTCCACCAGTTATAGAACTTTTTGTTTTTCACAATCTTCTGCTGAGATATCCTTGTTATTCTTCTTTTGTATTCTTAATAGAAAGGAGAAGAAAGTCTTAACATACTCCCAAAAAGTATGTCTTTTAACGTTTCGTTCATATAACTACCTCTGGTAGTTTTTACAAGAATATCGACTCAAATACCCTTCATAGGTGTATATGAGTCATTATCTCCCACTCGCACATAATAGGTTTAATATCATTAAAAACAAATTATGTAGTGCTTATACTTGTTCAATAACTAGTGTGATCAGTATATGACAAGAGCACATTGCCATATATATGTTAGGAGTATATGACATCTCGATTAACAAATTAATCCTTGCACTTAAATGTTCTTGAGTAGACATCGTATGCTATATCCTAGGTCATATCTCACACTTGTACTTTTCTTTGATCTCCTTTAATTTCTAGTGTCATGACTATATTCAAGTTCTCTATTAAAGAGATGATGACCATCTATGAATACTTTTCATGCGAGTCACTGATCTAAATTAAATGACCTTCATCTGTTCTCAATTGTCTTTTGAATTAAATTTAATTTGCTTTCCTAGGATATTCCATATGATCGCATCTTGCATGATCTTTTGGGAATAACCTAAAGTAACAAACCTTGAATTCAATTCTCAAGAATGAAACAAGAGTCAAAAGGATAAATGATGAGGTTTTTCTCAACCTCAAGAGTCTCACATAATGTAAAATGAGATCTGGCGACTTACATTAATCCCTTTCTTTGGTTAGTTGTGCACACATGGTATGAGTCATGTGCTACAGTATTCACCCACTTCGTTTAACTTGAACATCTTTCATTCAAGAAATACCATACAGATGATAGTTCAAACATACTTAATGTTTAACTTAAGTTCACTTTTCTACTCAAAACCTGTTTGGAACTCACATCTGACAACGTAAGATAGATATAGTAATTAACAAATCACGTTGAACCAATTTCTTTACGGCATTTATGGTATAAGTTTCTCGCTCTCAATTATCACCTAGATAATAAACTTTAATCATGCCTCATCTGTAGCGAGCATAAATACTACAGGTGATTTCCCCTGTGAGAGGGCCAATCTATAATCTGTCTCATATACTTATGATTCATCCCAAAATATATTTATACAAAAACACATATATTCATGAATCAAATGATACACAATGTATAATTTTTCGTATACATTGTATCCAAACATATGAAATTAGACTGAGTGAATATACACAGAGAAATGTTTATTAGTATATTTCAACATCTACATAGTCCTAGTGACTTTACATGCCCAATGTATACATCTCTAGAAATTAACTTTGTCATTGGGTTTGCTATCATATCTTGTGTAGATATATATCTCATGTTCACTTCTCCTTGTGCAACTATATCTTTCATATAATTATACTTAGTATCTATGTGCTTTGTCTTATAATAAAATTTGGGGTCTTTAATACATACAATTGCAGCTTGACTATCACAGTTGATGGTCACTAGATTAATTTTGCTTTTAGTGACTCTCAAATGCATAAAAATTGATGAAGCCACACAGCCTCTTGTACTATAGTTGAGAATGCTATAAATTCAGCTTCTATTGTGGATAATGCAACGCAAGATTGTTTCTTATTTTTCTATGATATTGCTCCATGGTTTAGTAAGAATACATATCCTGAGGTATATTTTCTTTCATCTAAATCTCCTCCCCAGTATGCATCTGGACACCCTGTTGGACCCCGATTCTTGAGTGAAAATAAGAAATATTCAAAAGTGAATGTGTTGATTGAAATAGAGTTAAAAAGTTAGAATT
>JANVCQ010000005.1:17350348-17361182 GCA_025531925.1 Erythroxylum plowmanianum | reverse complement strand
TTTACAATCAAGTTCAACTTGATTAAATTAATTTTGCTCTCTTCAACTCATTCTATATGTGAGATCTCTTAGGTTCTCAAATATGTTGGAAATGATTAAAAAATCTAATTTTAATTCATAGTTAAAATTAGATAAATTAAAACTCCTTTTGATTTATCTTTAATTCCCCAATTAAACAATTTATAATCATATATCAAGATTGGCTTCAAGCAACGCATCATGACCACCCAAATATTTAAGAATGTCAAAGTAGTTTTAACTAACCTTTCCGTGCATAATTTTTGCATATAATTCAATCATTTCATCATACAATGTTCTGGTTAAACATATAGCATGAAATTAATGTCTGATCTATTTTGAGTCTAATCATATTAGTTCTTTGCCATTAGCTACCGATTCAATTAATAACATTTGTTAACTACTTACAAAGCATCATTTTACCTTGGCCAAGGATTTCTTGAATTAATACTAATCGAGAATAACGAAACATTATCCCTAATTACTTTAAGCTGATGAATCATATCTTGATCATTTAACTATCTCCATATAGTTCATGCTACATCCAATGACTACCAATTAAATGATCTATGATTAAATAGATCATAAGTAGTATCAAAACATAACAATCCCTACATAAGATAACTTTGATGACCTCAAGTCAAAGGATCACTTATACAATAATCACAATGAGAATTCCATAGGCATACAAGTAATGTTACAAATGGATTTATCATATCGGGTATGTTTAGTGAACTTGCTCTCTAGCAAACGCCCACATATTTGTTTAAGTATCTCTATACTTTAGCCTATGAGATCGACTACTTCCTTCATAAGGAAAAACAAAACTTGTGCTAGTCTTTTTACATTCTATTAATTTCCAATTTCAATAGAACAATGACTAGGAACATATAGGAATAATACATAAATGCAATATGAATCTTATAATTATAATCTCATCATAATTTCATTTGCAATGTGCAATTATCCTATAGACTTTATCATATACATCTAAATATGTACAAGATAAAGAATGCCTTTAAATAATTTGTCACTAAACTACAACCAAAGCGAATGGATGTAGGGCATAAATCAATAATTTAGGCAATACATTCTTCTAAACAAATGTTCCTATATGTCTTAAGTTTCTAACGACACCAATTTCACATAGTTTAGTTCAGTATTCTGCAAGTTATACTCAAAATACTACAGATTATTCTCACATTGTGATAGCACACGGTACTTAACTTCAACCAAAGTTTTCAAACCGTTAGAGACATAATTCAAAGTTGATTACGTCATGAAAAATATATTCATTTGATCTCTAGTTTAATCTAAACTTAAAATCATCTTATTTGAATATGTACAGATCAAGATATGGCTAAAATATAGATGCATGTTTAGTGAAAACACTCCATCTAACATATTCCAACGCACTTCATCATCATTTTCATCCTAGTTCATCTCTTTAGCTTAGTCTATCATTTTTAGCTTATGTCCTCATTATTACCTCTTCATTCCTACTTTCATTTCAATCAGAAACAAATCATATTCTATGTTTGATCATAATACCAAAAATAGAACATCTACATACATATATATAAATTAATCACCAACTTTCTACACATGCTCAACTCTAATCTCACATTCATTTCACTTCTAACTACTACCTTAATTCTTCTCATTTCAAGACACCACATTACTTCCTTTCTTTAGCTTTAGACTCATTTTAGTGCATCTCCAGAACACTCAAAGAGATCCATATTAATAAACATTGAAAACAGAATACGAAACATCCATTTACCTATCAAAATTTTCTGCTCTTTTCCCTACCCCATTTTCAATGATCTTTCTATTTCAAACTTATCTCTACCACAACTTATGAAATATTGATCATCATAAACACAAAAATAAGAAACTAATGTGTTCATTTCTTTACCCACGTTCCAACATATATAAAGCACCATTTTATGATCATTTAACCTCTAACTATCTTCATACATGTTTTATCCAACAAATCATGAAGAACAATATGATACCTATTTGATAAAACTCCAAACTCTTCAAAATCATGTGAACCCTAACTTTCCATGACTCACACGATCATCAACATGAAGGTGGGTAGATTACGGTTTTTTTTAACAAATGAAGAAGACAATCAAAATGAGAGTAGCAAGTGAAAAAAATGAGGACAAAGCTTAACATTGATGGAGGTGGGTAAGTGTCGTGGAAGTGAAGGAGATGAAGAAGATCATGGAGAGAAGAAGAAAGCAAGAAACAAAACAATTAAAATGGTCTTTCAATATGTAAATGACAGTAGGGGTGGGTTTAAAAAGCAAGGTAACAATTGCTTGGTGGGTCTCATGACACTTACCACTTAAAAAGTTAATTTAACAAGTCATCTTCTTAAGCTAACTAATGTCTCTTAAAATCTAGTCTATTTGTCTCCAAATTTCTAATCCAATTGTCACATTCTCAACAAATCTTAATACCATTTGTCAATTATTTCAACCGCCATTTGACACTTATTTCTGCTATCATAAATCAACTGTCTTACCATTTGGTATTCGTCCTAGTCCAAAAAATAATCATAATTTTCAGAAATTTTTTTTTAAATTTTCAGCAAAAATTATAAATAAATAATTATACTCACCAAATCAATTTTCAAGACAAATATTCACTATTCACATCATAATCACTTAAAAATCATTTATACCCAGAAAATATCAAATGAGTGAATGAACAGTCATTGTAACATGTATAGAAAATCAAATTCATGTATGCGTATGTTAATATTATGCATGAGCATAAAATGCATTTCCTAATTTTCTCAATATTATCTCTCATATTCAGTATTCTAGGGTTCTAATCCTTAACATGGGGAAAAAGGGATGTTACAATTTTGGACTCCAAAGCATCCATCAACTTGTCCATTTTGTTCTCTAAAGATCTAAGTCGGTCTTGCCGAAATCCTAGAGGTCCTTGTGGTCTTGCTTGGCTACTTACACTATTAATACTCTAAGAAAATTTGGTTAATATTTTCCATGCCGGATTATAAGTATTCCAGTACGGATTGTCACCTTACTGTAGTTGGCCCAAGTAACTTAACTGTTCAAGCTACTAGCTCCCAACAAAAAGCATTTTGTTATGCAATGGTTGTCCTGCCCGTATAACTCACACTATGATTGCATGGCTTTGGTTGTAGATGAAGATGCTCCTTGCATGTTGCTCAACTGCCTAGTGAGGGTCGTGATCTATGCTTGCAAGGCAGTAACAGAGTCAATTGGCATCATACCTTTTTGCTCCTTCTACCTGTGTCTACTCCTCTCACTTGACCACATACAACTGTTTCTTGCCAAGTCTTCCAAAAGGTCATACGTTGCATCGATAGTTTTTCTTATCAAAGATCCTCCTATAGCTACATCTATGGTCCCTCTTATGCTTTGATTTATGCTATTATAGAATGCTTGAATGAGGAATTTCTTTAGAAGGTTACGGTGGGGACAGCTTCTCTGTAAGTTTTCTTATCAAAGATCCTCCTACAGCTGCATCTATGGTCCCTCTTATGCTTTGATTTACACTATTATAGAATGCTTGAATGAGGAATTTCCTTAGAAGGTTATGGTGGAGATAGCTTCTCTGTAAGTTAGATGATGCCCTAACGACTTATCAAATCTCATTCAAAACTTCGATCGGAACTGCCTCCTTTAGACTTGTTTATGGTAAGGCATGTCATTTTTTGTAGAATTAAAGCATCGCGCATTTAGGCAATGAAAGTTCTTAATTTTTATTGGAAGCAGTTGAGTGAAAAGCATCTCTTACAACTTAATGAACTTGATGAGTTTCGCCACAATGCATATGGCAATGCCAAATTTTATAAAGAAAAGATGAAGAAGTGGCATGATTCTCATTTGAAGCAAAAGGAATTCAAAGTTAGGGATAAGGTTTTACTATACAATTTGAGGCTAAAACTATTTCCAGAAAACCCTAAATCATTATGGAATGGACCTTTTACAGTCACCCAAGTGTTTTCTCATGGAGCCTTTGAATTAGAGAACTCAAATAAGGAGGCCTTTAAGGTCAATGGGCATCATTACAAACCATATTTCTAAGGAGTGATCTCCAAGGAAAAGGAAGTAATTTCCTTTCTTTCAAACAATTGAACACACTTCCAAGGATGCACAGTCAAGCTATATAAAAACTATAACTTAGCAAGTTTAGTAGTTAGTGAAAGTCATTACAATATTATTTTCACGACTCTTTTAGAACTATTAATCGTGGGTTAAAAACAAGCTCTATTAACCCTAATTTTCTCTTAAATTGTGTTTAATTAAAAATAGCTTTTTAATCAAACCTAACTATCGAACAACCTAGAAGAAGATCTCTAGATTTAATTGAACAACTGCATTATGAGTAAGGAAAATAGACCAATCTAAGCAATAACCACACAAGTTTGGGTTGTTTCTCTTATGTTCCATTATCCCTAACAATTCAATGTCATTAGTCGTCATAAATGAATCCAAGTATAATGATTACATATCATATTCAAGATTATAGCAATGGGTTCATATAAAAATAATCTAATAGAGCATTCAGATCATTCTTACATAATACCCATTTCAATAAACATAAAATAATGTAATCAATCCTTAAAAAGGGGAAGAACAATGATACATAAAGATGATATGCTTAGATGGGCTCCTCGGCATCGATTTAACCTCTAAATTGAAATGGAGAACCTTAACCTAATATGGAACCTAAGAAAGAAAGTTTTTTGCCCTTTCCCAAGCCTCTAAGATCATTCCCCTTTCATTTGTCGTCCACAAATGTCAATTTATAGAAAAAGAAATTAGGTTTTTAGGCAAATGCATGTGTAAGTGCACGACCATGCATCCAAACATGCAAACCAATTAAAACGCCTAATTCGTGAGAGTGAACGGTTGGATGTTCCCAAATTTTGTTGAATTATTATTCTTCTTGTGATTTCTTGTCCAATCTTCACCATAATTTGTCTCCTTCTTGTTCCACAAGGGTAACCAAGTCTAAACATCAAAATGATGGCTCAAGGAATGTGCTTTTACCCTATTTTAGTTCTTGTGCTTCAAACTTGTACCAAGTATCAAATATGATCGAAAATAAGTATCTTAAGCATTTCATAATAATAACCACTAAAGTGAATATATAAATAATTAAGCACACATCAATCACTTAGTGCATTACTACTACATCTTATGATAACCTCATCAATGGTGAACCTTCAAAGTTGATTAAGGGTAGTAGAGGAATCAAGCAAGGAGACCCATTGTCTCCATATATGTTCACTTTAGCTATTGAGGTGTTGGTACGAATAATAAAAGGAATTATTAGTGAGGATTAATAATTCAAGTTCCATTCTAAATGTAAGGGGCTTAAAATTACTAATCTCTTATTCGTAGATCACCTAATCCTATTCTTAAAACATATTCTAACTCCATAATTTTATTGATGATTGAGATTAATATATTCCAAACCTTATTAAAAGTCACTATCAACAAAGAGAAGAGTCAATTTGTAGTAGTGTCAAGTGCAATGAAAAATGTGTCATACCTGTTCCAACTAATAGGAATTGACTTATCTAAACCACTAATCAACTATCTTTTGTGCCTATTTTGACTAGAAGGTCAACTTATATTAATCTCAAGTTTCTATTAGAGAAAATAAAGTTAAGAATCAAAAACTAGAGTGCCCATTACTGATAAGTGTGAATTACATCATGTTTTAGGTCATAGTTTGATATGCATTTAATTGTTAACTTAATCGTTTAGTATATGTTTAGGTTAGAATTGTGTTAGTTTGTTAATTAATAGCGTTTAAGTTTTTTTATGAGTTAGAACAAGTTTTTGAGCTTAATTATTATGTTTTTTAGGTACCTTGATGTGTTTGTTAGTATTTCAGGGTCAACATCAAAGAACGGAGAAGTTTCGAAGACACTCAGGCTGAAACAACGGCCCACGATCTTGCCATGATCGTGACAGAAGCACTAGAGTTAGCCCACGATCATGCCCCATATGCCAAATCGTGACAGAAGCCCAAGAGATGGCCCATAATCATGTCCCGCTTACCACGATTATGACAAAAGGCTCAGATGTGGCCCGTGGGGAGATGCACAGACCCTAAAAGATGTCAAGTTTCGAGGGAGTTTTTAGACCTTTCTGACCCTGAAAAATCCTAAGGCTACTTAGAACAAAAAAGATATATAAAAAATAAGACAAAAGAAGAGGGGAGCTTTTGTATAAGCCATTTGTGAGAGAAAATCCTAGAGAGAATTGTTGAAATATTGAGAAAGAGAAGAAGGAAGAAAGAAGTGGAGAAGAAGCCGACATCGACGTACTTCTCAGATTTGGAGTTTTCAACATCGCTGTCTCCTGTCTCCATCCAAGATTGTATTTCCTGTAATTTTGCACTTTTACTATTGTATAAAATTGGGAATAGCAGTTTGATGATAGGATTTGTGAATGCTGAGATATTTTATACTCACCTTTGAGTTTTTTATCTTTAATTTAATAAAATATGATTGTTTTATGTTTATTGGATTTATTGTGATTGATTTCTGTGATTGCATAATTTGATAATAGACTGAGAGGGTGAATCTAATAAAAAATAATTAAATTGGGCTTACAAGGGTTAGTTGATTTAATAAGAACGAGAAATTAATCAAATCAGTAATTGTATGAAGAGAGATCTGGCTTAGGTTCCCAATAGTTTATTGGACAACTTCAGATCTAATTAAGATTTATAATTTAAGGCTAATGAATATAACTCGAGAGAGAATAACTAACCCTAGGATTGTCTAGGACCAATAATCTAATAATCCATAATTGATTAGGTTAGCATTAAAGATAGGTAAAAATTTCCCTTTCTCTCAATTGATAGTTCCTTTAGGTTAAGGAGTGCATAATAGAAGAGAAACCCTAACATAGCACAAAAGAAAGAGGACCCAAGGGATTTTAAAGAGGACCCAGGGGATTTTTACATTCCTTACAGTATCAATGGAGTCAACATAGATAAGGTATTCATGGATTTAGGAGTGAGTATTAATATGATGCCCTATACCTTTAGTCAAAACTTGGGGTTAAGAGAGTTATAACCCACAAAGATGTTAGTAAAGACGACCCATAGAATAGTTCATCAATCGAAGGGGATCATTAAGGATGTGTAAGTACAAATTGATAAATTTACCTTTCCATAGACTTCTATATATTGGATATTGGAGAAGATGTGGAAACTCATATAGTCCTTGGATGATCGTTCCTAGCCACTGCTCACTTAATAATTGACATTGATGGGGTGAACTAACTCTGAGGGTAGTAAAGCAACAAACAACCTTCAAAGTGTCAAAGAAAGACAATAGTTCTCCTTTACCTCCAACTAATATCAAGGAAACAGAACCCTAAAGACAATGACCAGATATTGAGGACCCTGAGAATACATTCAGAAAGAAACGATCACGTAGAAGAAGGCAAAGGAAGAAGAATCAAAAGGAAGGTAGAATCCAGAGCATGGTAGCTTATATACAAATTGTGATATTAGTGAGCACTACCATCTCTCCATTCATTTGAACCATCGTGAGCAAAGAAGACTATCGAGCAACCGATGTTAAAAGAAGCACTGTATGGGAGACAACCCATGGAATGTTATTTCACTTTGAGTTTTTTTCTAGATAGTTTGAATTCTGTAGTTAGATTATTCCGTTTCCAAATAAAATTGAGAAGGCATAAGACTTTGATTTAAAGAGAGGTGAAAGGGCCATAAAGAGTTAAAAAGTGATTTTGGAAAATGGAGAAGGAAAAAGGGAAAAAATAAATTCATTGGTGGAAAAAGTGTAGCCAAAATCATGGTCTACGGTAGGGAAAAAAAGGGACACGTGATTTTCATTATCAAAATTTACCCTCCAATCACCTATATATTCATTTTTAACTTCACTTTTTCACTCACTTTCATTTTTTTACTTTATCTCTCTAAGCTTTAAACCTCTAAACGCTCTCATTTCTCTCTACCTAAATTTCAAACCTCAAGTTTTTTCCAACTTCTATCGACTCACAAGCTAGTATGCCACACATCAAGAAAACAGCAAAGTGCAATCAATCAGCAAGGTGAAACCAAGTCTCAAGATGAGGGAAAAGGAACAGGGCAGCTAATTATGGAGCACCTTTCTTGATCTTCTCAGATGAGGAAGGTACTCATTTTCATTTTCTTCGTAATAAACAAATTATGGTTCCAAAGTATTTTCATTTTGAAATTTTAAATAGATTAGAATTGCGAGACAAGGTCGTAAGTTTAGCAGAGAAAATTCAATAGGGTCAATTCATTCAATTTCAATTCCCAATTTATGAAGAACTTTCCTTAGAATTTTTTACATCCCTTCAGTACACTATAAGAAATCAACGGTTTATCGATGGAAAAAAGCATTGGTAAACCGCCTACTTCCGTCGGTAAAATAAATTACCGACAGAATCGAACAATAGACCAATTTGTTGGTAAAATGCCCGTAGTTAAAGTTACTGACAAACTATATTCTGTCAATATTTTTACCGACAGAAGATAAATGACACAACCGCTGGTAACCCATAGTTATTGTAATTAAAGTGTTATCATATTTACAGACAGAATATAAAAAATTGTCGGTAAAATATATTGATTTATCGATGGTAACTTAAATTTCATCGTTAATTAATAATAAATTTTACCAACAGAACTATAATTTTGGTCACTAAAAAGTGTTAATTGTTCTTATGGTATTTTTTGTTCCGTCGGTAATAAGTAGTAAGAAAATTTTTTAAAGTTTCCTATTTCATGATCTTGTGATAAATACATAATTTTTGAAGTTATCAATTATCTATGCATAATAAATTAATTTGTATATTTATATAATTTATTGAATTTGAAAAATTAAATAATGATATAAAGTTAATATTATTTTAATTGATAATAAAAACATTAAAGTGTACATAACTTATATTTGTAATTGAACGCAAATGACTAGGAAAAGCTAATGTCGTGGTGATCATGGGTGCTCTGAGCTGCTAAGCCTCCTTTTCAATTGTTCCATCTCCTATCTTAGCTGAGCCATCTGCTCCCTCATCTTAGCCATCTGCTCCATTTGCTCTCCCATGTTAGCCATCAACTCCATCTGTTGATTCACGTTAGCCATCTGCTCCTCTTTCATGTGAGCTATCTGGTCCATCAATGTTTGCACTGTGGCCCAAAACTTGGTGACTTCATTATTGTATGTTGGCCTAGCAGACACTGCTGTACTGGACATGAAAGATTGCAAATAACATGTGTTCGCATATGAACTTAGCCCGAGTATCCTTCCACAATGGTCTCTACCACCCACAGTATCAAGATACGTCTGAGTGTCATCTATAGGTTGTTCCTCCTGAGACTGATGCTAAATGGTTTGTTGTATTTGGTCCTATTAGGAAGCAATGTTTACCTTAGTAAGAGATTATTATTAAGAAATTATAATAATGCATTAATTTCAAATGCATTCAGTTCTCTACATCGGTTATTGATGAATGTCACATCACCATGGTTCTTCATGTGAGTGTGCAAAAGCTGAATAAGTGTAGGCATAATGCCCAATAACTTTTCCTACATGTATAACCTAAATTGTTAGATGTGAACTATAATTTATAAAATTTTAGTAGAATTTCCTCTATTTTTATGATATTACCCCCTGTTGAACAAAGAAAATAATTCAACACAGCCATATATGGCACCAGATATTTATACCATAATGATTATCTATAACACAGCAAAGCAAAATATTTACAAAATAAGTGTCAAGTTGAGATACTTACAAGTCGTTGTGCATGCTTGTGGTGGGTTATTGATCCTCTTGTATGTACAGGAAGACTCTCTCCTCCTAGGCCTCCATGTCTATTGGCAGTGTTACGCCCTAAGATAAACATTGCCTTAGGTGATGCCCAATACTTCTGCCAATGACTCTAAATTCCCTCCGAAATCTAACGTGGTCGTGCACCAACCTTGTATATCGCACCAATGAAGTCGCGATAATATGTACAAGCTCGCTTCTCCCATACTTTATACATGTTGTCATCGAAACAAGAATCCCAGAAAAATTCTTTCTAAAATAAAAAGAAAAAATAGACTACTATATATAATGTAATAATATTTATGTAATTAGTGTATATAAATCAATATAAAAATAAAATAAATATATATTGTACCTCAAACTCCTGAAAGTAAAATTGCTTTGTAGCCTCAGATATTTTCTTCTACACATAACCCTCAAGATCAATCAGTTGCTTAAATGTTTAAGTCATATTTCTGGAACTCGATCCAGACAGATCCAACCTAATATAAGAAGTAATTTGATACTGGCAAAAAACTAATAAACCAAAGACTTAATCAAAAGCAAATAGTGGTAAATGTGATTTCACTTACTGTTCATTGACAACAGTTACATACTTTCTTCCATCAGGTCCCACAACTCCAGGGTAGCGGACCTCTCCTCCATCTGATAAAGAGGTATTGGATGATATATAAGTTGGGGAAGGAGATGGTGTAGCATGAAGAGCAGTAGGTGATGCATCATCTGCAACTGTCAGCCCTAGAGGGGGAGCAGGTGAGTCAGTGCGAGCTGCAGACGAAGACAATCCAACTTCATAGTTAGTTGCTCCGAACATGCCTCTAAACCTCGGTCACATAACCTCACGTTGTCTCTTTGCGCCCATATTGTTACTTGAAAATCAATTTTTATCGAATTCTCTACAAATATAATAATTTGAATTCAATATTTTACACAATATATGAAGAAGGAAATAAGGCAATA
>JANVCQ010000005.1:17331967-17344899 GCA_025531925.1 Erythroxylum plowmanianum | reverse complement strand
TTTGTTTCAGTTGATTAATTTCTTCAGATCTATTTATAGTTACTTTCTTTCTCATATCGTCTACTTGTTTCTTAAGATAGACATTTTCTTTCTCTATCACTTCCATGTTCTTCAAGCTTTCAACAAATTTATTTTTCAGAATTCTATATTTTGTTAGTATAGCATGCAAATCTTCTAATAATTCTAAATATGCTTATTGAAGATCATTAAGGTTAGAAGTTACCTCATCATCACATTCTTTTTCAGCTACTAAGCATATATTTGTTTGTTTTGATGCTACTGAATTGGAATCAGATTCGGATGAATCCAAGTCTTCCCACGTTGCCATCATGCTTCTTTTTTCTTTACTTTTCTTCTATTTTCTTTTGAGCAATGGACATTCAGACTTGTAATGCCCTGTTTTGTTGCATTCGTAGCAAATGATAGACGTTTTCTCATTCTTGATTTCTTCTTTGCTACTGTTCTTAAAAGAAAAATCTTTATTTTCTTTCGTTTTCTTTTTGCATATCCTTCTAATATTTCTTGAAATGAAGGATAATTCATCATCATCTTCACTTGAATCTTGATTAGATTCATTGGTATCATTATCCTTGATTTCTTCAATCTTTAATGCTTTTGAAGATGTGCTTCTATTTTTCTGGTTCTTTTGATTCTTCTAACCAGCTTTTATTGCGATATACTTATCTCTTCTAGGTTTATTTTCTGCATCAAGCTCTACTTCATGTATCTTCAGTGAATTAAGCAATTCATCTAGCTTCAGCTTGCTTAAGTCTTTGGCTTCTTATATTACTATAACCTTGGGTCTCCATAATTTAGGTAGGCTTCTAAGAATCTTCCTGATATGATCTTGATTATCTCATATTCTCCCAAGAGCTTTAAATCCGTTAACGATTGTTTGAAATCGTCCAAACATCTAATTAATAGATTCCTCATCTTTCATTTTGATCAACTCATACTAATGAACAAGAATACTGATCTTAGAATCTTTCACTTAATTTGTGCCTTCGTGTGCAATGGCTAATGTGTCCCATATCTCCTTGGCAGATATGCATCCATGAACCTTATTGTATTCACTTCTGCTTAGGGCACAACTTAGAAAGAACTTGGCCTTTGAGTTCATCTGAAATTGAGCTTTCTGATCGGTTGACCATCTGTCATAGGAAATGATATTGCCTTCATCATCTATTGGTGTGTATGGACCATTCTCAATGATATCCCAAAGATAAATATGTGTGGATTCTATAAAGAGCCGCATCCTGTCCTTCCAATAATGATAATCCTCACCATTGAATGTAGGAGGTCTTGTGACCGAGGCATCTTCAGCTATAAAAACATGTGATTCGGCCATGGATCTTTGTCCTCACTTTGCAACAGTATTTCTTGGAAACCTCGCTCTGATACCAACTGAAATAAATCACTTGTTAATATAGAAATCCGATAAAAAAATGTAAACTACATAAGAAGGGGAATTGAATTGTGTAATCTTTTCAAAAATATTAATCTTTTGAGACTTTTTGAATTTCTTTACAAAATTAAAATGATTACTAAAACACTTTGCTAAAGTTGATAAGTAATACAATCGTAAGTAATATTATCTAGTCGTTTAACACAAGAAAATCAAAAGATAAGGGCTGGAGAATAGACGCTGCGATTTTATACTGGTTCACCCTAAACCTTGGGCTACGTCCAGTCCCCAAAGTTTTTATGAGATTCCACTATACTCTTTAACTTTATTCTTTCAACACGTAGAGCCTCTTCAGGTCTCTTCCACAAAGTATTCTTTATCAGCTATATTAGTCTCTCTAGGCTCTAACTTTCCTTTCTCTCTCTAAGAAAAGTATTTTTGAGCTTTCACGTTACAGATGTATTCGCTCACTTCTTTTGCACTTTGAATACATAATTTTTTCTAATATAAAAAATGTTCAAGAATAATTCTCTATCTATGTCTATATGTAGTTTTCGGTTAGAACTAATATTTATAGCCTAAGTCTCCAACTATCTTCTTGATAACTGCTTCTTGAATCTTCTAGAAATAGTTATTAGTTGAGTCATGTAACTAACTCCAACTAATTAACTGACTGAAGTTCTAGAATATCTTCCTTTTGTATCATCTGGAATAACTTTTCTTCTATTACTACATTTCTTTTGTTATTCCGCTTCGTCTTATGTTGCACTTCATCTTATGTTGCTGTTGTAACATCCCACGTTGTGCTTTGTCTTATATTTCGACTTCGTCTTATGTTGCGCTCTGTCTTATATTGTTGTGCTTCGTCTTATGTTATGCTTCTTCTTATATTTTGACTTCTTCTTATGTTGCATTTCATCTTATGCTTCGACTTCGTCTTATGCTTCGATTGTTGTTGTGCTTCGTCTTATGCTTCGACTATTGTTGCCTAAGTGTTACTGACATTTATCTGTACACTTAACAAACCCATCAAAACAGTTCATATATTTATAAGATTATTACTATTTGATTGTCATCAAAATTAATAGAAGTGAAATCCTCTTGAATTAATAAGTGTTACTTACATTTTTCTACGCATTTAACAAATTTATCAAAATGGTTCATACATTTCTAAGATTATTATTATTTGATTCTCAAAGATCCATAAGGAACATACGACCCTTTTGAAAAGATTTTTGGATCTCACTCAACAGTATGGCATTATGCTCTCGGCCTCGAAAAGCATTATTGGCATTACAGAAATTGAATTCTTAGGTATGCAATTCAAAGATGGATTCTACCAATCAGGTGTACATATTGCAAAAGAATTATTGGAATTTCCAGTTGAATATCTCACTATTAAAGAAATACAACAATTCCTTAAAATTGTCAATTATATTCGAAATTTCATTCCATACGTGGCTACTTATACTTCAAGCTTATCTAAGCTTTTAAAAAAGAATCCACCACCTTGGACAAAGGAGCAAATAGAAGCTGTCAAGAATATAAAGTAAATCTGTCAGGAGCCTCCACCTATAAAGATTCCTGATCAAGGACAACGAATCCTTCAAAATGGTGCTAGCCTTACAGCTTTATCTACACTACTCTGACAACATCCACCATGGCCACCAGATACTTTTTCTCACTATAAATTTTCACTTTCTCTTTAACAAAATATAGCCACAATTCCTTTAGTTTCTAAACAATTTAGTTTAGTAAGTATGGCTAGTCAACCTCTCTTTGCCTTCACTAAAGGATCTTTTCCTTCTATAGCTAGTAATCCTACTAGTGTATCTAAAGTTGCCTCACTTGAATCTGTTTTTGAGTGAACATAACTCTTTTGGAAATCCCACATTGTTCAATCTCAAAGCACCCTACCTAAATGTGACTTTCCTTCAAGATCCTATATCTGAAAACACATTATGGTATCTTTGGGCACTCTCTGCCCTTTATGTTTGTGCTATTACCATATAACCTCTTCATTTGTACCAACTTCTCTGTGATGTAAACAATGGAAGTTCTTTACTATGGACATTTTTGGAATGGTTTTCTTCATGCTTTGTAGATTCCATGTAGCCATTTTCGAGTTATATGGGCAAGCCTGATAGAAGCTCACCTTTATAAGACCAGCTTAGGATACTAAGGTCTCCATCCTCCTCTGCTCACACACATATACTATATAAAGCGAGTATATAGAGTTTAGAAGAGTTTAGTGTGGGGAAAAAAATCAAAAAATACAACTCGTAATATTAGCAATACCGAGACATAAATTTCCTCAATTCTGTGATTTTTTTGTATAAAGTTTAATAAATGTATATGATTAACTTATTCCAAGATTTTGGATCAAATTGATCTATATTTTACAATAATTATGATGGAGAAAAGACCAATAAATTATGTAGCTAAATACAACCACTTCTTTCCTCCCCACATAGCTCACTATAAGAAATTAGCAATGTACCGATGGAAAAAACCGTCGGTAGACCGCCTACTTCTATCTGTAAAATAAATTACCGACGGAATCAAATGATGGACCAATTCATCAGTAAAATGCCCGTATTTAAAGTTACCGACAAACTATATTCCGTTGGTATATTTACCGATAGAAGATAAATGACACAACTATTGGTAAAAGTTACTGACGGGAGACTTTCCATCGATAACCCATAGTTAATGTAATTGAAGTGTTATTATATTTACAGATGGAATATAAAAAATGTCGGTAAAACGTATTGATTTACCGACGGTAACTTAAATTCCGTTGTTAACTAATAATAAACTTTACCGATGGAACTATGATTTCCGTCACTAAAAAATGTTGATTTTTCCGACGGTATTTTATATTCCATAGGTAATAAGTAGTAAGAAAAATTTTTAAAGTTTCCGATTTCATGATGTTGTGATAAATACATAATTTTTAGAGTTATCAATTATTTGTGCATAATAAATTAATTTGTATATTTATATAATTTGTTGAATTTGAAAAATTAGTTAATGATGTAAAGTTAATATTATTTTAATTGATAATAAAAACATTAAAGTGTATATAACTTATGTTTGTAATTGAAAGCAAATGACTAGGAAGAGCTAATGTCGTGGTGATCGTGGGTGCTCTAAGCTGCTAGGCCTTCCTTTCAACTATTCCATCTCCTGTCTCAACTGAGCCATCTGCTCCATCTGCTCTGTCATCTTAGCTATCTGCTCCATCTGTTAATTCACGTTAGCCATTTGCTCCTCTTTCATATGAGTTATCTGGTCCATCAATGTTTGCACTGTGGCCTGAAGCTCGGTGACTTCATTGTTGTCTATTGGCCTAGTAGACGTTGTACTGGACATGAAAGATTGCGAATAACATGTGTTCGCATATGAACCTAGCCTAAATATCCTTCCACGACGGTCCCTACCACCCACAGCATCAAGATACGTCTAAATGTCATCTACAGGTTGTTCCTCCTGAGACTGTTGCTAAATAGTTTGTTGTATTTGGTCCTATTAGGAAGCAATGTTTACATTAGTAAAGGATTATTATTAAGAAATTATAATAATGCATTAATTTCACATACATTCAATTCTCTACATCGGTTGTTGATGAATGTCACACCGTCATGGTTCTTCGTGTGAGTCTGCAAAAACATCTGAATAGGTGTAAGCCTAATGCCCAATGACTTTTGCTACATTTATAACCTAAATTGTTAGAAGTGAACTATAATTTATAAAAATTTTGGCCGAATTTCCTTTATTTTTATGATATTTACCCCTGTTGAACAAAGAAAATAATTTAACACAGTTATATATGGCACTAGACATTTATACCATTATCATTATCTATAATACAGCAAAGCAAAATATTTACAAAATAAGTGTCAAGTTGAGATACTTACAAGTCGTTGTGCATGCTTGTGGTGGGTTATTGATCCTCCTGTATGTACGCGAAGACTCTCTCTTCTCGAGCCTCCACGTCTGTTGGCAGAGTTACGCCCTGAGATGAACATTGCCTCAAGTGATGCCCAATACTCCTGCCAACAACTCCAAATTTCCTCTAAAATATAACATGGTAGTGCATCAGCCTTATGTATCGTACCAATGAAGTCGCGATAATGTATACGAGCTCGCTTCTCCCATACTTTGTACATGCTGGCGTCGAAACAAGAATCCCAGAAAATTTCTTTATGAAATAAGAAGAAAAAATTAGGCTACTATATATAATGTGATAATATTTATATAATTGGTGTATATAAATCAATATAAAAAGAAAATAAATATATATTGTACTTCAAACTCCTGAAAGTAAAATTGCTTTGTAGCCTCAGATATTTTCTTCCACACATAACCCTCATTTGCTTAAATTTGGAAGTCATATTTCTGGAACTCGGTCCAGACGGATCCAACCTAATAAAAAAAGTAATTTGATATTGGAAAAAAACTAATAAACCTAAGACTTAATCAAAAGCAAATAGTGGTAAATATGATTTCACTTACTGTTCATTGACAACTGTTACATACTTTCTTCCATCAGGTCCCACAACTCCAGGGTGGTGGAGCTCTCCTCCATCTGATAAAGAGGTATTGGATGATATATGAGTTAGGGAAGGAGATGGTGTAACATGAAGAGCAATAGGTGATGTGTCATCTGCAACTGTCGGCCCTGGATGGGGAGCAGGTGAGTCAGTGCAAGCTGCTAACGAAGACAATCCAGCTTCACAGTTAGTTGTTCCAAACATGCCTCTAAACCTCGACCGCATAACCTCACGTTGTCTCTTTGGGCCCATATTGTTACCTGAAATTCAATGTTTATCGAATTCTCTACAAATACAATAATTTGAATTCAACATTTTACACAATATATGAAGAAAGAAATAAGGCAATAGAGTTGAAGGTCAACTAATTTTTAACAACAACAAATGAACTTTAACAATCATATAATTATGCATTGTTTAACAAATTTTTACAGATACAACAATAAATCAACTTTAAAGGTTAGTCTAATAATATATTGCATCAATAAATAACAATGATATAATTAATTTGTTTGGTTCCATGTGACATGGGAGTCAGTAAAGGTAAATGAGTCCCCAATGTCTAGATTCCTGCTCCTAGCATGTTCAAACGCACAAATGGAAACAATAAAACTTCTTCCACCAGGTGTAGACTTTTGAACACCTTCCTGCAATAGCATTTTTGCTATAGTTATACTTCTAGAGGAAATAGTGAATGAGTCGCCACTCTTAATATGGAACACTAATTCTTCAGATGAACTACTAGGGGGAACAGATTTACCTAAAACAAAATCAGTTAAGAACTTTGGAAACTGTGATATTAGTAAACCGTTAAACGAACCAAAACTGGAGATTAATGCATACGTGATTGTGTAGACAAGGTTTGAGGAATTGATGAATTTTTAACAAAAATCGATCTCCCTAATCCTTTATAGCCTGTTGTGACATTGCTCTTGCCTCTATCGGCATACATGTCCTCTTCGAGAATAAAGGAAGCTTAAAGCAACATGTATTATAGACCATCAAATGTGCATATGCATAATAACTTCAACAAAGGAAATGAGATGAACATAATAAGGAAAGAGACGTTGTCTAAATCATACTAAACATCTTGAAGTAGAAGATCGGCCATGGAAGGCAAACAATTCTTAGTGTATGAACCAGCGATATCTCCTACAGTGTTTATTCCTTGGGTTGGGACAATTTTGCAACATTCCTCCTAACGGAAAGAATTACTACCATCCAAAACTAATCACTATGTCGACATTCCTTGAATAAAATTTTGAATGAAAAACTTTACATAATATACTTAAATGAAAATAATGTATTTGTTAATTAAAATATTCAATTACAAACACAAATTAATCTCTATCATAACGTTATTGTAAATTACAATCATCATCTTCTTTGGAAAAATAAGAATCAAACCCCAGCTCATCTTCAAATCTCTAACCCTCATCATCCCCTCTGGAGGAAAATTGACATATTCGTTAGATGGATCGTTCAAAGGTTCATTATCGTCATATGTGACAGATGCATTTATAAAAGTGAAATCTTCTTGAAACGCTTCACTTTCAATTCTCTGCTCTCCTTTTCTATGTGATTCAAAAACATATATAGGTTTAACTTTGCAAACCACCAACCAATCTGTCTTATCTCGTCGTAAGCTTGGAAAGGGGACATAACACACTTGTTTCTCTTACGTAGCCAAGACGAAAGGTTCAAATTGTCTCAATCTTCTTCGAATGTTGATGTCAACTAGATTGTATTGGCTATGCACTTTTGTTCCAACATTTGGTATCGGCTCATAGTAGTCACATTTAAATATCACACATCGCTTAATTGGCAAAGCAAGGTACTCAATTCAAGTATTTTAATAATTTTTCCATAGTAATCCATCAATTCTCCCTCTATCGAAACTCCACTGTTTATTGTTGACATGTTATATCCATGATATTCTATATGGTATTTGTATCCATTCACGAAATACACAAGATACAGTTTAACAGTTCACATAGGCCCCTTTGCAAGATCATAAATGAACTTGTTCTCTATTGGATTTTCGAAGGCCTACATAAAATAAATTATCATAGCAGAGAGTATAATGTCATGAGAATAGTTAAATGAAGTTTTGAACTATAAGAATATTTGTAAGTGAATACTTACATATCTCTCAAACCATCGAGAAAAGTGTTTTTCAACTTCTTTATTTATATCATCATATGTGATACCCAGCTTTATCTCGCATAACAATGCCTTGTATAATCTAAAAACATCATGACATTTTTCAGTAATGAACAACACACAATTTTAAATGAAGCAATAATCATATTCAACTTACTGCATGAAAGGAATAACCTCTTGGTAGTTCAATAAAATATAACCATGTGCAGCCTCAACTTCTTCCTCTGTTAACATTCTTCTTATTGTACGTCCATATGTTCGTCCAGGATATGTGAAAATGGACAAGTTTTCATAAGAACCAATCGTTCCTCCCTCATCGCCATTATGAGGAACTTTTCTTTCTCTTATGTGTACATGCGGCTCAAAATAATGTCTATAAAATCTACTAGCTTTCTCCACTAAATAAGCATTACATATCTATCCTTCAACTCTAGCTTTGTTTTTTTACATTTTTTTCAAGTGATGCAAATACCTACATTAGAGAAAATGGTTATTACAATTTTGTAGATAAAGCATGTGAAAATGGTTATTGCAATAATTTATGTCAACTTACCTCTCAAATGGATACATTCATCGATATTAAACTGGACCGGCTAGTTTTGCCTCATGTGTTAAATGCACGAGTAGATGCTCCATACAGTCAAAGAAGCTTGGAGGAAAAATCCCTTCTAACTTGCACAAAATAACTGGAATTTCCTTTTCTAGTTTTTCCATTTCATCCAACTTGATTTTAGATGATGTTAAGCTTTTGAAAAACAAGCTTAACTTTATTATAGCTTCCCATACCTTAATCGGTAGCGACTCCTGAAATGCAATTAGAATTAGTCTTTGTATAAAAATATGACAGTCATGACTTTTCATCCCAAATAATTTGTACTTCCTGAGATTCACACATCTAGCCAAGTTTGAAACATAACCATTTGGAAATTTTTTATTTTTAAACCATTCACACAAATGCTCCTTTTGTTTCTTGTCTAAAGTGTAACATGCTTTAGGATATTTACCGGTGCGAAGATCTTTATGTAACTCATATCTTCTACAAAAAAAGTTGCAAATCAGCTCTAGATTTTGCATTGTCTTTTGTCCTTCCTTCAATGTTCATAATGGTATTGAATAAGTTTTCAAAAATGTTTTTCTTAATATGCATCACATCTAGATTATGATGTATCAAATTCATTTTCCAATATGGCAAATCCCAAAATATGCTTCATTTTCTCCAACCAAAGTTTTGACTAATGCTTGTATTTACTTCATCGGCTTTAAATTCTATTACTTTCAGCAAGCCTAATTCCTCAATCTCTTGCAAAATCTCTTCACTAGCCTTTAAAGGAGGAGGAAGTGTTTTGACCACCTTATTTTTAATGAACTTATGTTTATTGCGCCTAAATGGATGATCTAAAGGAAGAAATTTTTTGTGATTGTCAAACCAACTTATTTTACCTCCATTTGGAAGATAAAAAATCATCAAAATCATTGGCACAATGAGGACAAGCCAATTTTCCAGCTGTACTCCATCCAAATAACATGGCAAAAGTCAGAAAATCACTAATGGTCCACATCAAAGTCGCTCTCAACACAAAATTCTATTTTAGAGAGACATTATATGTTTGAACACCATATTCCCAAAGTTGCTGCAATTTAGATATCAATGGTTATAAGAAAATATCTATTTTTTGCTTTGGATTTGTTGGCCCTGGTAGAATCACTGTCAAGAACATATATGCCTCTTTCATACACATCCAAGGAGGCAAATTATAAGGAGTAATGATAATTGGCCATGAAGAATATTGCTGCTCGAATTGACCAAAAGGTTGGAATCCATCCGTCGACAATCGTAACCGAACATTTCGACATTCAACTGCAAAATCAAGTTGGGTTTCATTGAAATGTTTCCATGCCAGTGAATCTGATGGATGACTCATTACTCCATCTTCCTGTTCATATTCAAGATGCCATCTCATGTCAGATGCAGTAATGTCAGAAGCATACAGTCTCTGGAGTCTCAGAGTTACTGGGAAATAATACATCCGCTTCTATGGTACTAATTTTTGTTTCATTGAATGCTTTCTAGGCTTAAACCTAGATTGACCACAAAATTTGCACTCTTCTAAGTTCACATCATCTTCCCAATACAACATACATCCCAACCGACAACAATCAATCTTTTCCACAGGCAAACCAAGACCCCTAATAAGTTTCTTCATATTGTAAAAACTATCAACCATTGTATGATCAACAGGCAATGATTCATTATACCATTCTAGAATTTTATCAAAATTACGATCCGAAATATGTCCTTCAGACTTTATGCTCAATATTCTAGCAATTGAAGACTGGTTGAGAACATGCATAATGAATAAACGCATCAACTCCCTCAATAAATTCAGGATTAATGAAACCATCAGGGGTTAATCATCTATACATCCAAGATCTATCCCAGAAACTCATATCTGGAAAATTGTTATTTTAAACCAGTGAATCCATAGTTAGTCTGCTATGTTAGCCACATATAATAAAACATGTCAGATAAGACTTGTTATTCAACATCAGGTATTCTTATTCTGAATCCTAGGCTCTTAGTATATTTAAACTGAATATCCAACATATATGTTTGTAATCATATATGTCATAAGACAATTATTGATAACAATTTGATATTTAATGGATATTAAATGTCAAACAATTGCCTAATAAGATAAGTATTAATAAAAAAATGAATTTTTAAGACTTATTTTAATAAATTCATTTAACATATACAATTTCATAAAACCATGCCTTGCAAAAATGTGCACATAAAAAGTAAAGAAAACCTCATCATTTAAAAGAGCATTAATGAAATAACAGATTCACATAATTAAGGTAATTGGAACAATAACATAAGTCAAACTTGTCATGTATAAATTAATACATAACCAAAGTTTATACTACAAACAAGTTTCACTTCGTGCAAGCCATATCAATAAAAAATGCAGGATGTTTAGATGGGAAGTTCATACTACAAATAAATAAACCAAGAGCACAAAACTGTAGTAAAAAACATAATCACTGACCTCAACTGAAACGCAGAAGGATCTTCTTGAAGTACGTGAAGAAAGATGATGATGATGGAGCTAGAATGAAAAACCAACAACAAAATCATTCACAATTTAGAAAGCGGGATATATTAAAACAGTTGCCATGAAATATTATAATCAATAAAGGACATTAACTATACTCAAATAATTCAACCATCAGGTGCTATCCTCAATAATTTGCATAATTATAAGTCTCCTCCATAATAAGATCATAACTTAATACTAAGGAGCTCTTATTTTAATTATAAAATAGTTGTCACATTTTACAAGGATCCTATTGAAAATTCGGCAAAATTTCCCCTATAAAATGGATATCTTTCTTTTGAAATAAGGGTCCCCTTGTAATAAAAATACATTTCTCTATCAACCAGTAACTACAACGAAAATTGGGTCTCTATACTACATGTCTATTGTCAATTCAATCAATTAATAGGGACGTTAAAATCAGGTTATTTTTGTAACAAATAAAAGTTCAAGAATTTACTCGCAACTTTAATTAACACTTTACATAATAAGAGTTATAATGTTGTCTCCAAAAAAGGGGGTGTGATACATTCTATGTAATATAAAGTGGTGGCTTATGCTTCCAGACAAATAAAATCTTATATGAAAAAAAATTATGTAACATAGGGTTTGGGGCTTACAGTAATTGTTTTTATCTTAAAGATATGGATATATTATGTGATATAAGTCATAAAAGTATAAAGTATATTTTAACACATACCAAGTTGGATATGAGATATATAAGATTGTTAGAATTAATGAAAGATTATGATTTAATGATCCATTAATAGTTAGGTAAAATCAATATAATGATAAATGGAGAAATTGTGGTAAAAGTAAATCTACATGAACTCTTGATTTTTTTTATAGCTTAACTTTTGAGATAACGTATGGATCTTAATTATTAAGTAAAAATTAACTTAAAATCTATTGATTAAAGATTAGAGAAGCCTTCCAATAATTTTAGAAAGAAGTTTTTTTCTTATGTATATATATGCTTTTTCCAAAAGACAATTAAGATGTCGTAAAAATTAGGATTTCCATCTATATATACACTCTACTCTACTTAGTAGATTAGGACATAAAATGTGGTTCAGGCCTTCACTTTGTTAACTCCTCTAGGTAATATTTTGAAAAGGTGGATGAAAAAAAACATTTCATCTAACACATGGTATGCACAAAATTATCATCCCTAACTAAACACAAATTGACAACATTTTTCCATTATTTACATGGCAAACCCTAAAACAATAACAATCAAACCCAATTAAGTCAACAGCAAATCAACAACTAAGTCCAAAAACAAGAAAAATTGAAATCCATCGATGACGACTTACCTTCACCGAAACTACCGGAGAAGACGCCCTTATCTTCACCAACACCGCCGGAGAAGACGACACCTACCCTGCGTATGGATAGTGTCCCCGTCCCCGGGGACAGTGGACAAGACAGAAAAATCCTATCTCCGTGAGTGTTTGCTTCTTGTCTCCGCGTCTCCGTCCCCTATCTCCGGGAGACAGGGATACAAATTTCTGTCCTCTCCAAAAAATGGAGGACAGGGACAAGTCATCCCTGTCTCCAGCCACTGTCACTATACGCAGTATTTTTAATAAACATAATAATGCACTCTTACTATTATGTTTATTAATGTTTAATTATTATTATTATTATTATTATTATTATATAATTTGTATTTATTATTATTCAAATTTATTATTACAATTTATTCAA